>JBBBDQ010000419.1:4272500-4690000 GCA_037127315.1 Ascarosepion bandense
ATATTTTAATCTATCTTCAGGCAATTTATAATAACTGATTTTCCAATGTTTTTCAAGCATACAAACAGGAATTTTTATGAACACTCAACTGGAATTTCTTAAACAACTAAAAGTTTTTTAAAATTAGGAAGGAGTTACTTAAGAATCTTGAACTCTTTTATCCATATTTGTATGAACCTAATATGTATTTATAGGTGTGATTACATCTGGAAATCTGGAAATCGTTTATATTTGTATGAACCTAATATGTATTTATAGGTGTGATTACATCTGGAAATTACTTCAGTAATTTTTTTGTTCTAGAAATAACATAATAGCTAACTTTTGCTCTTGGCACAATTTGCAAACATCACCACTGTTGTATGGTTTGTTTTTTTTTTTTTGTTGTTTTTTTTACTATGCTCCAAATTATATCAGGGTCTTTTCCATATTAATTTTCAAAAAAGAACTATTCTCATGACTATTGACAGAGTCTGGCATGCTGGCCTTCTATGCAAGCTATGGGGCTATGGTATAACTGGACAATTGTTTGACCTAATCCAGTCATTCCTTTAAAATCACACAATGAAGGTAATATTAAACGGACATTCCTACTGATACTATCATGCAAACATGAGTGTCCCTCAATTCTAGGTTTTACACTTCTCCTGATCTTTATGAACAATCTCCCTGATGTAATCAGATTCTAAGTAGGCATATACATAAACAACACCACCTTTTACTCTCACCTCAATCAAAAATCTGCTGAGGCTGATAAAGCAAACATTGCTGCTTAGCTTGAAAAAGACCTCCAATCTGTGGTGGACTGGAGTAAGAAATGGCTCATGAATTTTAGTGCTACCAAAACAAAGCTGCTATCTGTTAACCATCACAGACAATCACTCCTAACCCCCATTAGCACGGATCAGGCTAGCCTCCCTGAAAGCAAAACACTGGGCCTCCCCAGCCAGGTTAACTCTCTCAGCAGACTGCAAGTGGAATGACTATATTGAATCCATAGCTAAATCTGCTGCTAAGAAGGTCTGTTCACTGTATAGGACCAGGAAGTTTTTCCTGTCTGAAACCATTCTGTACATATATAAATCTATCATCGAGGTTCTTGACAAAACTCAACAGAGAATCTGAAATATGATTGATCCTAACTTGGTGGTTCAGATGCAGTCACTTTCTCACTGGCGTAATGTGGCTTCTCTATGTATCTTCTACAAATAAATTCATGGCTTCTGCTCTGATGAACTTAGCTCACTGGTATTCCCTATCTATGAATTTACTCGAGCTACTAAATTAGCAACTAGGTCCCATCCTTTTACAGTGAAACCAATAAAATGTCAGCACAATTTCTACTCTATCAGCTTCTTTTCTCACACTGTCTTTCTGTGGAATTCTTTTCCATATACTTGCTTCCCCGACAGCTACAATCTCCAAGAATTTAAATGTAAGGTCAATAGTCATCTCCTATCTCACTGACTTGCATCCTTTCTCTCATGCTCTTTTCTCCATCCACTCCACTCTCGTTACACCAGTATTCTCATCCTTCTCTTACCCACTTCCTGACACCTCCTATAACCTCTTTCTCATCACTTTCCTCTTCTATAACCCATGTGCACCAGTGGCAGTGAGGCTGTCTTGCTTGGGATTAAATGATTAAAAATATATGTAGATATAGTAATGAGAATATTTGTTTTTTATTTCCCAAACATGCTCAGCAGTATTGGATTTTGCTGTTTTATTATTAATACCTCCATTATTTTTAGTCATTTCCTACAAGTAGATGAAGCTATTTTGGTCATATTTTCTGCAAGTATATTGCACTGGAAAGTTTTCATTTTAAATAAGTTCCAATGAAGTTAAAAACTGAGAGATGTAACATAAGTCATCTTGATAAGCATGTAGTGATTTGTCCAATATAATTATTCATGAATGTGTTTTGGTCAGGAACACAATTCCTTAAGAGGCATGTAAATTCATAAATAATATTGGACCATTTTAATTTAATTCTTACAATTGAGCTGTTATTGTTGACAATGAGTTTAAGTGTTTAAAAATTTTTTAAATAACTAAATTAATAATCTTGTTCTGATTAACTGGGGTTGTGGATTTCTAATTGTTTCTAACAGCAAATTCATGCTATTTAAAATTAATGTATATTTAGAAACATTATTAAGAAATACAGAACCCCAATCAACGAAAACAAAAAAGTTAATAAATATATAAAAATAAACTAAAATATCAACACAAAGCCAAAATCTAAGAAATCTCAGTTTTGTCTTTCCCAAAACCCCCATAACTTCCTCCATCTCTCCCCTCTATCTCTTTGTGTGTGTGTGTGTGTATATATATATATATATATATATATAAAGTGAGAGAGAGGGTGCAATGGATGAATTTTCATCTATGCAGAAATGAAAATAACACTGACATTTCATTTTTACAGATATATTTACTAAAATTACACAAACATATCTTCAAATACTAAAGAGTAAATTTATTCAATAAATTTGCCATTGGCTTGCTTCAACCACAGCCTCTAGATGACTTCAGAATCTCCTGCAACTCTTCTGGAGAGTTTCCTTGTTCAAGTTGGTGAATGCTGCCATAATTCTTGCTTTCAATTCATCTTTGGTGCTCCAAGGAGTTTTGTTGGTTCCTTGCTCAACTATGCCCACATATAATATCAAGGAGATTGCACTCTGGGGATTTAGGTGGCGAGATGTAAGCAGTGATTTAGACACAGAAATTGAGTTCTTCTGCTTGTGTGGCATAATGCAATGACGAATGGAGGCATAGCATTGCCATCACTAGTGATCGCCATTAGACTCATCCAACTCTTTTCAAATCCTTTGCACTGTCCTCAGATTGACATCCAAACACTCTGAAGTGTTTATAGTGGAGCTTCTGGTATGAATGCTAAACAGTACATCATGCTGTTTCCAAATTTCTGGAGAAGTGAATTACATGGTGCTCTCTTTCTCACAGATGGTACCCAACTGACCTTACTATACTCTGCAATTGACAAAATCAGAAATCAACAACAGATATGCACAAAATTAAAAATATAAAATTACTTAAAATTACCCATCACACCTTCTGTGTGTATATATATTTTTGTCTTTATTTTCATCTGAAATTAAAGCCAAAATATGATGTTTAGAATGGCTCATGAATAAACATAATAGACATTCATTGTCTGTTATATTAAACAATATATGTTTAAAAAAATATCTGCTGCCTCGATACACTATATATATATATATATATATATATATATAAAGTTGCAAACAATTCTCCCAAATTCAATGTTGTACCTATATATACCTGGTTGTGCATATTTATCTTCTGAACCTCTGATTCAGGTGAGTCTTATGTGTAAAGAAAGTAATCACTTCATTCTAATTAGTCCATTGTTTCTAAGCTACACATATAGCTCAAATAGATACTTTTATATGATAAAAGAGAAAGACTAATTTTTCTTGTTTCATAACCAATTTATTTTTACCATGTTTTGCGTGACATGGGAAATCTGTCTCCTTTTTCCAATCTTTTCTGCACTAAGCTCTCTCTTTCCAGCTCCAACAGGATTTTTCTAACCAATTTAAACAAATGTATGTGCATTTACAAACATAATACAGTTACGTCTCTTGTTTTTATTACTGCCTCATTTTCATTTTAAGAATGATTGTTTTGTAGAAATGCCAGTAAAGTTATTTCTCTGTTGCTGATTTTTCTTGTAGAAAAAAACACAGGTTAATTTTATTCATTCTGTCTTTTAACTATATAACAAAAACTACCTTTTTCAATCTCCATGTCAAAAATTTATATATTTCTCGAAAACGATTGATTTTTTTATTTTTTTATTTTACAACTTATTAAGCTTTTTCAGGTTGTTTAAAGCGAGCAAATATTTTTAAAATGTAAGATTTTTTTAAAACAATAAAAGCTCTTATTGTTATAAATTCTACTAATGAACTCATAACTGAGGGGAGAAGTGAGTAGATTCATATCTTCCCAAGTTTATTTGTGTCTAAGTGAGTATAACAAACCAGACTGGAATTAGAACTTGGCTTTTTAGTTTCCAATACCAAGTCTTTCTCCATTACACCATCTATACATCCAAGCTTACAACACTTGGTATTCCCAAGATATCACCTATCTAGGTACCAACTTCGCTTAACTTTGTTGATCCTATAAAAAACAATGTTTCAACATCATATGACTGTAAGCCTCAAAGGCATTAGCATATCACTGTTAACTAACCCCACAGGAGAGTGTCTGTCCATGCATGTTCAGTAAGGTTACCTCTAATTTTTTGTCATGTTACATGGACACAATGCAATCATTTTTCAGTATATTGAAATATTAGAAATCTGTAGAATTTTTTTTAAAAAGTCCATCTTTCTAATCATTATTATTTGTAGCAAATATGACCTTTTACTTTAAGTAAATGGTTCTTTTGTGATTTTCATCATAATTGTAATGTAAGAAACAATTAGATTTATTTCTAAGACATTTTATGTTTCTGAAATTAAAAAGTCAATTCAATGATTGGAAACTAAGAAACAAATATTTAGAATTTTATTGAAAAAAAAGAAAAAAATGAATTTAACCTCTAAAGACATCTTTGTGAATATTTCGATGTCCCTTGAAATATCAAAGCTGATTTTTTAATTAATGTCATAAATATTTTGTTTCATTTTAATCATTCTCTGTAATAAAGCTATCTAGTTTTAGTAAATTTCAACAAGACATTTTTATTCTACATCTCTCAGCCACAAGGAATATCTGTCAGCTTGAATATATTAAAATTAACAAGCCATTTCTTGTCCTAGTTAAGAACAGATCAAAGGTCATTTTCAGGATCAGCTGCCAATTTGATATGACAGAAATTTTCAAAGCCATTTCTTAAACTGAACACCTTTCAGCAGAGTAAGAAGTGAAGACACTTAAGAGACACTTCATGATTTGAAACAAATTCCGGCCTCATTTGTTGCATTCACTTTTCACAAATGCTGTTGTGAAATGAAATAATTCATCATTTACCTCCATCAGCCATGGGTTAAAATACATAGGCTCTCTATCCTTGAGTGGAAGACAATATGGGTGAACATGATATTTTAAAAATAAACAGACAGAAAACTTAGAGCTCTATTTTCACCCAGCACCTCATTGTTTTATACAATGCATTTTTATACCTGTCATCTATATATATAAAAGGCAATCTGTGAGTCTGTGTGTGACTGTTCCCTATACACACCTGCATTTTTTAATCTATGTCATTTAAACTTTCTAGGGACACATATCTACAGGGAAGCCAGGTCGACATATACTTTTTGATTTTTATGTTCAGCAATTTTCCCTTTCATACTTTTTGGCCAATGGACACAACTGTTTACATTTGCTCCATAAAACATCTAAGATCTAAGATGATTGCTGAATTACGTCACAGAAATCAAATCACACTTATTTATTTAAAAAAAATGAGCCTTTATATTTAATTTTTATTCTGATGTTTTACATCACAGAAATCAAAACAAACTAAAATATAAAAATAAGCAAAACTAAAAACAAAACTAAAATATAAAAATAAGCCTTTATATTTAATTTTCATTCCAACATTTTAAAAATTAATTTTGTTAAAAAAAAATGGGAATATTTTTCCCCATAATTTTGAAACAAAAGAAATATTTTGTTTTAAAAAGTTTTTTCAAACAAAAACGAAATATGTAAAATAAAAAGTGGCATCTTCTCCCACTACTAAAATGTTCTGAGTTGCACGGGCAACGCCGGGTTATGTTGCTAGTACAGGAATAAAGTAATGCTGCTGACACTTGGTTTTGAACACAGATCGCCATCATGTGATGTGTAAAAACAATATATATATATAATAAGCATTTAAGGGATTAGCATTGAGAAGAATAAGTGTCTGAGACGGTATTGTTCAAAGGTGTTATTATTCTTATATCTGTCACTTTACAATAATATCTTAACCCATTAATGCTCACCAAAAACTTTTCTGTTAATATAGGTTTATAAAAGGTCCTGTATTGCCTACCATCTCCAAAATGAGACAGCAAGCATAAAATAATTAACAATCATCAAATGGTCTTGAATAGTATAAAACTGCTGGTCACCATGCAATGTTCATTTTTATGTCCACACTGCTGATATCTACAAACACACTCTCCTTGATATTAAGCACTCTTCACTCATAAGTATAATAATTGACATCACAACAGATCATGAAAAAATATGCAATAAACTTTGTAGCAGATGAAGGTTACTTAGACAGTGAGCCACAGTGACTTATCATTTAAATATAAAATATTACACTAATTATTATATTTTGCCTTAAACATTAGGTTATATATCTGATAATACATATACTTATGTATGCTAATATGTTTATTATATGTTTATTCTAATATATAAGTAGGAACAAAAAAATTATATTAAGTATATTGTGGATAATTGGAATGCTTTGAAAGGTTTCAGAAAGAGTTGTGAATAATTTCATGGTAATAAATCAAAACTTCAACTCATTAATCAATGGATAGACCATAATGATTTAAAAGGTTTGAGAAAATCTGGAAAGTTTATTTGTCCCAAATCAGTCAGTTAAGTGCCATACGTGAAACACGCTTGGGCGATCATGTCTCAAAAGAGACATGACTGACTGGGAAGAAGATTATCCCGCAGTAGGTTGCCATTGCTTTCTGTGGTAGACTGGTTGCCAGCCAAGGCTATAGAACCCAATCTGTCCTGTTATTTAACCCATAACTGGAAGGAATAGATGGATTAATACCTTTCCCAAGGGTATTTGTGCGTAAGTGAATACAATTAATTCAACTGGAATTTGAACTCAGCTCCCAAATAATTTACATTAAATTAACAAAACTGCTGACTAGGAATAAATGCAAGGATTTAATTCACCAGTTTTGGGAAATTAGTATAATAAATTGATGTGGTTTAATGAAAAGGTAATTTCCTGTCTAATTTAGTTTTAAAAGTATGAGACAGAATTTCTTGGGTAGTGTTGTTTGGGGTTTTTTGTTATAAACCAGAAAAGGTTCAAATGAAAAAAATTCTCAAGTTTTCTTTTTTTACCCACAGTCCTCTTTCAAAATGGCAGCTTCTCTAGACACATAAAGGAATCAAAGATCTGTTATATAATTTGTGGTTTGGGAAGGAGAAAGTACATCAAGCATTCACAGATCTTAGTAAATATTTAAAGAAAGGCTGAACTTGATGCAAGAATGCTGAGGAAATGCATCAGAAGAGTTAATAGTTATCCTTAAGAGAAAGAAAAAACTGACCTTAGCCAGTAAAGTAACTGCAGGGCATATCTTTATCTGTTGTTATAAATGAGAATAATGTTAAAGAGGCTGATGCTTTGAATATAACTAAAAGAAGAATCAGTATCACAAAACTGAGTGAGTTTCAAACAGTCTCAAAGATCTGTTTGAAGTGGGTTCATTGGATACTTGCAGGCTCTCTGATGGAGCAGTGTGTGAGTGATTACTACCCAAGAAGATTTAGAGTTATATTACATGAATAGTACTATCTTGCACAGGCAGTCAAAGTATATGAGACCTGGGTTCCTTAATATGAACCAGAGAGGAAGAGAAGGTAAAGGGAACAGTACCATCCAGACTTGCCCAGAAAGAAGTTTGAAGCAACTTGTCCCACAGGAAAAGAAACAGCCACTGTGTTATGGCACAAGAAAAGACTCTTTTTGCTTGAGTTTATGCCATTATTATCAGTTCTGACTTCTATATGATAACATTGTCAAAACTTTGAGCAAGGCTATTTTGTGCTAGGTCACATTTGAGGATGAGTAATGAGTTTTTGCAATATGACAAAGCAAAGTCTAAATGCAATTTAAAGACCAGACAAGCAGTCACAGTAGATCACTGGAAAATCTTGCCCCATTCCCCTATCAGTCCTCACTTGCCATCATAATTTGGGTCAATGAAGAGGATGAGAAGAAAGAAGAGAACACATGACTAAGAAAGCCATCTAGCATTTTTTACAAGACATATATAGATGTCTTCATTTGAAAATAGAGAACCATGCTTGAGAAGGTAAAAGGTGTAAGTTCTATGTTAACTGTTTCTTCTCTCTCACTTCTTACTTATTGGTATAACTTGCTTTCCAGCAGTTATATAAAGTCTAGCTTAGGCACTCACAGTGACGTCTATAAAGGATACTCTGAAAATTGAATCCGTTGTTTTTTAGACTACTTAGAGTTCTTTATTTATGCATCTAGACTAGTCTGTTTGTGTCACCGGGGGGTGTTATTTATTTCATTACACTTATGGAACTCTCTTCCAGTGCTTCTTGCTTTCCAGTCAACTTGGATTTTTAAAAATTTAAATGCAATGTCAATCATTATCATCTATCATTTTAATTTGTGTTCTTTTATTCTCTCTTCTTAAATTTTTTTGTTTTTTCTGATAATCTCTCACACTCAGTATTCCTTTGTATCTTAGTGGCTTTATTGCCTTGAATGGAGTTGAAATGATGAAGAAGATTGTATTTATTGAATTTATGGATGTTAGTCATTTTTTTCATTTTAAAATTTAACCAAGTAAAATATTGTTTGTATGTGGCTTTATTGCCTAACTTGGGGCAAAATGTCGAGGATTTGATTTGGTATGCATTAAGAGATTCTATTAAATCTTTTGCAATTAAATAAGAACAGGCATGTCTTTTGACTTTTATCACAACTGAGAAGAAAGAAGACTATGTTGAGGTTTTGATTTGGAATCTTGAGACTTATGTGTTCATTTTGATATGCTTTGTATGTTTCTAGAGGCTATTATTTTTGACCTTTGTATACAATGCTTTTTACTATTTTTTCTGAACCATCTGTTGTAGAGCAACTGACACCCCTCTAGCACTCTCAAAGATGGAATGGTCTGTTGACCAAAATAGTTATATAAATAAAGATTAATGGCAGTCAGAAATTAGGTGTGTCATTAAATATTATTATCGAACTGTGCTCTCTGCAACTCTAACAACTTAACCTCTTCTCTCTTTCTAATTATTGTTGTTGTCTTATCAGTGTTCATCTTGTTTGTACTTAATATTCATTAGCATGGATATTGTGCTGTAGATACTTCAGCACACATCATCTGGTATCATCACCACGGCAATACGACACAATCAATAAAATTGACAATCTACTGGAGCTGTCTTAAATAAACACAATTTAGATCTGCTGATTCTCTAATGAAAAAATTTTTCAACGTTGTACAGCTGTCTACTTTTCACAATGAACAATTATAATGGTTGACAAGTTATAAGAAACACCATCAACCTGTCATATTGGAAGATTTAATTTAATTTGAAATACCTGTCTCAAGATAATTACAGCAGGTGTTAACATTCTCAAAAGAGAATTCATAATGATCTGTTGAGTTTCTTGTTTAATTTTTTGAAGTGCCTTCAGAATTAAATGATTCGAATGACAACTTGATAAGCTTAATTTTGTTATGATGGCAACTCATTAAAAGTGATAATTTTATAAGGATAAAAAGTTTAGATATCAATTGAAAGATTTAACCCTTTTGATTCTACTAAACCATTTATCATAAGAAAATAATCAATTAACCATCTTCCTAGACAGTAAAGGTAATTTTTTTATATAGGCATCCCCAGATCTTACCTTTTTTACTTGTCATGGGGAAGAATGAGTCATTACCTGACCACATTAGCTGAATACAGGTTGGTAGAGGCTGATGTTACATTCTTAGGTGATCATGTCTCTTTTCTATTCCTGATTGACTTGGCCAAAGAATTCCAACAGTAGGTTGCCATTACTTTCTTTAGAAGACTAGTTGCCAGCCAAAACTATGGACCCTGTCTGTTCTGCTATTTAACACATAGCTGGGGTTGGGTAAAAGATGGATACATGCATTTCCCTAGGGTATTTGTACATAAGCAGATAATGAACTCAACTGGAAATCGAACTTGGCTCTTCAACTTACTGTTCCAAGTCATTATTCATCATAACACTGGCACATTCAAGCTTACTGCACCTGATATTCACAAGTACTGACCAAGCTCAACATTGCTTAACTTTAGTAACTAGACAAAAACCATTTTTTCAACATGTTATGGCTGTAAGCCAATTATTTATAATAGTTGTTAATTTCTGTAAATAAAACCCAGTTGTTGGTTACATAATAATATTGAACAAATAGAAAATCTCTCACTTTATATTTTGTTTCATCTGAAATTTTGGAAGTAGAAAGATTTAGTGATGTGAAGATGGAAGAACCATAAACCTCTGAGTCACACTCCCATAACTATTGTGAACTTCGAATATTTTTTAATGACAGGGTCCATAAGGTATTTGAGGGCAGATTTATACATACAGAAAAATGATGCTTAGAAACAGAAAATGATGTCTTTTTACTGAAAAGGTTTTGAGTATAAGAATAAATATAATTGTTTGATGATTTTTATTTGATAAAGTCTCCTTCAGTTTTGATAATGGCTTCTATGAAAGGCCTGAATCACGTACATGCTAGGATCAAGTGATCCTTGTTTATATTTGACATTACTCTGATTATAGATGCTTTTAGGGATTCTTTAATGAAGATTTTATGAAGATTCTTATTTACTTCTTTCTCAACTATATTTCATACAGTGGATTGAGATCTAGGAAGCTACCAGGCCAAATGTTAGGAGTTGTGTAAACATAACAATTTTTTACGATCCATTTCTGCATTGTTTGAATCTTGTCTGATGGTGTCAAGTCTTGTTGAAATACATAAGTTCTCCGATTGCATACACTGTCAGTCCATTGCTTAAGCAGTGTTTCCAGAACATCTATGTAGGCAGCAGAGTATACTCTAATACCTTGTGGAAAAAAGTGAGGAGGTATTGCATGTCCTTCATTGTTGGCAACTCTGAAAAATATGACAGTTGCAGGAAATTTTGTATGTATTTCTCTAGGAATATCTGAATATTCTGCATATAACCATGTCATTTCTTGTGTTTACTTTCTGATCTTGATCAAAGATTTTCTCTTCTGAGATGAAAGACCTAGTGACTTTTAAAAATTGTGCTATTTCTAAATTATTATAGCCATGATAACTGCATACCTCTTCATTTCTTGTGTAAGCATAAATTCTGCCATTGATGATCCTTAAATAAAGAGAGAAAATATAAAGTGAAGTAATGTGATGCTCTAGTAAAAATAACATGTGTTCAAATACCTTACACATCTTGTATACACACACACACACACACATATATATATATATATATATATATATATATATATATATGCACTAAAAAATTGTTTGAATTTAAAGATTTAAAAATGATGATATTTTTTTATGTTAATGATCACCCAGTAACAGGCCTAAGATATACTCCAGGTACACTTATGTTGTGGTGTTGTATGAGTATAAGAATACAGTACTCTTCTTTTTGTCTGTGATAACCAACTCTCAGTATCTTTGATATTTAACTAGTAGAAAAGCTTTTATGTTCCATGTCCCTTCAAAATGTAAGGAATCATGGCTCTCCACAATTTCCTGTCCTTTGTGGCTCTAAGTAAATTTTGTCTTTTTGCTTTCTCTCCTAAACAATGTTCTCAGAAAGTGGTTGGGGCTCACTTAGGGGTCAAAATTTTTCTGAAGAGGAGGGGCAACTCAAGCAGTGTAATTTCTGACCAATCCTTTCACTTGACCATAAATCACTGTCTATGTATCTGCATATCAAGTTGGTGACATTATTTTTAATTAACATCTTCAGATATGAAAATATGACTATAAATCTCTTTCACTCCCTAAAAACATGTCTGTTTCTATCTATCTGTTTTTTATTTTATTTTATTTTTTTTTTCAAACTGGTCCCTGTATGTGTTTTTAAGAAGCTAAATGAAAAAGAAAATACAGAGGTAAATGTGTTGAAGATCAAATCTTATCAAAATCAGACAATGATCAGTTTCATAAATTTTTCAAGCTTATAAAAGTGGGAAGGGCAACTAAGAGGCAAGCCAAAATTCTGAGATGCCTTGGCCTCTTTCTGCCCATCCCCATAGAATTGCCACTGCCTGTTCTACCCTTTACTTAAATAAGATAGGTTATGCACTGTGTTCCTTTGCCTCTCTGGCCTTTAATATGCTCTTAGAGTATAAAATTTTCCAAGCCTTCTTTCCTCATTATGTGCCCCAAAAACTTAAGCCCTCTCTTTCTCATGTTAAGTAAGTCTTTTTTTAATAGTTAAAAGATCTGACAAGTATGATTTCAATTAATATATATGCCATTTAATTAATTGTAAAAATATCCCTTGCTAGTATCTAATCATATAATGTTCACCAGAGTGTGGCCTTTAATATTTTACTTGGCAAGGTTTTAGAAACTCATTATATACTGTGTTAGAGTTTATTATGCAAGTCAGTTTTCATAAGAAAATTGGTATTAACCAAACATTGAAGATGTTCTTAAGTAGCCTTGACAAATCAAGAACTTTAAATGGATATCATTTATGGCACTAAATCCATTCAAAAATGTCTAAATTGCCAGCTCTTTCTCAGATCAATGGTTCAAAATGTCTGGGAGCAAGTGAATCCTGTGGGTCTTGGCAAAGATTTTTGGCAAGGTTGATCTGACTTAATATACAATATTTATCAATAGTTTGTATAAATATATATACGTACTTGGGCAGCAACCTTTATTTCAAGCATCTTTTATTGAATACTGCCAACAAGGAAGATTTTATTCATTTTTCACTCTTTGTTTTAGCATCCTCATATTTTTACATTTTTCTAGAGATCTTTTGAACAGGAGTAGAGGTTTATCTCTTGGTTCCTGTTTAGTATTAGGTTTCCAGTTCTTGCTAATATTGACTTCCACACTATATTTCTAACATTTTCGACTCAACCCTGAAATGTTATTTACTGATTAACTCTTGACCTCTTCAAGATTAGAGTTAGCAGTTATCTTTCCTGCATAGCACTTAAGAACTTCACTTCTTTCTCTTTCTTATGCTAATACATCACCACACAGTAACCTTCTACCCTGAGTGTCTCTTGGGCCTTGTATTAGATGAAAATGAGGAAAAACTAACATTAAAAAAGCTACTGATATTTCTTTTTAATTTCCAACATAGCAACATTTTCATGGGTCATGAGAAACATAAAGCTCTAAAAGAGAAAAAAAAATATTGTCATACTATTAGATGATGTGGGGGACAGGATTAAAAATTGTCAAAAAATTGAGTAGAGATCTCAAAACAACCAAAAAACAAACTGCAAACACTGGTAAGATACTAAAACAAAAATTTAATTTATTTTAAGAATATAAGCATAAAGAGATTTCTGAAAAATTAAAATGATAAGCAAGGAAAGGTGATTTAACAACAAGAAAAATATTTCGAGAAACAGGTGTTGCAAATGTAAGAAAAGAGAAAAGTTCTTAAACAAGGTTTTCCCAAACTGATGTACATGTATCCCAAGTGGTACATTTGTACTCTTCAAGGAGTACTGAAATAACAGTTTGTGTGTTTATAGCTAAGCTCAAAACATTTCATGCAAAACTTTGGCTGTGAAAGGAAAATATCCAGTTTGTTACTTTGTCTGTTTTTAGTACTGTAACAGAATTTCTAGATCCAAATTCACAATCTGTGACCAACAACATCACAAAATTAACAACTGAGCATCTTATAAAGCTGGAAGAAAAAGCTGATGGCTATTTCCCAAGACTTGGTAAAGATGAAATTGTGTATCTTAGGAATCAAATCTCAGTTGCTGCAGCCTGGGACAGGCATTTATGAGGAACTGGTAGAGGTTCAAAATGATGTGTACTTTGAGAAAAAGGTTGTGTGATTTTTGGTTTTTGATGCAAAATTCAGACAGATTGCTAAACCTGTTATTTGAACACTGTTGTTATTTCCCTCAACATGGCTTTGTAAGTCAGCATTTTTCGTGAAATTAGGAATCAAATCAAAATACAGATCAAAACTCAAAACTTTGAAGCACAATCTCTTGTGCCATTGCTAAAGTTTCCCATCAAATAAATGAGCTTGTTAAAAAAAAAAACAAAAAAAAAAGAACAAGCTTATCCATCTCATTAGTATTGCTTAGTTATTGGTACATAGTTTTGAATAGTTTTGTGTATTTTTACTTATCATTAGAGATAATTTAAAAATATGTATAAAGAATCAAACTATTTTATGAATCCAGTTTAGTGATTAGGCAAACATGTCTAGAAAGAGACATGACTGACTAGGCAGAAGACTTTTTTACAGTAGGTTGCCATTACTTTCTACAGTAGACTTATTGCTAAACAAAGCTATAGAATGCAATCTTGTTGCTAACCAAAGCTACAGAACCTAATAGCAGTACTGTCATTTAACTCATAGCTAGAGGGAGACACAACGGATTCATACCTTTCCTAAGGGTACCTGTGCATATGTGAATGTAACAAATTTGAACTTGACACACCGATTTCTCATTCGAAGCTGATATTCACTGAAATAGCATTTAATTCACTGATATTATGAGTTATCAACTCTACTCAAAAAGACTTCATAATAAATTTTCCTTTTTTATCCCAAATATTTAAGGGTACACACGAATCTATAAAATATCAAGAGGTACAGAAAAAAAAAAAAAGATTGGGAACCCCTCATCTAGAATATTAAGAAAATTAGCTACAGACATGAAAAACAACTACCATATATGTTGGCATATAAGTTGACCTTTTAACCTCAAAAACATTCCCACAAAATAGGGGATCATCTTATACTCCAGGTATAATATGTTAATCTTAAATCCTGTTGTTTATGGTAATTCATTAGCATGGAAGATTTTTGATAATAGGCTAACCCCTACCTTGGTAACTATCAACACAAATATTTTATACTGAAACAACTTAATTCACATTATTATAAGAAAATTTTAGTGTAATAAAAGTACTCTTATGTTATATATGTGGTATGGTTGCCCAACAACAACAAAATGCATATTTGTCAAGAGAAATCCAAAACTATTAAAACACTATGTAAAAGCAACTGCTACATTTGGGTGCCTTCAAAGTGCTTCACCAGAAACTGCATTCAGGAAAAAGATGTTTATAGTAATAATTCAAAGACTGGACTGGACTGGTAATCATAGTTTAGCATACTAGCCAGTCCTTGTCACTACATGCTCTCATTTTGTTACCAGCATTAACTAGGGTAACATTATTAGAATTGAGTTCTCACAAGATCCCATTTAAGATTTAAGGTAATTTTTTTGTAGTAGGAACCTCAGCTACTTTCACTACAGAAAACCATATGTGTAAATATATACCAGGGAAATGGTAAGAGGTTTTTTTGTTTTTTTTTAAGAACATTTATTAGTTCCTGACACTCATAAAAAACTTATATTCAATATTTTTAATAAGGATTATTATTATAAAATGAAATCAATCTTTTTCTTTTACAAATACAGGTATGGATAATTATGGTTTATGTTAGAAATGCATTAATTGTATCATAAGAGAGTTAATTAAATAACAAAGTACTGCTAGTGAGGTGAAAAGCAACGAAGACAAGAATTGTTAAGATAAAATTCTTTGTTGCCAATACAGATGATCCAGGCAGAATGCTTATTTGTGAGAGAGGGATGTGACCTGAAGTATAGGAGAGTCAGTAGGGTCTAGAGTTGTCGTTTGTGTTACATCATTTGACGGGTCACAAATGGTGATGGCGACGGCCTGCCTGCTCACCTGACAACTTATTTGAGTGTTGTGAGTGGTGTCCTTAAAAAGCAAAGCTGGGTGGATACATAATTTTTGCAATGCTTTTACTTTAGAGGAAATATTCATGATTGTCTCCTTTTAAATCAGATTTATATTGGGATGGGGAGTATCTTATAAGTCAGATGTAATACTTGGTGACTCTACACAAAGAGAGGCTTTTTTATTTTTTTTATCTGTAGTGTTCCCATCCGGCTAACAGGTTTCAAAGTAGAGTGAATCAGAAAGAGATTTAATTTGAAGTATAGTATGACATGTTTTATTCTTGAAAAAACTTCTATCTTGAAAATATCATCAAGATTAGTTGGTTAATATTTGTTTTATTAGTTTCATTGACTCACATAATAACATCTGGCATCATTCAAAATGTCAGTGTTAATAGATATATGTTGGTTAGTTTTAGTAACACAGAAATTGTTTTCTAATTTAATCCATTCTTAGCTTTTATCTTCTGTCTCTTGCACAAAGAGCAATTACATTATACTCGTGGCTCCTCCAGTAAACTTAATTTTGTGGTAGTTAATTTTATTCTTACCCTTTTTCTTAGGGCGACATTGACTTTCATCTTTGGAAATCCAAGCCAATCAATTCAGCTTTAAATGGCCCCGATTCTTTATTGGAAAGTATTACAAAGAGGAATTTACAGACATTTCATGACTCAGAGAACGCAACAAAGCTT
The DNA here is from genome assembly GCA_037127315.1 of Ascarosepion bandense. NCBI lineage: Eukaryota > Metazoa > Mollusca > Cephalopoda > Sepiida > Sepiidae > Ascarosepion > Ascarosepion bandense. Next base: position 4,288,935 of record JBBBDQ010000419.1, read on the forward strand.
CTTTTTAGAAATATTAATTACGAGATCATGACCAGTGGAATTTATCCAGGGAAAGATTACCATTTATAGCTCTTTGATGGCTTTTGTTACAATGAGTTGAGTCAAATAAAAACCTTATCTAAGAAATCATTTATATTTACTTTTCATTTGGAGGAGGACTTACGGCCATGTCACGTTGAATACACCAGTTCTCGCTCAATCACCGAAGTTAAGCAACATTGAGCCTGGTCAGTACTTAGTTGGGTGACTGCTTGGAAATACCAGGTGCTGTAAGCGTTTAGTTACGGATGTGCTTTGTGGTGCAGTGGATATTGGCTTGGGAAGAGAAATCGGTGAGCTGAGTTCGAATTCCAGTTGAATACCCTGCATTCACTTAAGCACTGGTACCCTTGGGGAAGGTATTTATTCGTCCCTTCCCTCCAGTTATGGGTTAAATAACAGGGTCGGACTTGGGAAACCTGCCCTTAAAAAGACTAACAAATCCCAATGAAACTTGATACTCAAAAAGAAAAAAGTATTACTAGACACAAAACTTATATAAAAAACAACAATAAATTGTTGAAAGAAAAGGTATTACCAGCAATAAATAAATAAAATTTAGTTGGCAATAAATGATCGAGGTTGATATGCCATAAAAACAAAACAACCAACCAATCATTTGGAAGAACTTTCCATGTTTATATAAAGCAGCTGATTTTTGTTCAGTATGTGTGTGTGTATATATATATATATATATATATATATAATATTAACTGTAGTAATTACAATACCAGTAGTAACAGAACTAACTCTGCCAAAACTAGTACTAATTAAGCTATAATTTAAATTGTCTTGAACAACCCACCGAGGACAAACTCGGAGGGGGAAGTAAAAAAAGAAACAAACAAAGTACAGGAACAAAAAGTTAAGTACCCGTATGAAAAAAAAACCATAAGACAAAAACCCTAAAAGCACTAAAACACTCAATACAAAGGTAGAGCAACAAAGACAGAAAATCTAAGCAAGAGCCAACAAACTTACCTAGGTTTCACCCTACGGCTTGAGCCGTAGGGTGAAACCTAGGTAGGTTTGTTGGCTCTTGCTTAGATTTTCTGTATATATATATATATATCGACAGCATATCTTCTTTCAAACATATTTCATTGAATAATATAGGCATGTATCTATTTTTATACTGATCATTTCCAGTTGTCTAATTAGGTTTCTAGATGTTCGGATGAAATTCTTCAAGAAAGTTATCATAGATTTTGTTAACCCAAATATTTTTATTTTTTCCAAGATCATCTTCAGAGATAAATTACAAAGACAAACTTATTGTAGCTGTGATAAAATCTGTGTTAAGTTGTGATGGTAATTTTTAAAAATATGCAAACACACTCTGTAATTATTTTTAAATTTCAATTTATCCATTGTAGCCATGGAAATTTTTGCAAAACAAGTGTTTCAATGTAAAGGGAGCTGACCAGAAATTTGTAGAAATGTAAAATGGTATTAAATATTATATTTATTTTAATATGTTATTATTATATTCATGATACATTTTTTGAGTTGTTTGTTTGATTTTGATATAGAGGGCCTTCAGAATATGAAGTTTTCTTATTTTCCTAGTGTAGTATCTTATTGTTGTAAACAAATATTTTTCTGTCTGGTGAAGGTGGACAGGAATATATATATATATATATGTATAAATTACATAGATAATCATCCGAATAAAGGGCTGTTTCACTGTATCACAGTTCATAAGTGCAGCTAGATTAACCATTTGTTTCAAGTCGTGATTGGAACTCGAATGATTTGTCATCAGTCGGAGATCCTATCCTAAGCTACCAGCTCATAGCAGAGAAAGGCAGATTTCAAAGTGTGTATTTACAAAGTGCAAACAACCACCAGCAGCCAAGAGTGTTCAATTCAGCAGCCAATCTGAGAATGTTCAACTTGATAGCTGAAGAAGTTTGCATAAAGCCATAAGTAGCTACTGTTTATAAAATCTACCTTCCTCTACAGTGCTCTATCAATGTGTATTTATATATAATGAAGACAGTAGTGCTTCATTTAGAATTAAAGAATGATTGGGTTTGTAGTCTTGGTTTGGCAACCAGTCTACCACAGAATGTAGTGGCAACCTACTGTGGGGAAATTTTCAGTTCTGTCTGTCAGGTCTCTTTCGAGACATGATCACCCAAGCATGTATCACATATCACACTTAACTGACTCTTTATCAAGATTAACTAAATTACCATTTATCAATCAAGTATATGTTACATACATACTACATTTTATATGGTCATGTAGCCAAGTGGTTAGAATGTTTGCTTTCTGACCATGAAGCCAGGGTTCAAATCTCACCATGGTCAATTTGTTGGGAAAGTGTCTTCTTGATGTTATCAGTCTGGAGGAGGTAATCCCAGCAGGTGGAACCATTGGAAAGTTCCCGAAAACCATACCACAGATTGACCCAAGCCTAGTGAGTGAAATTAAGTAGACAGCTTCCTTAGAGGAACTGATGGTAGTTGTGCTAGCTTGAAGTCACAAATCATTGTGACCAAGGGTTTGGGGCATACTGGATTTGTTCAGATTATTGTTGAGACAGAATTACATGCTCTCACCCAGAAATTGTAATTAAGATCTGCTCAGCATAGTTGCAGTATAAACTATAGGTGGCCTCTGTAGGCATTGAACAAATACAAGTGGATCTCAGCAAGTGTCTGCAATGGGTGTTAGCTAGCCTTACTTGCGGACAGATATCCTTGGATATGAGTGGCCAACTATACATGTATATATATACATCATACTTTGAATGTTTGTATTTGTGAATGTTTTCACAGACCAGGTTTATATATATATATATATATATATATATATATATATATGTATAAAACAATGGATGTCTGTTAAGTTTAATCATGAGCTTAGAACCAGTATAATAAAAAATATCCAAATGTTAAGTTTTTGTCTTTATTTTCAAATTAGAGCCAAAATACGATGTTTAGAACAGCTCATCATTGAACTTAGTAGACATTCTTTGTCTGTTATATTTATTTTATATGTTTAGAAAATTATCTCCTGCCTCAATGCACTATATATATATATATGTCTATATATATATATGTCTATATATGTCTATATATATATATATATATATATATATATATATATATATATATATATACATATATGTCTATATATGTCTATATATATATATATATATATGTCTATATATATATATGTCTATATATGTCTATATATATATATGTCTATATATGTCTATATCTATATATATATATGTCTATATATGTCTATATATATATATATATGTCTATATATATATATGTCTATATATATATGTCTATATATATATATATGTCTATATATATATGTCTATATATATATATATATATGTCTATATATATATATATATATAAATGGATTTTATGTAAATTTGACATATTTTTCAATTATTTGTTTAAATGTTATTTATTTTTTAATGGCTACTCATATCTGAGTAGATGCTATATTTATATTTATTCATGAAGCAGTATACTTATTCATTTCCATTTAACAGCCTGAATATTTTAAAATATCTTACTAGAAAGACATGCACCCTCCAGCAGGATTCAAACCTGTGTACCTAAGAGAAACCCTCATTAGATCTGACATGCTCTGCCCTTGCTGCCACAACCTCCTTATCAACTAAAGCCTGTAGAATGCTTTTCAAGGTTGTTAGATAGAAATAAATAAATATACTCTTTAATAAATAAATAAAACAGAGCATCTACTCAAATATGAGTATTCATTAAAAAATAATATTTAAACAAGCAAATGAGAAATATATATATATATATATACTTTTGTTAGCTACAGAATCTGATTACAGATATATAGATATACAAATACAGGTATATAGATATATATTACAGATATATAGATATACAGATACAGGTATATAGATGAATACTATTAAACATTTTAAAAACAAAGCAACTGGTTTCACTGCTGCTTTTTAGGCTTCATTGGGAGATTAACTTAGATTAAAATATAACATGGAATGAATGAAGAAAGGGGAAGAAAAAGAAAAAAATAATTATAATATGAAAGGGAAAGAAGTACTAGAAGCTCATGATAGCAAGTCCCAGCAAACATTCATGCTGTTTTCAGAGAGAAGGTTTACAGGACCCGGTATACAAAGTCACTGGCACTCTTAAATGAAATACTGAGTGTGACCTAGACACAATCATGAACCAGTCAACACTAAACTTTTGTTATTTAAAAATGCTCACATATAGAGGGACCATTGGTATTTGGGACAGGTTCATTGGAAGCCAAGGAATGATTCCTGATCTTACTTGGAACGTGCTGTTTAATCCTCATATCTATACACTGAGTAGTTCTCCCTATGTACCACAACCACAATTATTTTGATAAATCACAGAATTAACAGGTGAAATAATAAGCATGGACCCTGAATGATATCTGTTTAGTTAAGCTTTCACAGTTAGCTTCAGTCCGGGAAATCTTAAATAAACAGGGCATTTTTTAACTATCTACCTATATATATATATATATATATATATATATATATATATATATATATATATAGAACCTAATGAGCCAGAGAAACCTAGGTAGGTTCATCTTGCTCATTAGGCTCTATTAAGTTCGCTCTACTTTTGTATTGAGCACTTTCTGTTAGATGGTTACTCATGTTGAGTTGATTCTTTTTTCTTTGGGCTTCGTGCTGATTTCTGTCCAAACACTTTTGACAGACTTTCATCTCCTAAGCTCTTTCTTTTTTTAAAACCAGTTTTTTTCCTTCGTCCAAAATTTTTCGAGGAAGGTTTTCAAGATGAGTATAACTATATATAATCACGTTTTTATATATATATATATATATATATATATATGTGTGTGTGAGAGATACCTCAGAACTTGCAGATAGTTTTGAACAGACAAACTATATATTTTTCCCCTTAAAAAGCAACCATTTTTTCATCCAGTTGAAAAATCATTGGCTAATAATATAATGTAACGAGAATCACAGAAAAATATACCTACTGGATGGAGGGAGACAAGAAATTATGATTAAAATACAATTTAATATTAAAAAGGGAGGTAAAAAAAAAGAGAAATGCCAAAAAAACAAAAAAACATAATGAACAGTTTCAGTGAGTCTAAAAAGGAAAATATAGACTCACAAACAACCCAGGAGAGAAAGAACAAATAAATTTCTCCTCCTTGTCAGCACAGAGACGGTTGATTCAATTTAATATATAGTGCTTCTAAGATGTGCTGATGCTTAGCCAACTGTACTTTGCCCAAAATTGAAGACCACAAGTCACTGTATTTATGCACACTTTATTGTGGTGCAGTGGATATCAATCAACTCAGAATGAGAAATTGAGAAGCCGATTTCGAATTCCAGTTGAATTCATTGCATTCACTGATGCACAAATACCCTTGGGAAAGGTATTAATCTGTCTCTTCCTTCCAGTTATGGGTTAAATAACAGGACAGATTGGGTTCTATAGCCTTGGCTGGCAACCAGTCTACTGCAGAAAGCAATGGCAACCTACTGCAGGATAATCTTCTGACCAGTCAGTCATGTCTCTATCGAGACATGATCGCCCAAGCATGTTTCACGTATGGCACTTAACTGACTGACTGACTATGGATTATGATAGAATCCTGTGCTGTCTGCATAAGACATGAATTACAGTTATTCATACCTTGTCTAATGTTGCCAGGCACATGTTGTGCAATACGCTTTTGAAAGCACTGATTGGTCCACCCTATGTACTCAGCATTGCACTGACATGCAATTTTATAAATGACCAGACCATTTTGTAGATAGAAAAAACTGTTCTTAACAAATGAAGAAAATATAAGGACAATACCAGAAACTTTTTTACCTCCCCTTTTTAATATTAAATTGTATTTTAATTGTTGTTTCTTGTCTTCTCCCAGTATGTTTATAATTCCATAATTCTTATTACATTATACTATTTTATTCTATTACATTATACTATTTTATTCTATTACATTATACTATTTTATTCTATTACATTATACTATTTTATTCTATTACATTATACTATTTTATTCTATTACATTATACTATTTTATTCTATTACATTATACTATTTTATTCTATTACATTATACTATTCCCCAGCAATTCTTCTAATGAAGAGTTGGCCAAATAAAAGGCTACTTTTTAAAAGAAAAATATAGATATATATAGATATAGTTTTTGTCCAAAGAATTTGCTACTTTAACTGAGCAAATTCATGCCAACTTCAAAGTTTGGTGAGAATACTCTTATGATGTCTTCACTCATCAGGGCTGGGTTTATTTTCTACTGTTAAGTCTCATTTCACTTTTCTATTTATAAGGAGTCTGATGTCATTTGATATTTTCTGGTAATTATCCTGCTTACAATTAGTTGAGATATGAATATGTATTCAACAATATGTGCATTATTAAACTATTCCCAAGGGGATTATTGTCCTCATCTGGGCTGTTATTATCACAATGGTTTGGCTATTGTACCTTCTGTAATTTATCATGCGTATGACAAGTCAGGTAACCTACAGGGAATTCCTGAGGTGAACCCTTTATTTAATCTTTGGAGATTGACTGTTTTTATTTCACTTCCAATGCCTAGGGATGTTTTGTCAAATTCATGCTTTTATTACTACTCCATTATGTCTCATTTTGTTTCTACTAAGCCTGACTGTACACTGCCCAGCCCAGGTATTGAACTGATGTAATCAATCCTGAATTCAAATATTTTAATGGCAGTTTTTCTGATGTACTGTTCTCCTTCGTGACTTGGCTGCAATTAGATTAACAATGAGGTGTCACTAATTTACTGTTGAACTAGCTAGATGTAACTGTCAGTTCTATTCTATTCTAATACTTATTTTTCTTACACTTTTTGTCTGTGAAACACCCTCCTGGTTTCTTGCTTCTCAGTCAACTGCAATCTTCAATAATTTAAATTCATTGTCAATTGCCATCAGTTTTTCTGAATCCTGTTCTTTTTTTCGTTCTACTCAGTTATTGTGCCCTCTGTCCTTCATCATGTATATGACAATTTGGGTAACCTCCAGAGAATTCCCGAATCCTTTATTTAATCCATGAGGGTAGACTGTTCTTGTTTCCATTCCTATAGATGTCTTGTCAAGTTCTTACTTTCAGTACTACTCATTATTGCTCGTTTTGTTTCCACTACGCCCAACTATACACGACCCAGAGACTGAACTCATGTAATCAATCATGACCTGTCATCTTGACCTCAGTCACTTTTTTACCAACATCATGTGACTTCCCTCTGTCTTTTTTTAGAAATATTTTCATGTCAGTTTTTCTGATGCACTCTTTTCCTTAGTGACTTGACTGCAACTAGACTGACAACTAGGTCTCAATAATTTATTGTTGAACTCAGTCGGTTAAGTGTCATACGTGATACATGCTTTGGTGATCATGTCTTAAAAGAGACATGACTGACTGGGCAAAAGATTTTTCTGCAGTAGGTTGCTATTACTCTCTGTGGTAAACTGGTTGCCAACCAGGGCTATAGAACCCAATTTGTTCTGCTATTTAATTCATAGCTGGAGGAAGAAGCGACTGATTGATACCTTCTCTCAATTATTTGCATGTAACTGATTGCAGCAAATTCTAGTGGAATTCAAACACAAATTTCTGATTTCTCATTCTGAACCAATATCCACTGCACCACAAGGCACTGTTGGACTAGCTGAATGTAACTGTCAGTTCTATTCTATTTTTTTTAAACACTTCTCACCTGTGGAACTCCTGTTTTCTTGCTTCTCTCCCATCTACAATCTTCAATAATTTAAATGCAATGTCAATAGCCATTTTTTGCTTTCTTGGATTCTGTTCCTTGATAGTCTTTTTTTCTCACATCTTGTCACTAAAATCTTCTCTTCTTTCACTTTTTGTAACACCCTGTGATAACAACACAACAATTACATGGATAGTAGTCTGCTTGTAAATTGTATCAATAACAGTAACTCCTCACCCCATAAATTCAGACATGAACAACAAGGTCAGCAAGTACAATGAATGAAATATAGTGACTTGTTTGACAACCAAACTGAAGTATTAGTTCATTTGATACTTGATTTTGAGAACTTATTTTTAATGTTTTCCTCTGCTTTCATTAATGCTAACTTCATTCATATTCACAACTATGCTGTTGTTTACAAATATATTTTCCAATCTCTCACCTATGATAGTTTGAACTGATATACACCCAAAGCCAGCAGCAATAAAAGCTACTCATCACAGAGATTAAAAGAAGATTCCTACCAGGTAGACTTGTAAGTATTTCAGATATTTGTCCTAAAATCCAATACTTTTATAGAAGGTAAATAATCTGTAATAAAAAAAAAAAAACTGGATTTATATTCTATATCAAGAATTTCCTATTTGTAAAGTACATATGAACTATGGAACTTAAAGGTTGCCTTCTGGTATATGATAGGTGTGTATGCAGCTTCATATAGAAGCAAGAAAAATTTGGTTTTTATTACAGACCATTTATTCCTTTTTTTCTATAAAGTGTAGGCAAATAAAGCTCTCAATATCTTTTGAGTATGTCTGTTTTCTTTTTCTGATTCAGAAGTAAGAAAAGAATGCTTATAATGATTGCATTTAAATCAGCTTTGCACAGTTTTGGAATGACCAAATTAGCTTCTTTGTGAGTGTAGTTGTATAGCTTGTTGAATTGTGAAAAGTTCTGTCCTTTTCAAAAGTGGGGTCATAAAATAGCATAGATGACAGAAAAACCTTTCCGGCTCCTTTATTATTACAGTTTTTAGAATTCTTTATTTGAAATTCTTGGGACTTCTTGCTTCAGTTTTCAAATTTTTTAGATTTTGGAAAACAGGCTATTTAATTTTTATTTCGTATCTATAAAATGGGGTAGCTTGGAAATGGAACCTAAGCATTAACACAATATCCCTTTACATTTCATAACACATATACATAACCATATATCCTGAAGGTAATTTTATATGAATTACATATACCCTGAAAATAGTTTTATATAAAATTTAATAAATTTTGTGTATATACAGATATAAGTAATAACACTAGTCATGTAATGCTCACGTAGATTTTTAAGATTTCACATACAAATAATGTCAGTCAGTTAAATACCATATGTGATACATGCTTTGGGCGATCATGTCGTAATAGAAACATGACTGACTGGGCAGAAGATTATTCCCGCAGTAGGTTGCCATTGCTTTCTGTGGTAGACTGGTTGTCGACCAAGGTTATAGAACCCAATCTGTTCTGCTATTTGACTCATAGCTGGATGGGAAAGAAATGTGTTTTATTATTAAGTATTAATTAGTGGGTGATCAGTTTATTACTTCGTAACAATAGAAAACCGATCCCCCACTTTATGCCCAGTTGTAGTCTTAATCATGTTTCCAACTATTATATTCAGTCAGTCAGTTAAGTGTTATACGTGATACATGCTTTGGGTGATCATGTCTTAATAGAGACATGACTGTCAGGGCAGAAGATTATCCTGCAGTAGGTTGCCATTGCTTTCTGTGGTAGACTGGTTGCCGACCAAAGGCTATAGAACCCAATCTGTTCTATTATTTAACCCATAACTGGAGGAAAGAGACAGATTAATACCTTTCCCAAGGGTATTTGTGCGTAACTGAATGCAATGAATTCAACTAGGTGTACATGTACAAAAAAAAAACATGATCACTTACAAAAAATACATAAATGCAGGACTTTTTGAAATTCTGAATAATATCTTTACAGGGCATGAATCACCTGCTTAAGTAGTCCATGAACAAAAGTATTACTGTGACAATCACTAACAAAAAACTGATGCCAATGTAGGCTATATATTTGTGTCAGGTCTCTTTCAACAGCTGCACATCACCTATGAACGATCACAGGGTTTTCTGAAATTTGTCATTTATGGCAAGTGATGTCAGTGCCTGAAATTTTTGAAGTTTTTTTGGATTTGCAAATTTCAGATAAAGACTACTCAACCTGTAGCATTATGGGACTATATTTTTCTTCTTTGTCATTATTTTATTTATTGATTTTCTGTCATTTTTCCTCAAGACTTCATTTTAAATGAACTAGCAGGATAGCCCGATGTTGCTCGGGTGTAATGAAAGCTTTAAAATTAATCCATGGTCCTGGAGCTCAGACTCTTTTGGACGTTGGCACAAAAAACTAAAAAGCAATAGTTGTTTCCAGTTAAAGCGAAACCGTAGACTGAAAGAAAAATGAATGGATGTAAGTCAAATTTTGATTTCCTTGTATCGATATCAAATGAGTTTTTTTCGTCATAAACTGAATTTTGAAGGCTAAATAAGTCTTCTGAGTAAATGGTATCATGGCTGAGACTAAGAACTATAATTATACCTACTTAGAGCCAAACCTGAAGCAAAAATTAAAATAAAAGAGCTGAAAAAACTACAAACATACAGGCAGATAAACAGACACATACACACAAACATCTTGCCTTTTATATATATATATATATATATATATATATATATATATAATCAATTTTCTGCACTATTGTAAGAACTGTGACCATGAAACTTCTGAATTTCGTTTCTTATGTCTTTGTCTATGAGTGTATCAAATTTGATTAAAATCAAACCACTCCTTCTATAACCTGATTTTTTTCAATTATTGATTTTCAATATTTATCAGGGGTACCTCGACACAAAATCTAGCTAAGAACACTCGCAGACCCTTATAGTACAACTGTGTAAATTTTCAAGAAAATCGATTCAGCTGTTTCGGCGCCTATAGGCAATGGACACACACACACAGACAAAGTTCCATTTATAAATAAGTTTAGATATTGGTTGAAAAAAATAAACAGTTTCTCTTACTTTAAAGCAGTTTCCAAACAATACATTTAGTTATTTGCAAGATTGATAGGATCCTTTTAATATTGTTAATCACATCTCAAATACTGATGGCCAAAAGTTTGTTATGTCTAAATTGTTTAAATGAGACCTCATGATTTCTGGTTGGAAATCAAAACTGGACATCATTCTGTGTGAAAATGGTCATTTCAGGCTATCATAGCACAAGTAACGACTAAATATTCAATGAACATTTTCACCAAAAATGAACATAACCAATGCTGGTTATCTGCTACTCATTACAAGTTCATATTGATATTGTGATTTCTGGTTGAGAAGAATGGTTCATGGCACCATGTTAATATTGTTTATCAGATCTCAAAGGATGATGGCTAAAAGTTGGCTATGTCCAAAATTTAAATTTGACATATTTTTTTTATAATGGTCATGTGGGTTATAAACATAAACCTTTTTAAAGGATTTTAAATCAACTCATCTTTTGGGCTATCATAGCACAAGTGACAAAATATTCAATACAGATTTTCACAAAAAATGTACATTATCTATTCTTTTCTTGCTCCTGTGCAAATGGAAGAATTTTCATCTTTGAGCTTTTGTTTTGTTTTTTTATAAGCGTTTCACCCTGGGCAAGGCATATCACTGCCACTACTGCGCAGGGGGCTACATAGAGTGGAGAAAGGATGATTAAATATAGGAAATGTCAGAGGGTGGGTGATAGGCGGGTAAGGATACCGAGAATGAGGGTTGGATAGATGAGTGTTCTGAGAATAATTGGGAGTCAGGGTGATAGGAGGTGTCTACTGACCCTACATTTAAACACCTGGAGATTGTAGCTGTCGGGAAAGCAGACTTGTGGAAGGGAGTTCCACAGGCGGGAAGCGCGAGAAAAGAAGCTGTTGGAGTAGAATTTACGGTTACATCTTATCTGTTTAACTGTAAAAGGGTGGTACCTAGTTGCTAATCTAGTATCTCGTGTAAATTCCTGCTTAGGCGGCACCAGTTGCTTTCTTAAAACAATTTCTTCAGAGATAATGTTCTTCTTAACATCATACTGCAGCAAGAACTTTTATCTTTACCCAACTAATTTGACAAAATTTATTGTCTTGAATGAAATGCTTAGAAATGACAATATATTTCCCTCTTCTAAAATGTTTTCTCTGTCTGTCATGATGGTGTTTGGAAAAAATGAACATGACAAATTATTTTTCTGTTATTCTTAAACATCATGAGAAAGATTATTCCTGACTCAGTTTCCATTTTTTATAACCCCATAATACTAAAATTTTTCTTTGTGAATTTATTCATATTTTACCGCATTCCTACCAGATTTTTCTTAGATATAAACCTTTTTTCAATCTTTCTTCATTTCTTCTTTGATGTTCCAAATCCCTTCAGGATCCAGGTAATTGCAACAATTATCTGTCTATTGTTGCTCTTAGAAACTTTCAATTCATGACCATCATTCTTTGTCCCTCTTCCACAATCAAATGGATTACTAGATTTTTCTATTTCTTTCACTATATCCTGTGAGTGTTAAATTCTCCAAGCCCTCTTTCTTTATTAATGTGTCTAAGAAATATCAGCTATCTATGATTGTAAGTATCAGTTTTTCTGTTGTTCCTATTATTCTTTAAAATTCCTAGTTGTTCTGTCCATAGTAGATTTAAATTTTGTCTGTGGAACCACATCTCTTTTTCCCTTTTCATCTTGCCATTCAGTATGTCCTGTGAGTGTCAAATTTTTTTAACCCTTTTTGTCTCATTACATTCCCTAGGAATTTCAACATTCTATTTCTGTTGCTAAGTAAAAGTGTCATTTTAGTTTACATTTCCACTAAAACTTTCTCATTATTTACTTGTTCAGTTCTTGGAATTCTCAGCATCTTTTTGTAGAACCAGATTTCAATTGTTTTAATTTTTCTTTTACTCTGTGAGAAAACTGTCCAGTATTCACTCATTAGATATTGCACAGCAGAAGTTAAGCTCGAAAATCAGTCAGTTAAGTGCCATATGCAATACACACTTGGCGATCATGTCTTGAAAGAGACATGACTGACTGGGTAGAAATTCTCATGTAATAGGTTGCCATTACTTTCTGCAGTAGACTGGTTGCCAACCAAGGCTATAGAACTCGATCTGTCCTGCTGTTAAATCCATAGCGTGAAGGAAGAGATGTATTAATATCTTTCCCAATGGTATTTGCATGTAAGTGAATGCAATGAACATCAATTGGAATTCAGACTCGGCTTTTTGTTTTCTCATTCCAAGCTGACACCCACTGCACAACAACACTACACTGTCACTAAATTCATCAACTAATTCTTTAATCTACTTGGGAATTGCCCAACAGTTATAATTAGTCCAAATGTAGATTTTAACATTGTTTCATTATATAAAATTTTGCTGTACCAATATAATATTGGTCTTTGGTAAAAAAAAACAAAAGTAAACAACACTCTTTCTAACATATGTAGACACACACACACACACACACACACCTACAGATGTTTTTCAGTTGTTGTGTAAAGGCATATCAACCTCTTATTTAATGCTAAAATCTAAATATTTTGCATCCAATATTTGTGTTTGAGATAATAAATCGTTTTCAGTGTTACAAGTTTTATTATTTAGCTCATAGCTGGGGAGAAGAGGTGGATTCTTACTGTTCCCAAGACTATTTGTGTGTAAGTAAACGTAACAAACCCAACTAGAATTGGAACTTGGCTCTGCAACTAACAATTTCAAGCCATTATCCATTACAACCTTATAGGACCTGGTATTCTTAAGCAGTCTCCCATCTAGGTACTGACCATTTCTTAACTTTGGTAAACGTACAGAAACTGGTGTTTCAATGTGAAGTGGCTGTAAGCCCGTAATTCCATCCGTACATTCAAGTTTTAGCACCTTATATTCCCAAGCAGTCACCCATCTAAGTAATGACCAGACTCAATGTTGCTTAACTTTGGTGATCACACAAGAACCAGTGTTTCAGCATAAAATGGACATAAGCCCATTATGCCATCTGTACATACAAGCTTACAGCACCTGATATTCCAAAGCTGTCACTATCTTACACTGACTAGGCTTGATGTTGCTTAACTTTGGTCATTGAATAGGAACTGTTTTTTTCAACGTGATGTGTCCATAGGACTGTGTGTGTGTGTGCATGTGAACTTTTCACCATGCATTTTTATCTCAGTAGCCATTGTTGTAAAAAAAATAGAACACCCCGGGCATTTCTAACTCCTACTGTGCTATTTACTATATATTGTGCCATTCTGCTTTGGGTAATGTAATACGTGACATAAATAATTATATTTCATTGCAACTACAAAAGAAGATCTGTGTTTCTTCAAGGTGTTTTTGTTCTTTAATTTTTTTTTATTTTTGTTTTATCCCAAGGAAATAGTCATCTCTTTCTTTTCTCTTTTTCTTTTCTTCCTTCTCCCCACTGCATTGATTTTTCACCATTATCGGAAGCTACTATGAAATATCATCACTTGATCATTTTCCAATTTCTACCGTATTGCAAAAAAAGGACATATGCAGATTTATATCATCAGGCTTTTAACATTTTTTTGGAACCAAAATAATCTTAGTTATATTTAAATGTATGCCATATTACAAAAAAAAAATTTATTATTTTACATGCTTTTCAGCATAATTTTTTTCCATGAAAATACTTTGAGCTTTTTCCTTCTTACCATCTTCTATAATGTTCTATTTTTTTTATTTATAATATAATTTTTAACATTAAAAAATATAAAGTAAGCCTCTTAAACACTGTTTCAATATTTAATTTTTTATTCTTTTATCTTCAGAATATTTTCCAATATTTATCATACTATAAAAAATAAGAACAACCATTTCCATGGTTTTTAAATATCACTGAAAGCAAATAATTTTCTAATATTTTTCAATATTACAAGAAAACAATTTGTCAGATTAGTTCTTTCTACAAACATAAAAAAGAAAAACTTTTATTTTTCTTCATATACAAAAATGTTATCAGAAAGTTACCAAATTGTACATGCCCTCTGATTGGACAGTTCTCTGAAGGGGGATGTGCAACTCACACTCATTGGTTCACAAGCTCCTTAGTTTTACCCAACTGCCTGCTGTTTCACAAGGTTACTTAAAGCCACATATATGTTTTTTTAGATAGTGATATTTTTTTGATGATAAGGATTTGCTGATACAAGTCCCATGATTTAACCCATAGCTAGAGGCAGAAATGGTGGATACATACATTTCCCAAAGGTATTTGTGCATAAGTGAATATAACAAACCTGACTGGAGTTGGATCTCCAATTTTCAATCCTGAACGCTTATCCATTACACAATCCACACATCCAAGCTTACAGCACCTGGCATTCCCAAGTGATCCCCCATCTAGGTAATGACCAAGATTGATGTTACTTGGGTGATCTGGTGAGAACACAACTGCCCTACTGTAGCAGGAATGAGTCACATAAGATTCTCTCTCTCTCTCTCTCTCTCTCTATATATATATATATATATATACACACACCAATAAAACAAAAATTTTCTACTATTGAAAAGGCATAAAAATACTCCCATCCTCCACACCTTGAGTGCAGTCGGGGAGAGGCTGTGGTGGGTTTGAAATCCTTGCAACTAGAAAGTCCTAAACTGTCCAAAAACAGAAATGAATTAGAAGAAAATAATAGATTCTTCACTTTAATCTCAGCTGGTAAAAGAGTTCTGATCCTAAGTTAGTCTGATTATACTTACCGACCCAACATGGTGATTGGATTTGATATATAGTCAGTTTAATATGAGGTGCCAGTACATATGCATATAAGTCAAGAACAAAATTAACCCAATCCCTGTGATCATTAATGTCTGTGATTACAGACAGCCATCATGGGTTAGAGAGAACAGATATTGCACTTTGATGCTAGTTTGAAGACCAGGTAGAGATGGTGTGAGGATACAGTGTGTCCTAAAAGTCACTCGGGGATTTGAAAGTTTTATAAAATATTTATTATTTTTTTTTGTTCCCTATTAGGTCATTTACAAAAGAGTGTTTGAAAATTAATTCTGTATAAATACAGAAAAATGAACACAACTAGTGAAATCTTTCTATCAAAATAAACAGTCTCAGAGATTCTTCCAAGTCTTGACAGGAAAGGTTCGGTAAATGGCAGATCACATTCAGTTAGAAACAAAAAAGTATTTGAGTAAGGCAGAGTATCAAAGAAGATCCAAGCACATCAACTCAGTGTGTTTAGATCTCTCAGACATTGCTCCAATTAATTTTTAAACACCTTAACCTGTTTCTATACAAGATGTAGCAACAGCTTATATGACAAATGTCACAATGCAGCATCTCAGGTAAATTTGAGGGAAAAAAATAGTTTCTTATGGTGACAGCATATTCACCAAACCTGGCAAACACTGAGTTCTCTTTATCCAGCTATCCCAAAGAAAATGTTTAGGCTAACAAGCCTCAGACTCTCCAAAAACTGAAGGACAATATTCAGACAGGCATCAAAGCACAAAAGCCTAAAAAATGCCTTCAAAAGGCCACGTTCATGCAAAGCTAAAAATGGATGCCATCAATAAAGTAAAATTTTTCCCAAATAGTGTAAATTTGTTTTTCATATCTAATCTATACAAAAACTAAGGTTTTATGAATTAAAGATGAAAATTAAAAAAGTTATTAAATTTTGAAATCCCTTGATTATTTTTGGGACATGCTTCATTTACTGATCTACTCTAATATATATAATTTCATTTTGTGTCGGTATTCACCAATCCTCTGCAGATGTAAGGGAAGAGGTTGCGATAATTTCAGGCATCCTTATCAGTGTTACATCCAGTTAAAAAGAAAAATAAACATTTATTTTTTAAAATTTAAAATAAAGTGTTTATTTCATGTTTCATTTGTTTTTACATATTTAAAATGTCTTTCATTCTAACAACTCTAGGTCCTATAAGACCCTTTACTTGAGTCTTAGAGCCATACAAGAAGTTGACCCTGGGCATCACCAAACCTCTGCATGTCACTGACCCTCTCTCTTTAGTGCAATGCATGTGCAGCTGTCAGAGAGTTAGAATTTACAGGACTATTGCTTTTCTATAAAGAGGGGAAATATACAACACTTTGATTCCTGCCCAAAAGGTGGTCTTGACCATAGGCTGAGAGCTAGAGTGTGGTACTTTGATCCTAAGTCGATACACAGCTCTAAGGAGAGAAAGCTGATCTACAGGCAAATAATCTTTTATGTTTTACATGTTGGTATATCATAAAAGGGTGAGATTTTGAACCGAATCCTCTATTTTGATGTCTGGGGTAGATTGTTTAAGTGTCATCAAGGTCACATAGCCAAGTGGATAAAAGCATTAGTTGGATCAAGTGACTTGACCCAAAGAGTGATGAGTTCAATACCTAGTGACAGCAGTGGTAAAAAGTTAAATTAAATGGTGATAAATAAGACATCCAATCACCCACAGAAGGGTGGAGAGTACATTGGAAATGTCATGAATGTGGCAACAAAGGACAATGTAAATAGTTGGTTGGTTGGTTGGTTGGTTGGTTGGTTTTTATGGCAAATCAACCTCGGTGGATCATTTATTGCCAACTAAATTTTATTTATTTCTTGCTGGTAATACCTTTTACTTTCAACAATTTATTGTTGTTTATATAAGTTTTTGTGTCTAGTAATACATTTTTCTTTTCGAGTATCAAGATTCATTGGGATTTGTTTTTTTAAGGGCAGGGATTCCAAGTTCTACCCTTGTTGTTTAACTCATAACTGGAGAGAAGAGACTGATTAATACCTTTCCCAAGGGTGCCAGGGTATTCAACTGGAATTTGAACTTGGCTCACCGATTTCTCTTTCCGAGCCGATATCCACTGCACCACAACGCACATCCGTCAATAGACACTTACAGCACCTGGTATTCCCAAGCAGACACCCATCTAAGTACTGACCAGGCTCAACATTGCTTAACTTCAGTGATCGAGTGAGAACCGGTGTATTCAACATGATAGGCCAAAAGCCCAATGTAAATAGAATATCAGGTATAAACAAATAATATATATTTATTTAATTGATTTAGGTTGGAGTGAGTTCTTTTATGTTCAATTCAGCAAAATTTTGTTTGTATAGCAGATCTTTGTAACAGTTGAAAGAAAGTCAGTTTTGGTCCATTAGCTGATAGTTTAGAAGTCTTGGTAGTAGTTAACAATTTAGAAATAGATACAGCATCAATCTGCTGTCCTTTTTCAGCTCTAAGATGGACGGTAAAAAAAAAAGCAGATGACCGATTAACTTCTTCACATGACACTTATGGCTGGTTTCTCTGGCAGTTCCTTGTTTTGTTTGAGTTTCTCTGACAGTTGCTTCTTCTCTTCTGCCTCGGGACTGTCAGTTTATATCCATTTGACAAGGCTCCCAGACTACTGGTGCAAACATTTGTTTTGGCTAACATCAAAAGTCTCTTTGTGTTGATTTTTTTTGATTGGTCAAAATTATTTTATTTTCCAGTGTTCCTTTCTTTTTCATTTTTTTTTTTTTTACATTGTGGCATCTCTCTGCTTTTTGTTAGTTTTAGTCAGAAATTGCGAAACTCTGGTCCAACAAACTTTGGCTTCTTTTTGGCCAGGTTCAGTATTTTTTTCTTCATCTTTTTATTTGAGGGTTACATTCTCATTAATTGGAGAGAGATAAAGAGATATGGTTTTAAAAGGGAAGTTAGTGCCTTATTTTAAATTTATTTTTATTTTTGTTTATACATTTTATTTTTTTTTATTTGGGGTCACTACATTTTTAGAGTAGTGTGTGTTGTTGTATGTACCCAATTACAGAAGTAGGATTTACAAACTTGGGTTCCTACTACAGACCATTTTTTCTGTTCTTTTTATAGGGAAACTGTTGAGTCACAAAGTTCTTAACCCTGGAACATGGTCGTGATCAATGAAACAAAGACCGTCGGTATCAAATACACCACGACCGTGTTACAGGGTTAATGGAAAGAAACAAATTCTGGAAGTAGAGTCATAAAATTGTGCAAGTGACTGAAAATCCTTTCTGATTCCTTTACTACTGAAAATCTATTTAGTTTTCTGTTTTTTTTATTCGTCATTATTATTTTATTTAATGATTTTTATTTCATTTTCCCCACAATACATTTGCAATATTTTAATGTTAAATATAAATGGAGGTGGGATTTATATGTGTTGTGGAGTAGTTTTCACACTGAACGTTATAATCATGCTATGTTGGTTGCTAATCGACTTAACACACTTAAATATTAGAAACTTGGTAATCTTCCACTGAAAAGCTGACTCCTTAGTATTTGGCTAACTACCAACTAATATCAACTGCCTAGTAGTTCTAATGAACTCTAGTAGAACTCTAAAGAACTCCTATGAGCTTCCCAAAAGCTTCTTAAGTTAACTTCCTGTTAACTCTTATTAATATAAAAGGGAGAGTCCAATATTTGAGGAATATATGTGTTTCACCATAACAATATGCAACCAAATATATTATATAATCTTCACTTATTCAAGACTAGAGTTAACCATTATCATCTACTTCTATCTGCACAAATTGCTTCCTAACATAACCCTCTACCTCAAGTGGGCCCCAGGCCTTGTTAAGAGTGAATCTTTAAAAAAAAAAAGATAGAAATTCATTTTTATGACTTTGGTAATATTAAGACAGATTTCCATTTATGGAAAATAATTTAAAAGTTACCAGAGTCCATTTTGAAATTTACTCATATATCTGTTGTTTGTTCAAACTTTAAAGATAACAATTTCTATCTAGCCATGAATAATATATTTAATAATGTCTGTATAAATGTTTAATTAATTATTTAGTATTTCATTATATGAAAATTATTTTAGGTCATTTACAAATACACAAACAATTTTCTGTTAAGTGATGTTTTGGCACGTCTAATCTCATCACAATTCCAAGCAATCATTTGATGATCATGAAATTGTCAGGTTAATTCACCAAGTAACTATAGATTAAGCTATGTGTGGTATGAGTTCAATATAATTTCAAAACAGTCATTGTTTGCTAAAAAGATACAAGAGGTATATAGGATGTAATGAATAAATTTTCACCTAAATTATACAAAAATGAAATACTGACATCTCATTTTAACAGATATACTTATCAAAATTACACAAAAATATCTTGAAATACAGAAAAGTAAATTTATTCAATAAAATCACCATTAGTTTCATCCACAACCTCCAAATGATTTCAGAATCTCATGCAACTCTTTTGGGCAATCTCCTTGTTTAAGTTGGTGAATGCTTCAGTTCATTTTTGGTTTTACAAGAAGTTTTGTTAGTCATCGCTCAATCGCACCCCACACATAATAAGGGGGGTTGCAGTCTGAGGAGTTATATGGCTAGATGAAAAAAGGTGATGTGGCTGCAGAAATTGTCTGACAGCCTGCAACTTGGTTTTCCTGCTTGTGTGGCATGGTGCAGAAACTTGTTGTCAGATATCAGGGTCTTTCATCAGTTACCCACTTAACCCAGGGCAACACTAGCTACCGAGAGGTAATTAATATAGGCCTCTATTGAGTCTGAGGCCTTCACCAACAAATTTGGGAGTTCTTTTCTTATCAGAAAGATCAGAGTGATTTTTGTTAGCTGCCATACCTTTCAAATCACCATTAGATTCATCCAACATTTTCCAAATTCTCTGCACTGTCCTTAAATTGAGGCCCAAATGCTCTGAAATGTTTTTATTGAAGCTTCCACCATAAATGCAAAACAGTACAGGATGCTGTTTCCAAATGTCTGGCAGAGTGAATTGCATCATGGTGCATTTTTCTCACAGACAGTGCCCAACTGACCTTTCTATACTGTGCAGTTAACAAAATAAAAAAACAACACATATGTGCAAAATCAAAAACATAAAATGGGGACAATTTACCCATCACACACGGTATACTGAGCAAGCCAGGTGTATAATATAGAATTGTTATTAAGTGATAATCTAGTATGATTCTGGAACCAAAGGTGTTGGAAAGTCATGTAACTGTATTAGTAGGGTACATTTTCATCATATCAATATTGGATACTTTCATACTATTATATAGTCCTGGGCATGACAATATACTGCATCCAGCAATTTTGAGGAGTATGGAACCACCTCTTAATTGCTGTTGTTCCCAAGTCTACCCTAACCCAGTAGCATCTGTTTGGATACCAGCTATGGGCAAATAGTGAACTTCCAAACAAAAACAAAACACTATGAAAATATGTTTTATACTAAAAATACCAACAATGCCTTTTATATAAAAAAAATACCAGCAATACATATTTATGGTGAAATTACCAACAATACAATTTTGAAGCTAAATAACCATCAGTACTTTTTATCTGTAATTGAAGTCATAAAAATGTGTTCAAAATATTTAGATTTCAGCATTAAATAACCCATAGAGGTGTTGATATGCCACTAAACAATATTAACTCAACTATAGTATTAGAATATGCATTTTTATAGTATCAGTATTCTCTCTAGTAACAGCTATTGTTACTAATAAAAAAAGACTTACATTTTTCTAAATATTCACAAGATGAAGCCCCATTTATAAGCTAATATTTCATCTTTGTTAATAAAAACTGTTACTATTTGCTAAATATTCCTTTCTGCATAATGGAAGCATTCATTTTGAATTTTAAGACTGCAATGTAATAAGTCATATATTTCTATTTGTTTTTCTTCTTTCCCTTCCAAAATATTAAATCATAAATTTTACTGTTAGTTTTGTAGCCATTAAACAGGCACACTGTTAATAAACATTTGTAAGTGTTTACATATCAACAATGTCTCTAGACAGTCATTATTTTCAAAACTAATAAAATGTTTCAAATTATTAGTGTTTCCATGACACATGAGTTTCTCCATAATGATTGTGTATTTCCAAATATTTTTTAATAGTTTTCCATAGTCTTAAATCACATGTCTGTATGTTTGTAGTGACTCTGATATATGGCAAGAAGCCTGATTATTTCAGCAACATTGACCAAGTCTGGGATATTCAGTTTGTTTAAAAATGGTGCAGGGGGGGAAAAAACATCTTCCAAACTGTGTAACATCAAATGACGCAGTTTCCCCAAATGTGAAAAGTGATTATTACCTGAGCATTTTTTTTTCAATGTTGCTAATTTCCCTGAAGTGTCAGATCTAATAAAATAATCCTTTCTTTAGTAGATTGTGTGGAAAACTACTTTTGAAGTGGTGAACAAGCATGTTGGTGGGTGTGGCAGGGTATGAAGGCAGGGCTTTGAAAAGAAAAAAACCAAAGCCTGAAATAATTTGTAATCACCAAGAAAGTTTAATTAAAATGAAAACTGACACAGCGCCAATAATCTCTGTCTCATAGTAGAACTATGTGAAGCCGTTTAATTGCCTTCAAGAAAACATTCTTGTTTACAAGACTTTTTGCCTTATGTTCCAACATCAACTCTATGGTAAAAGAAATCATGTTTTATAGAAAACATTTGTATTTTTTTTTTTGTTGTTGTTTTTTGTTTTTACTGCCATACTGCATAAATTTCTGGTGATGACATTTTTTTTTAAACATTTCATCCCCAATAAGGCAATAAAGCCACTAAGACACAAGTGGTTACTGAGTGTTAGAGAGAATAAGAACAAAAATACTATTAAGGAAAGAGAATAATAATTTAGACAGAATTAAGAAGACAGACATTACACTTAAATTTCTGATAATCAAAGTTGACTGAGGATCAAGAAGTTAAAAGAGTTCCATGAGTGAGAAGTGTGAGAGAAGAAACCGTTAGCATAGAACTTACAGCTACATCTATTTCGATGGTAAAATGATGAGACCTTCCTGCTAATCAAGTACTGTACTTAAATTCATAAAGTCTAGGTACCATAGAGGAAAGCTCCTCAGAACAATTACGATGAAAGTATTTATGCCTACTGGAAGTCCTCCTCTGTGGTTTCTGTATTTATGAATTCTGAAGAAGTTTTGGACCCCTCTAATTATCACCCTATCAGCCTCCTACTAATTTTTGGCAAAGTGTTCAAGCCTATTATCAATGCTGAAGATGGTTCAACATCTCAGAGCCCACAGTCTCTTCTCTGATAAACAGTATGGTTTCAGCTTCTCAAAGTTTCGTATGGATATGCTAATGACCATCACTGACTGTATATACCAGGCTCTAAATAGGAATGGCAAAGTTTGAGCTGTTACCCTGGATATTTCCAAAACATTTGACAGGGTCTAACATACTGGGCTTCTATGCAAGCTACGGGGCTATGGCATAACTGGATGATTGTTTGATCTAATCCAGTCGTTCATATTAAATCACATAATGAAGGTAATATTGAACGGACATGCCTCCAGATACTATTATACAAACATGGGTGTTCCTCAAAGCTCTATTCTAGGTCTTACCCTTTTTCTGATCTTCATCAACAATCTCTTTGATGTAATCAGAACCCAAGTAACATCTACGCTGGCAACATCACCATTTACTCTCACCTTGATCAGAAATCTGCTGAAGCTGTCAAAGCAAACCTTGCTGCTGAGTTTGAAAAGTATGTCAAATTTGTGGTGGACTGGGGTAAGAAATGACTCATGAATTTTAATGCTTTCAAAACGAAGCTGCTGTCTGTGAACCACCATAGACAATTATTCTTACTCCTAATTATCATGGATCAGGCTAGTCTCCTTGAAAGCAAAACACTGCACCACCACAGTCTAACTCTCTCAGCCGACCTCAAGTGGAATGACTACATCGAATCCATAGCTATATCTGCTACTAGGAAGGTAAGTTCACTGTGTAGGAAGTTTTTCCCATCTGAATCCATCCTGCACATATATAAATCTACCTTCCAACTGTGCATTGAATACTGCTATCACATCTGGTCAAGTGCCCCTGCTATTCATTTCAGGGTTCTTGATAAAATCCAATGGAGAATCTGCAATATTATCAATTTTGACCTGGTAGCTAAACTCCAGTCACTTTCTCACCGACGAAATGTGGCTTCCCTCTGTCTCTTCTACAAATACTTTCACGGCTTTGGCTCCAATGAGCTTAGCTCCCTGGCACCCCCCTCTGCATGAATTTACTTGAGCTACTGGAGTAGCAACTAGGTCCCACCCTTTTACAGTGAAACCAATATAATGTAACCACAACTTCTACTCTGTCAGCTTCTTTTCTTGCACTTCCCACCAGTGGAATTCCCTTTCATATACTTGCTTCCCTGACAGCTACAATCTCCAAGAATTTAAATGTAAGGTCAATAGTCATCTCCTATCTCACTGACTTGCATCCCCTCTCTCTCTCATGCTCCTTTTTCCGTATCTTAACCCTTCTCTTACTCACTTCCTTTTTCTCATGCTCTTTTCTCCATCCACTCCACTTCCATCACACCAGTATTCTCATCCTTCTATTACCCTCTTCCTGACATCCCCTATAACCTATCCCTCTTTCCCATCAGTTTCTTCCTATGTAAAACTGTTTGCTTGGGGTGAAATAAATAAATAAAAAAAAAAGAAAAAAGTGATTACTCACACTATGAAGAAACATGGTAGGTAAAAAATGCTGTTGTTAAGTCTTTATGAACAAATTCATAAAGGTGACATTATCAAAAATATATTCATAGGTGATAACACCCTAAGTGTTATTACAGGAAGTAAAAATAACAATAAAAGAAAATATCAGTCAGTCAGTTAAGTGGCATACATGATAGATACTTGGGTGATCACATTTAAAAAAAAAACATGACTGACTGGGCAGAAGATTTTCTTGCAGTAGGTTGCTATTACTTTAATATATGTACTTTAATGAGAACAATCTACTGTAGAGATTGAAATAAGGAGTTCAGTTCAAGATTCCAGTCACATGAAGAAGGTTGGAAGGTACAACAGCTGAAACATCATGAATATAACAAGAAATATGAAAACAACTGTCCAAACAAAGTAAAGGATATAAATAATTGCAATACCTCATCTCAGAAATAGACAAATACTTCGAGAAAAGTGTGATTTGAGAAAAATATGTTCAACAATATTTTAACATTGTTAAACACCACATCTTTGCTTTTTCTTTATTTCATTTGTGCTACACAACTTTTATTATTTTTATCAAATTCCAGTTGAATTACTTGCATTCACTTACATGCAAATACCCTTGGGAAAGGTACTAATCCATCTCTGCATTCCAGTTATGGGTTAAATAACAGAACAGATTGGGTTCTATAGCCTTGGCTGGCAACCAGTCTATTACAGAAAGTAATGGCAATCTACTGCAGGATAATCTTCTGCTCACTCAGTCATGTCTCTTTTGAGACATGATCGCCCAAGCGTGTATCACATATGGCACTTAACTAACTATTTTTCTCTACTTATTGAGTATTCTTCCCAGTAGTAAAAGTGGTTTACACTAGAAAAACTGGCAGCAAGTTTCCTCGGTACTTCAGCAATATTCATATTATGCTCACTGTTTTCAGTCATACTGTCACCTGGATGGTCTTGACATATTTCCTTTCACCTGGATGGTCTTGACATATTTCCTTTCACCTGGATGGTCTTGACATATTTCCTTTCACCTGGATGGTCTTAACATATTTCGTCTCACCTGGATGGTCTTGAAATATTTCCTGTCATCTGGATGATCTTGACATATTTCTACTTTCTCTATCCTTTTTCTCATTGAGCCCATAATGAGTGGCACAACTGTCACTTGTATGTTTTACAACTTCCTCATATTTATTCAAGAGAAGAGCAATTTTTTTCTTTCATTTCTGACAAGGTCTGACCTTTTCTGGACTAGCTGATATGCTTGAGTTATTAATAATGTTGCTATTATTTTTTCTTGCTTCACAGGAAGTAAACATAGCATTACTATAAATAGTAAATTATCACATTCTTTTTTAAACTAACTCATTGATAAGAGGAAATAAATGTAGATTCTTTTTACCCTGTTTTTTTTTTTTTCATTTCTGATTCAAAATTATAGAAAAGAAATTATGGAATAACAAGAGAAGTCAAAACTTTATCATTCTTTCAGTAATGCCATAGTTTTTTCCTATTTTCTGTTTTTAATAAAATAAATGAATTAATAGTCTTAAACTGATACATATGAAAATGTTATTTTTTTTTAATATGTTAGCAACATTGTTATGTATTATTGTACGTGTTACTTTCTGTTTGATATGTTTTACAAAATCTCTTTATTTTAAAAAAACTGAATGAAAATAAATTACTACAAACTAGAAATAGTGATTTCATTCATGAATCCAATGTAAAATATCGACATAAAATTTTCTTATATCAAAATAGCAACTTGAAGCAATATATATATATATATATAAGTGAATAAAAAACGAAGAAAATCTTAACAACATTCAAAACATTAATTTCAAACAGTGCTGCTCAATATAGAAATAGAGCAATGAATATTTATTATAAATTAAAGTTTAGAACATGTACAAATTGCAGTTTACCACAAAAGTGTACATTTTGTTTCGACATTAAAAGAATGATGTATCATCAGGTAGTTTAATGATGGTAATAAACATTGTTTTTGAAAAAGAAAATTAAAAAATCTCACTTCCACTTTATTTTGGAATTTTTGTTTTATATACAAAGTAAAAAGGATAGAAAAGATGGGAAAACAAAATAAGGGAAAAGAAAAAGAGAGATACAGAAGAAATAAAGAGCGGAATACAGAAAATAAAAAGGAACACGGAGAAAATAAAAAAGCAAAGAGGAAAACAGGAATGAAAGAAAGACTTAAGAGAGCCGGTGATAATAGATCAGAGCAAAATAAACCCAAATTTAGGTAAGATGTAAAATATAGATAGATACATATATGGGTCACGCGACGTCTGAGCTTAACAAAGAGGAAGAAGTAAGGAAATGTACAGAGGGAGGGGGGAAAGTGTTGTGGTGATGACCATAGAAACATAAAAGAAATAGAAATGTCAAACGTTTGGTGGGAAGAAGTGAATTGCAGGTAGATAGGTTCATTGTTACTTAGTATGAACTAAAACCTCTGGCATTTTTTATATAAAAAATGGTGAAATCACATACACAAACATAGGAATTATTTAAAAAGCACTGATCTGAGGATATTTAGAAATAAAACATGAAAACATAAATTCATTAGTGCTCATATAATAAAATGGAGAAGTAAATTAAAAATTTATTTATACAAAAATCTACGAGAGAGATCATACAGCTAGAAGTGAATATTGTGGTACTAAGATAAATACTATAAAGGTTTATCCTTTCTAGAGATCCTAACTTTAGCTTTGGTAATTTTAGCATGATTGTAAGGTTAGTTCTTGAATATGCTTTCAATTTACTGTGGTTTTATGGATCTGGTTTAGCAATATGTCACTCCTCATGTATTTTTCATGGCTTCTGCTCCGATGAGCTTAGATCACTGGTGCTGCCTAAGCACGAATTTACATGAGATACTAGATTAGCAACTAGGTCCCACCCTTTTACAGTTAAACAAATAAGATGTAACCGTAAATTCTACTTCCAACAGCTTCTTTTCTCGCGCTTCCTGCCTGTGGAACTCCCTTCCACAAGTCTGCTTTCCCGACAGTTACAATCTCCAGGTGTTTAAATGTAGGGTCAATAGACACCTCCTACCACACTAATTCCCAACTATTCTCAGAACACTCTCATCTAGCCAACCCTCATTCTCGGTATTCCTTACCCACCTATCACCCACCCTCTGACATTTCCTATATTTAATCATCCTTTCTCCACTCTACGTAGCCCCCTGCGCAGTAGTGGCAGTGACATGCCTTGCTCCGGGTAAAACGCTTATAAAAAAATTAAAAAAAAAAAAATTTAATGGTTTCCATTTTTTCATGTAGACAAAGGAAACATGGTTCTTTTACTGATGTAGATGTTCTAGATTGTTTGAGGATTTTCCATTTAACTTCAGGTGTTTTATTTTCATTTTTTAACTTCCAAAAGTGATGTCATATTTTGTTTGTCCTTGTTGTTGAAGGATGAGAGGTGATTGTGAAAGTACTTTTTAAAAAGTTCATAGTATTTCCAACATAAACTTTAGCATCCTTAGGATTCTCCATGGATGAAATCAAACACATATATACCAGGGATTTTGTTCAGCATTTATTAGGTAGTGGGCATTGGTTTGGATTTCTACAATTACAAGAGTTATTATTATGGGGCAAATTGACATGGATGTTAGTTGTTTTTGTTGTATGAATTCAAAATTTTATTGTTATGTAATATAATTATTTTTTCTTAATTGTTGGAGCAGCTATATTTGAGTTTTCTTGTGTTCCTATCGAAAATTTTGCTTAAAGGGCTATTTTGGGAGAAATGTTTATCTATTAGCTTAAGAAATTTATGTCCTAGTTTAAAATTAACTAACTGATTAAATGGAGAGTTATACCATATGATTTTCCTGCTTCTATTTTTCCTTTTTGAGCGACTAAATTTTTCAACAAAATTGATCTTGGAAGATTGATAACTGCTGTCTCTAAGAATTTTATTGTAAGTTGTTTTGTGCTAATCAAATATGTCTTTATTTGAGAAGTATTTGTTAATGTGGCATTCAACTGATGCTGGAATGTGTTTGATAACAGATGGTGGGTGATTAGAGCTAGGGTTTATATAGATTGAGTTAGCATTATTTTTCATGTAAGGTTGAAAAGTGTTAGAAACTAAGTCTAATGTCATGCTTAAGATGTCAACTTGTTTTATATTAGCATTAATTACTATGCTGAGACCAAAAGATTTAAAAAACTCTATGAATTAATTTTCTCTGTCTATCAACCTTACCTCCAGTTGGTTTATTTACTATCATGAGCCTGTCATCTCTATAAAGTCCTATATTTTTTATTCAAATTTCTTTAATGCCATGAGGTTGTACAGGAGAAATAATCCAACTAAATCTGAAGACTCTGCAGAATCCAGAGAACCCATAGATAAATGAAAATTATCCGTTGAATTTTTAGTTTGCTGTCATGGATGAGAACTGATTTCCTGCAGTTCAAGTTTATTTTAATTCCCCCTTTTTGTCCGAATAAAATTCAGCGAATTCCAGGGCAAGATGGAAGAGGCTCTCAGATACAGATAGGTAAATGTGCTTATATTTTATCTCTTACCTAAATTTGGGTTTATTTCTCTCTGAGCCATTATCACCGACTCTCTCCTTTTAGCTTTTTCTTTCTCTCCTCTTTTCCTTTTATTTCCCCCGTGTCTACTGTTTTATTTTCTCTGTGTTCTTTTTATTTTCTGTATTCCACTCTTTATTTACTCTGTATTTCTCTTTTTCTTTTCCCATTTTTTGATTTCCTTTTTAGTTTTCTTGTCTTTTCTATCCTCTTTACCTTGTATAAAAAAAAATCTGAAATAAAGTGGAAGTAAGATTTTTTAATTTTCTTTTTCAAAAATAACATTTATTACCATCATCAAACTACCTGATGAGACATTGTTCTTCAATGTTGAAACAAAATGTACACTTTTGTAGTAAACTGTAATTTGTACATGTTCTAAACTATAATTTATGTGTGTGTGTGTGTATTGAAGGCATTTGACATGGTCTTGCATACTGGTCTTCTTAAAAAGTTGAAAGGTTATGGCATTTCTTGAATATTTTTTTGTAAGGAAATAGTTTTAGTTATGAAGTACAAAAAGTGTCTGAGATTTTCTTTCCTCAAATTTTTGTTAACTGCTAAATGATGAATGTTACTATTATGACCTGAAATAGGAAAAGATGAAATTTTCATTGATGCATATGTTAACAACGTGTCCATGTGAACTGCTTGTCTTATAGTGAGAATGTTACATGTTTGTGTGTGTAAAAGAGAAAAGTGGTCGATTCTCATTGATTTAGAATAAGAGAATTAATGATAATTTTTTTTTTTTTTTTTTTTTAAGCGTTTCACCCCGAGCAAGGCATGTCACTGCCACTACTGTGCAGGGGGCTACATAGAGTGGAGAAAGGATGATTAAATATAGGAAATGTCAGAGGGTGGGTGATAGGCGGGTAAGGATACCGAGAATGAGGGTTGGGTAGATGAGAGTGTTGTGAGAATAGTTGGGAGTTAGTGTGATAGGAGGTGTCTATTGACCCTACATTTAAACACCTGGAGATTGTAACTGTCGGGAAAGCAGACTTGTGGAAGGGAGTTCCACAGGCGGGAAGCGCGAGAAATTTGAATTATTTTGATTGTATAATTAATTTTTATTTATTGTTTTCATGGACAAAGTAACTTAACAGATTATTTTTTATTGATGTATTTCTTTATGGACACTACAAATACACTAAAGGTTAGTAAATGCAGTTGAAAATTCAGAGAAATATTATCCTATTACTTTGATTAAAAGTTTCATATTCTTTTGAATTATCTTTGTTTATTTCAAAGATAAGTAAATAAGGTATGATTGGGAAGCAAGCAAACAAAAGGGAGTTCCACATGTAGGAAGTGTGAGAAAAGAAGCTGTTGAGTTGTAGTGGCAGTAATATTTAACTGTTTCAAGGATAAAATGGTGGGATCTATATATCAGTCTAGAAGCATGCTTAAATTTACATGGATGGAACACTAAGGAAACAAAGCTCATCAGAGCAGTTACCATGGAAATATTTGTAGAAAAGACAGAGAGAAGCCATATTATATCAGTGAGAAAGTGACTGAAGTTGAGATGCCAAGTCAAGACCAATTGCATTGCAGATTTTTCTTTGTATTTTGTCACAAACATCGAGATCAATAACAGGGGCACCCAACTTGATATGGCAACAGTATTCACTGCACAGACAAATGATAGATTTATAAATGTACAAGATGGATTCTGATGAGAAAATTTTTCTGGCCTGACACAGAGACCTATGGAATGTTATGGCTATTACTGCTGGGTTGGTTCTTTCGCCTAAACATCCAAAACTTGTTGAATGGCTTTCACCGCTGAAATAAATAGGCAAAGAGAAAAGGAAAAATACAGAAACCCTAGAGGGACAGTTTGGACACTGATTTTATTTTTGGTTCCAATGACCTCTTGTTGGGGAAATTTGTTCCCGAACAGTTTGGCATATCTTTACCATCCAAAGTCTAACAGAGAAAGAGATCGAGTTTATTTTTGGCACCAGAAGGCCTCTCTTTTGCGCATGTGTCAATTGTCTTTCCTGTCAGGGGACTCCTGGGAGATTTTTATGTTTATTTTATTTTGTATTTTTATTTTATTTTGTAGTTTTTATTTTATTTTGTAGTTTTTATTTTATTTTGTAGTTTTTATTTTATTTGGTATTTTTATTTAATCCCTACAACACATCCCTACCCGATGTAGCAGAGCTACAGTAAGGATGCATTGAAGGCAATTTAATCCCTACAGACCCAACCTTCCTAGCAGTAGATACAGTTATAGATTTGGTATATTTAAGCATCACCTTATTTATTCTCTTATTTATCAACTTTGCAGGAGAAGAAAATCAATTTTTCTGTGAGATTAGATGTCTACTGATGTGTATACCTGGCAAAGATAGCATTAGTTCATTCATTACCCTAACACTCATGAAATATTAAATTAAGCATGAACTCAGATTAAAGAAGAAATAATCAGATACAGATTTACTTCATATAAAGGATGCCCCAAAAGTTATCAAGGGATTGGTTTCAAAACTGCTTTATTTTTATTTATTTTTTTTTTTACTCTAATTCACAATCAGTCAGTTAAGTGCCATACATGATACACACCTGGGAAATCATATCTTGCCAATCCATGAATGGTTAAGCAGAAAATTTTCTTGCACAAGATTATCAACCAAGGCTATAAAATCCAGCCTGTTCTGCTATTTAAGTAGAGGGAGAAGGGATGCATCGATACTTTTCCCAATGGTATTTGCACATAAGTCAATGCAGCAAATTCAACTGGAGTTCAAACTCAGCTTGCCAATTTCTCATTCTGAGCCGATATTTACAGTAAGTTAATTGCCATACATGATACATGCTTGGATGATCATGTCTCATTGCATCACTGACTAGATAGAAGATTTTCCTACAGTAGGTTGCCAACCAAGGCTATAGAACCCATTCTATCCTCCTACTTAACCCATCAATGGAGAGAGAAGAGATGGGTTAATACCTTTCCCAAGGGTATTTGTACATAAGTGAACGCAACAAATTCAACTGGAATTTGAACTCAGTTCTCTGATTTCTCATTTTGAGCTGATATTCATTACAATGCAAGAAAACGCCGCAATTCACAATGCCATCTCAAAAAGCCAAGTAAAGGGCAGAAAATGAAAAAAAAACAAAAAACAAATGGACAGTTTCAATTTATATCTTCTGGCAGGTTGCACATAAAGCAGATTGAAAAATAAGTTACCTGTGACAATTTTCTCTGATCATTCTTAACTTTGAATGTTGAACCCAGTAGTTTTCAGTGATACCTGATGCTTTTAATTTTACATTTAATTTTAATTTGTTTATTGTACAACTTGTGATTTCATTATATTTTCTATACAAAGTTACATTATTTTTATGTACAAATTTTCCACTTTCTAATTTTTATTCTGCTAATTTTGACAAAAAATTTCCAAGAGTAGTATAGGCAGCCAACCCACCCTGGAAATAAATTTACATTAATTGGGAGGAGATCACATCTTTTCTGTGGCATCCATTTTCAGCTTTGCATGAAGATGCCCATTCTAAGGAATTTTCCATCATTGTCTTTATTTTTTCAGGGGTTGCTTGAGAGGGTTTGGTAAAGTTAACAGTGGTTTTGGTGACTGCGTAACTTATGTATACTAGAGTGATTTAGCTAATGCAGGGTGTCCCAAATGTAACTAAGTTTTCAAAATTTAAGACATATACATTTTGTTTCAGGTGGTAAGCCATTTTCTCTTATACAGTGTTTTCTTCCGCCTTAATATTTGACAGCAAAAATCATAAAGCTCTCCAAACACAAACAAAATGTCATCATCAGTCTCACAAATAAGGAAAACTACAAAAGCAGAAGAATATTAAATTTTAATATTTTTTCAGGATTCATTTCATAATTTCTTTGCAAAGTTTTAATGGACCGATAACAGAACATTAAATTCCTGGCATCTGTGATTTTTAAGTCTTTTTGATCATCAGACAAAGTTGTCAGTGAATCAGTTAAGGCAAAAATTGTTTCCAGGATGTTAAGGTTATTGCTTATTATTTATCACGATTGATTTTAATACAGTTTTATGTTTTATCATTTTGTGTGTGTTATACATCATTTTTTTGTGCATTTTATTTTCATTTTTCTGTTTTTTAAGAATTTTTTTTGTTTTTTTTCTATTTAGTCTTTGATATTTTGAATTTGTAATTTTGGTCAATATTTGTAGTGCTTCATCTGATAGAATGAAAACTACCTATAAATACTATTTGATTTGATGAGGGGTTGCTGTAAAATTCTTAGTTTGACATACTTAAAATCTGATCAAGTATTCAAGTATCAGAATTTTTTTTAAAAACCAAGATTTTTTCAGCACCTCTTCACATGATTTAAATTTGTTTATTTTTATGTTTGACATGTTTCTGAGATGAGGTAGTATTTACACTATTTACATTGTTCAAACTATTGAATAAAGTAGGGCAGTAAACTTTTTAATAAAGTAGTGCAGTAAAATTTGACATAAATATACTTTCTTTGGCACAAAATTTGTCATGTTTAATGCTATGAAAACAAAGTTGTTCACACTTCAGCAAAATGACATAGACTGAATTTCAAGCTTGCTTAGAGTAAACCCTTATAAATGTTTTACCATCTAAAACTACATGAGTGCTGTTCTGAGAACATCATTTGTTGGAAAATAGTGAGAACGTACTAAAGGTCCTATTACATTGTTCAAACTGTTGTTTTCGTTTTTATTGTCCTATTCACAACATTTTGGCCATTGTATGTTCTGTCCTTCCTCAGGTGACTAGAAGTTTGAACTGGACTTTTTCTTTTTGATCACTGGGGTAGATTATTCTTCTTCCATGAATCATGCTACTTACAAATGTTTTAGTTATTCTATTTAACTCAACTCTCTAAGTTTTTTGTTTGACACTGCTTTTGCCAGGTATTGAACTGAGAACTCTTTGGTTCAAGTCACTAGATCCAACCAACACTTTTATCCACTGGACAACGAAGACCGAAACGTCATAAATATGTCAATAAAGATGAGGACAACAGTCCAAACAATGTCAATAATTCTTGTAATATGTATGTAGTTTTTTTATGTGTTGTATCCCGGAGGGGGGTGGGATAAACAGAGAAAAGAATAGTGTAAGAAATACTCTTAACACTGAGTATATATAAATAGATTTATTATACGTTAGTACAATAAACCAGATACATGTACACGAATAACACTTATGAAGGCACTGTTTTTGTATAGGACATATGCGTCCATCATGAGAAGAAAGCTTCCGTCACTCTCATGTAATGACGTAGAGTCTAGTATAATCAGTCACTCACTCGCTTTCCTCTTCTAACAGTCTACTCCAGTTTGTTCCCATCGTGGTCATTTATGACCCGGGCCATACCCATTGTGGGGTAGGACCAGGATATTCCTCTCCAACAATATCTCTCCAGAACAATATGTTTATGTTCTATTTGCTCATAGAATTTGCATTTTATTTGCACATTTCTAAAATAATGGCTGCAAAAGTTTTAGATTTGCGCCATTAATACTCTTAAGACATTTTTCGTAGTATTACCATTTCAATCAAAATAAACGAAAAAAGTTATAATATCAAAAGAAATATATGAATATTATTATCAGTCAGTCAGTTAAGTGCCAAACATGATACACATTTGAGCGATCATGTCTCTTTTGAGACATGACTGACTGGGCAAAAGATTTCCCTACACTAGGTTGCCATTAATTTCTGCAGTAGACCGGTTGCCAACCAAGGCCATAGAACCTAATCTGTCTTGCTATTTAACCCATAGCTGGAGAGAAAAGATGGATTAATACCTTTTCCAATGGTATTTGTGCATAAATGAATGTGACAAATTCAACTGGATTTGAACTTGGCCCTCTGATTTCTCATTGTGAGCCAATATTCACTGCACCACAATGCACATTTAAATATTATTATATAAATGTATAAATATTAGTGATTTTTATGACAGGAATATGGCTGAGTAGTTAGAGTGTTAGCATTCTAATTGTGAGACCCAAGTATAGGAATTTTTCCTGGTTACATGTGTGTGCTTGGCTGTTAGAGTGAAATGAATAAAACCTAAAGCTTAAAATAACTGTTTAACAGCTTTTATTTGGGGTTGAAAAAGAGTGCACAAAATAGTGGTATTCTTTTAGAAAAACAGTTGGGTTTCCCAGTTAATTAAATTTTTTTCTGAAATAGCTGTTTTCTCCACTTGTTCTCATGAGGAGCAAGAGATATAAGTATCGGACTGCTAGGACTGGTACGTGTCTTCTGCATCAAGAGTTGAGAGAAGTCCTTCTTCAGATAGTCATCAAAGGGATATTTTTCTCCTTGTTCTACAAGGGTTGAGAGTAGTCTTTTGAGCTGGGCTTTAAATGTTGCATCTGCTGAAAAGGAATAATGCAAAAGAGGCTGAATAGGTCTTGCTCAATGTGCTTATCATTTCTCGGACTTTTGCTGAATCAGTCAAAGTAAAGAAGCACATGCCACAATAGCCAACAAGAAGAGATAGTTATAAAAAAAAAGTTTAACTGTCCTGGGTATAACAATAAACTACATCTAGCAGCAAGGTTTCTGATCAAGAGGTTTTAAGGAGTATGAAACCCCCTCAAAATGCTTTTGTTCCCAGATCCACCCTGACCCAGGGTGGTAGTACTTGTCAGGGTCCCAGCTATGGGTAAATAGTGAACCTTTGAACTAGGATCAAGCATTAGAAAAATTACCATCAATAAATTTTCAAAGAAAAAAAAATTTCCAGAAAAACATTTTGGGGAAAAAAATTACCAAAGCTTATGAAAAAATACAATTCCAGTATTAAATGACCTATAAGAATTTGAAACCATTAAACAACCAAACCAAACCAAACTCAGGTTCAAATCACACCATGGTCAATTAGTTAAGAAAGTAATTTTCTTATTAGTATCATCCTGGGGAGAAGAGCATGCAGAACTATTGAAAAGTACCTGAAAATCATACCAACAGGTTGACCTTCAAGCCTTTGAGTGCAATTGGATAAACAAAAATCTTCTATTTGCTGAAGTCTAGCATTATGTCATAATCAGGGCCAGCCTTGTGAATGATATTGCACAGATAAAACTATTCAGAAGCTGATGATTTGGGTGCTAGTGCAAGGTCAAAGATCATCATCTAATTGGCATATGGATGCCCTTTCACCTTGATTGAAAATCTAACAAAGCTGTCACAATATACCCACTTAGCAACCTGACCACTTGTGTATGTATTGACCTGAAAACTCACTAGCAAATTCTTAAAAAAGTGATGTGTTCCCAATATTCTGCTGGTGGAATTAGTGGAACAATGATAGAATTATTTTATAACACATCAGTCCTAATAAAATAGTCATGTGATATAACACATATTTTCAGAATAAGAACAACTAAAAATTTGCTCAATAGAGAACAAAAGTGACAAAGCAATGTTCTTTTTATTGAAATCATTGTTTATGTTTTAGTATTTCCTTTCTATTTTTAAGATTTTACATTGTTTTAATTTAATTTTTTAAATATCTTCCAGCCATATCTTTTTTATTTTCTATTATATTGTTTTTTTATGACCCTCACCACAAAACATTTTTGTTTTTATCTCTGTAAACGGCTTCAAGCTGACTCTTTTTACTGCTAGAAAAAGCATTTAAAGAGATTTTAGTTTTTTCTTTCTATTACTTGTTTTGATTTTTTCTCCTAAAATGGAAGTTTTTTAAATGACTTACCTGATTCTCTTATAATTCTTTTTTCTTCAAACGGCCTTCAAAAAATAAATATTTTAATAAAATTAAGCTCAAAATTGGACACTGAGGAATGGGTTTCTTCAGAGGCTTACAGCTAATCATTACCTCATTTTGTCTGATAATGGTTGTCTCCAATCCAAAATCAATGCATCACAATTATCTACTTGATGCTATCACATAAATCTGCAACACAAATTTGTTTTTACCATTTATATTTTCATGAGTCTATGAGTCCCATAACCCATTAGGATCATAGAGGTACCACTTTTACTGCAGTCATAACAGCAGGAGTCTACACCTCCATTGTATTTGATATTTAGTTCTATATGAATATGAATCTACTAGCAGTATAGCCCAGCATTGCTCGGGTGTAATGAAAGCTTTAAAACTAATCCATGGTCCTGGAGCTCAGAATCTTTGGACGTTGGCACAAAAGACTAAAAGCAATAGCTGTTTCCAGTTAAAGCGAAATTGTAGACTAAAAGAAAAATGAATGGATGTAAGTCAAATTTTGATTTCCTGGTATCGATATCAAATAAGTTTTTTTCATCGTAAACTGAATTTTGAAGGCTAAATAAGTCCTCTGAGTAAATGGTATCCTGGCTGAGACTAAGAACTACAATTATACCTACTTAGAGCCAAACCCGAAGCAAAAACTAAAGTAAAAGGGCTGAAAAAAATACAGACATACAGGCAGATAAACAGACACACACACAAACATCATGCCTTTTATATGTATATATTATCGATTTTCTGCACTATTTTAAGAACTGCAACCTTGAAACTTCTGAATATCATTTCTTATGTCTTTGTCTATGAGTGTATCAAATTTGATTAAAATCGGACCACTTCTTCTATAACCCGATTTTTTTGATTATTGATTTTCAATATTTATCAGGGGTACCTCAACACAAAATCTAGCTAAGAACACTCACAGACACTTATAGTACAACTGTGTAAATTTTCAAGAAAATCGGTTCAGCCGTTTCGGAGTCTATAGGTAACCGACACACGCAGACAAAGTTCCATTTATAAATATGTTTAGATTTAGATTTTACAATGAACAAAAAAACATTTTAATGCTATTTACTGTGCAATCTTAAGGCACAAACACACACAGTTTAATAAAAACATGTATATATTACAGAAAAAGTACTGTTACTTTTTCATATGGTGAACTATTGACAAGTTGATACTTGTTCAGAGCAAAGAAAATACAGAAAATTAAGAAATCAATAATGATAGTTACATATTTACTTGATGGTTTAACACATGACTCCACTTTTTTAATTATCTTCACTCCTTGGCAATGTTTATTGTTTTAAAAAGTGATGAATGCATGGTCATCAGTCAAAAGAGGAACCCAAAATGCCAACTAGAGGTCAAGAATACTAAAATCAAGCAGGTACAAAAATTTAAATATCTGAGAAGTGTTCTAACAGAGGACAGAAAGTGCGATACAGAGATTCAAAGGTACATTATCATGGACTTATGGTTTATCACATTGAATACACCGGTTCTCACTCGATCACTGAAGTTAAGCAATGTTGAGCCTGGTCAGTAATTAGATGGGTGACCGCTTGGTAATATCAGGTGCTGTAAGCGTTTAGTGACAGATGTGTGTCATGGTGCAGTGGATATTGGCTCGGAAAGAGAAATCAGTGAGCAGAGTTCGAATTCCAGTTGAATACCCTGCATTCACTTCAGCACTGGCACCCTTGGGAAGGGTATTAATTCGTCCCTTCCCTCCAGTTATGGGTTAAATATCAAGGGTAGGACTTGGGGACCCTGCCCTTAAAAACAAATCCCAATGAATCTTGATACTCGAAAAGAAAAATAGTATTACTAGACACAAAAACTTATATAAAAAAAAACAACAATAAATTGTTGAAAGAAAAAAATATTACCAGCAATAAATAAATAAAAATTTAGTGAACAATAAATGACCTGCTGAGGTTGATTTGCCATAAAATCAAAACAACCAACCAACATTATCATGGCCAAGGATACATTCTCAAAGCTACATAGAGTATTGAGAGACAGAAAAGTTTGGTTGGAAACAAAAGAAGAGTACTGGACTGTTATGTGATGTTTGTCATTCGATATGGCAGTGAATGCTAGACAATCTCATCAAAGATAAAGAAAAGACTTAAAACAACCAAAACAGGGTTCTATAGAAGAATGCTGAGAATTCTATGAACAGAATATATGAGGAATGACAAGGTTTTGGAGAGGATGGAAATGAAAAGGAAACTTATACTTAACATCTGGAAAAGACATGGAAACAACAAAACAAGTATTATTTTATTATTTGGTTGTATTGTGATATTGGAGACATGAAATACAGAAATACTGAGTAAAATTGTGAATTTGGAGGAAAATGTCGATCAAATATGGATCGAAATCTGACAGAATAAGATAGAGATTTAGCTGAATGTATATAGTCTTTCTCGTATGTTGGTTTATCGATGTGTGTATATATAATTTATTTAGAAAATGCAAAAAGTGTCTGGTGTTTTCTTAGCTAAAGTTTTTGATGAGTGCTAAAATATAAATGTTATAATTATGGCCTGAAAAAGGGAAGAGATGAAATTTTACTCGATACACATGTTAATGATCTGTCCATGTGAACTGCTTGTCTAGATAGTGAGTATTACATTGTCTGTATGTGTTGTTGAGAAATTTTGGGTTGATCTTTATTGGTTTAGAATCAATGAATTAATAATAATTATGTTTGTTATAATTATTTTTAACAATATAATTAAGTTTTTTTTATGTACACAACATTGGGACAATATAATTAATTTGTTGTTTATGCATCTTTATAGACACATCATAAATAGACTAGTCTACTCATAAAATATAAGGAATTTTTTGTAGGAGGTGGAATAGTTTTTATACATTCTTCTTCTTTCATGTGCCATGTTCTTTCAGAGTGCTGGATTGCTGTTGTCCATTCCCTTATATGGTAGTGAATGTTAGACAATCTCACCATAGATGGAGAATATGCTTGGGACAGCAGAAATATGGTTCTACAAAAAGATACTGAAAGCTGCATGGACTGAGCAAATAAGCAAGAAGAAAATGGCAATGGAAAGAATACTTTTACTCTGAATAAGGAAAAGATAGATGAAATTTGTTATACACTTCCTTATGAGGAAGGAAGGCTTGGAAAACTTAACCCTCACAAGGCATACTGAGTGCAAGAGAGATAGGGGAAGGCAGCAAGCCACTTACATGACAAGTATACATGAATGGTTGGAAGGATGGAAAGTAGGAGTCTTTGCAAATGAAGAAAAACTGCTAGGAGCCAGAATGGCTAATAGAAAGTTGTGGAGAACTATGATCGCCTATATTCTGAAGAAATGCAACTCATAGTAACAGCATGGAAAATGTAATTAACAGACAAATTCTAGGTTAGTCTGTAATATTCACAATTGTAAAAAAAGACACAAATACTTATCTTCTTCCCCCAAATATGGGTCAAACAGTAGGGTAGAATGAGATTTTGCATTAGATGATGACTAGTCTAAGTAAAGGAAAACTCAAAATTCCAGAACATGAAGAAAGCAACAAGAAAATCTCCTTTATCTCTACCATGAAGAAATGATATTTTTCAGATATCAAAGGAAAAAAATATTGTACAGAATCATGACCACCTATTTCTTGAAGGAACATGGCTTTGAAAAAAAAAAGAAAAAAAATTATAGGCTTTTATCATTATTATCCTCAAATCATATTCTTCTTATTTTATGGTGTTGATTATGGCTCTCTACATCTTCCTGTCCCTTGTAGATCTTAATACATTTTGTCTTGGTATTTCTCCTAAACCCTGCTCTGCCATCCATTTGTTTAAGCCCATCAAGTATGTCACCCACTGTTTTCCTCTGTTCTTCTTTTCTGCTATCCACCTTGTGAGTATCAGATTCTCCAAGCCCTAATTCCTGATTTTGTGTTCCAGAAACTTCAGCTCTCCTTTCCTGATGTTACGTATAAGCTTTCTTTTTGCTTCTTTTTCTCTAAAACCTTGTCATTGCTCACATGTTCCATTTATGGTCTATTCAGCATCCTTTTGCAGAACGATATTTCTACTGGCTCAGGTCATTCCATCTTTGAGAAGATTGTCCAGCATTCATTGCTACATAGGAGGACAGATATCATGTAACAGTCTAGTACTAATTTCTATGTTTCCAACAAAATTTTCCTCCCTCAATTTGTTAGTTGAGAAACCAAGCTGATCCACAAATTGATACCTCCTTTTTCCTTGCTATTTTTTTATTAGATTCAAAGCCATATTTGCTGTCTGCTCTAACCAGACCTCCTGTCACTCGAAATACAACCAGTAATAGTCACACAAACATACATTTTATGTTCAACTTGGCTCTTGATTGATGAACCATATCAAACTGTTACTGGTCATAGACAACACACTGTAGCTACTTGATTATATGACATATGCGACATTATTAATTACATGTATTACATTCATGGCTGACTGATTAGGTTTCCATGCCATTCATATTGCAAGTAGATTCTACACACCTCTAAGTAAATTAAAGATGAAGCAACCAAGATATGTTTCTGGTGTAATTGGTTGTTATTATTATCATTATTACCAAACAGTTCATGGATACTGATAAAATATCAATGTCAGAATTTAGTTCTTAATCAATGTAATGAATTAATTAGTAAATGTCATCATCAAAGTAGATTTAATTATTCCCTTTCTTCCATTTATTCATGATATTTATAGCCTTTTATATTGATTAGAATTTAAATTTGGAGAACCTGAAGGCTTTTCCTACCTGCTACCCTTGACCTCCCAAGCAAATTCCTGCCTTCCACTCCAAAATGAAGAGGACTACAATTTTCCCCCCACTTCTTGACCTTTTCCTAACCAACTTTCCTCACCCCTTCCTTTACTAACCTTTACTTCTGATATATGAGAATTTTCTTCCTTTTACATTTAACTGAGGTTGAACAATGCATGTCTCTAATAGGTATTCTTCAAATGTAATTGTAATTAATTTGTTATGGCTTAACAGATTGATCACCCACTAAGTCAACTCTCTTAGTTCACTGAGACAAAATCTCTGAAAATGCCCCCCTTAATTGCCTTGATATGGTAAAATTTGTGTTGTTTGTATAAGCTTCTATGTACATTTTTTAACAGAAAAAATATTTCACTGCCTGACGAGGTGCTATGTTTTTATTATAAACTTACAATAAAAATATTACCATATATAATGGTCTACTAATAATGGAGCACTCCTAACAAAGTAAATCACTACAAACAGTGGACTGCCAACCCCTTTAGTTGTACTACTTCCAAGATATATACTAGCAGTATAGCCCGGCATTGCTCAGGTGTGATGAAAGCTTTAAAACTAATCCATGGTCCTAGAGCTCAGACTCTTTGGACATTGACACGAAAGACTAAAGCAATAGTTGTTTCCAATTAAAGCGAAACCGTAGACTGAAAGAAAAATGAATGGATGTAAGTCAAATTTTGATTTCCTGGTATCGATATCAAATAAGTTTTTTTTCGCCGAAAACTGAATTTTGGAGGCTAAATAAGTCCTCTGAGTAAATGGTATCATGGCTGAGATTAAGAACTCCAATTATACCTACTTAGAGCCAAACTCGAAGCAAAAACTAAAATAAAAGGGCTGAAAAAAATACAGACATACAGGCAGATAAACAGACACACAAACAAACATCTTGCCTTTTATATATATATTATTGATTTTCTGCACTATTGTAAGAACTGCAACCTTGAAACTTCTGAATATTGTTTTTTATGTCTTTGTCTATAAGTGTATCAAATTTGATCAAAAT
The DNA here is from genome assembly GCA_037127315.1 of Ascarosepion bandense. Lineage (NCBI taxonomy): Eukaryota > Metazoa > Mollusca > Cephalopoda > Sepiida > Sepiidae > Ascarosepion > Ascarosepion bandense. The sequence continues at coordinate 4,331,583 of JBBBDQ010000419.1, forward strand.
CGGACCACTCCTTCTATAACCTGATGTTTTTATTATTGATTTTCGATATTTATCGGGGGTACCTCGACACAAAACCTAGCTAAGAACACACACAGATGCTTATCGTACAACTGTGTAAATTTTCAAGAAAATCGATTCAGCTGTTTTGGAGTCAATAGGTAACAGAGACACACACAGACAAAGTTTCATTTATAAATAAGATTAGATTAAATACTATTCATATCATTATTATTATATCTTCAAATTAAGTATTTAATATGCACTTTAAAATTTCGTGTTAAAATTGAGGAATAAAATGTTCATAGTTATTCATTGGTGAATAAACTGTTGCTTGTTTTGTTGAATATTCAAAAACCATCAAATATCAGCAAGAAAATACAGAGTATGAAGTTTTCATATTTTGTTTGCATGTGGCAGTTCTAAAATTGCTCTGAAATAATTGCCATCATTTTTTCTTCATGGTACAGACAAACTAGTTCTGATATGATATACTTAACAATTTCTGTTATAAAATAATGCAATTGAATTTTATCCCAAAACAAACTTTACCTCTTTCCATGCAATGTCAGATATATTCTGTGCAGTCAGATAATGATTAGCTTTTTGCTATGATAATTTTCCAGTCACAGTTGGATCCATATTGTGCAGTAAGGTAATGTTTATGCTTTTGCAATTGTATTCTGTTCGAAAACTAACTGTACTTATTTCTCTGCAATGTCAGATCCATACTGTGTTTTGTTAAGTAGAGTATTGTTTTTCCTTTAGTGATGAAAAAGTTTTATATGCATTATTTAGTTTTTATTTCTTTTTTCTTTTTTTTCCTGGTCCTGGGCATGATGGTAAACTGCATCCGGCAGCAAGGCCTCTGGTTGGGAGGTTGTGAGGAGCATGGAACCACCTCTTAATTGCTGTTGTTCCCAGGTTCACCCTGACTTGGAGTGGTAGCACCTATTAGGGTCCCAGCTATGGGTAAATAGTTAACTCCCCAAACTGGGGTCAAAATACTATGAAAGTATAAAAATACACTTTTATAGAAACATATGCATAAAACTAGACTTTATAGAAAACTATACATTTTTTAAGGAAAAATATTACCAACAAGACATTTTTTTAAGAAAAGTATTACCATAACACATTTTTGAAGGAAAAAATTCTCAGCAAAATATTTTTGAATACAAAACTAGAAGGCATTTTCAGTTTTATAAAATAAAAAAGAATAAAAACAAAAAAATTTCAGTAAAACCTTACAAAACCAACCTTCTCACTATAACCAAATATTTAAAAAAATACCTTAAAACCCTACCTTTTTTGGCATTAAATAACCCACAGAGGTTGATATGCCATTAAACAGAACTCAAAACTTTTTTTTCCAGTTTTGTTGTATGTAGATAGCATAACAGTTACCAGAGCAACAAGTGTAATCAGTAAATCAAATTCCAACTCGTATTTTTTTTTTTTTTTTTACAGCGTGGATCCCTCAGCACAACACATTACTTTCTCCTTTGTCACCACACTGATTGTTCCGTTTTTACTTGCAATTGCATCGGTGAATATTTTTCTGGTTTATTTCTGTTTCTTTTGGGCATACATACAAGACCAAATTATTTGTTGGAGAGAGAACAGGAGTTATATAGCAAGGTGCTTTCATTGAAATCATGGTTTATGGTTGAGTTTCTTTCTTTTTTTTTTTTTGATATTTTCGACTGTTTTAATTTCATTCTTTAAATATCTTCCAGCCACATCTTCTTTTTTCATTCCCTATTAGTACTTTTTTTTTCTTTCATGATGCATACCACTATTTTTTTAAAATCTCTGTAAACAGCTTCAGGCTCATTTTTTGTCACTACTCAAAAGAACTTAAATGCACTGCACAGCTATAAACAAACAGGTTTTAGTCATTTCTTGCTCTCTTTTTTATTTCCCAAATTGGCAGGTTTTGGTGTAGCTTAACTGATTATCTCTTAATTCATTTGTTTTCAGACTACCTTCAAAATAGTCTTGACAGACTTAAACTTAAAACTGGACACTGAGGAATAAACTGAAAAGCTGTGATAAAATAGAACTAAAGATGTTGATATTCATTTTAAGAAATCCATAAAATTATAATATCACTGTCTTCATTTCAATTTGTTTCTTCTATTATATGCCATGTCTTTTCAGGATGTAGATAACCATGTTCATCTAAATCTTTCTGTAGTTTGTAAGTTTAGTCTCTTTGTTATTTCTTCTTTTTTTTTTTTTTTTTTTTTTTTTATAAGCGTTTCACCCCGAGCAAGGCATGTCACTGCCACTACTGTGCAGGGGGCTACGTAGAGTGGAGAAAGGCTGATTAAATATAGGAAATAACAGAGGGTGGGTGATAGGCGGGTGAGGATACCGAGAATGAGGGTTGGGTAGATCAGAGTGTTGTGAGAATAGTTGGGAGTTAGTGTGATAGGAGGTGTCTATTGACCCTACATTTAAACACCTGGAGATTGTAACTGTCGGGAAAGCAGACTTGTGGAAGGGAGTTCCACAGGCGGGAAGCGCGAGAAAAGAAGCTGTTGGAGTAGAATTTACGGTTACATCTTATTTGTTTAACTGTAAAAGGGTGGGACCTAGTTGCTAATCTAGTATCTCGTGTAAATTCGTGCTTAGGCGACACCAGTGATCTAAGCTCATCGGAGCAGAAGCCATGAAAGTACTTGTAGAAGAGGCACAGGGAAGCTACATCACGCCGGTGTGAGAGCGGCTGCAGCCAGTCTGCCAAGTCAGTATCAACCACGTTACAGATCCTCCTTTGTATTTTGTCAAGAATCCCAAGGAGAGCAGCAGGGGCACCCGACCAGATATGGCAGCAATATTCAATACACGGGCGGATGGTAGATTTGTATATGTGCAGAATAGTTTCAGGTGGGAAAAATTTCCGGGCCCTGCACAGGGAGCCGACTTTCATAGCAGCAGATTTGGCAATGGGTTCAATATAGTCATTCCATTTGAGGTCCGCCGAGAGTGTAAGGCCAAGGAGGCGTAGTATTTTACTCTCTGGGAGGCTAGCCTGTCCCATGCTAATGGGAGGTAGATGCGATTGTCTATGGTGGTTAGTTGATAACAGCTTTGTTTTGGAGGCATTGAAATTTACCAACCATTTCCTACCCCAGGTCACTACGGATTGGAGGTCCCTTTCAAGTGCGGCAGCGAGGTTCACTTTGTCGTCCAGACCTGGTTTCTGATCGATGCGGGAGTAGATTGTTGTGTTGTCGGCATACATGCCAACTTGGGATCTAATGGTGTCGGGGAGATCATTAATGTAGATCAGAAATAGCGTGGGACCTAGGATGGAACCTTGAGGGACGCCCGCGTTCGTCTGGTAGTTTTGGGAGGCATGCCCATTTAATACCACCTTCAATGTGCGGTTAGAGAGGAAGGACTGGATGAGGTCAAACAGATGTCCAGTTATCCCATAGCTCCGCAGTTTGCACAAGAGGCCAGCATGCCAGACCCTGTCGAATGCTTTGGAGATATCCAAGGCAACGGTTCGGGCTTCACCATTCTTGTCGAGTGCCTGGTATATGTACTCGGTAATGGTCGTTAGCATATCAGCAGTAGACCTGGTGAAGCGAAACCCATACTGTTTGTCAGAGAGAAGCCCGTTGGTCATAAGGTGCTGAATCACCTCGGCGTTGATAATGGCTTTGAAAACTTTGCCAAAGATTGGAAGGAGACTAATAGGACGGTAATTGGCGGGGTCTGAGGGTTCGCCAGAATTCTTAAATATAGGTACTACGCAGGAGGACTTCCAACAGGCAGGAAAGCAGGAAGCAGATAGGCAGAGGTTATAGAGTTTAGAGAGGACAGAGGAGAGTTCTGGGGCACATTTCTTCAGTACTATGACTGGGATTCCGTCACCGCCGCTCGCTTTGTGTGGGTCAAGTTGCGCAATTATCTTGGCGACCAGCGAGGGTGAAATGTGGACGTTATTTAGTTGAGCCTTAGTTCTGGGTGGGAAGTCTGGTGTAGGTATTCCTAACGAGTCCAGTGTCGAATTGGTTGAGAATTTACGGCCAAAGCATTCAGCCTTGACGGCTGGGGAGGTGAGAACTTCAAATTCATTGATTAGTGGGGGTATTGAAGTCTTGTTCCTGCTGAGCACGCTTTTGCAGAGACGCCAGTAATTTTTGGAGCCAAACTTAGAGGATGCTATGCGTTGCCTAATTCTGGTAGCAAACGCCCTCTTGGCTTCGTTCAGTACTTTTCTTCCAAAACTTTCATTTAATCAAGCTCATCAAATATATTAAATGATACTTTTCTCTGTCTTTTTTAAAATCAGAAAGTTATTTCTCATGTAAAGGTTCTTTTTCTTTTTATGTGTCATGTCCCTTCAGGACAGGCAATCATAGGCCTCTATATTTTCCGGTCTCTTGTAGCTCAACACTTTTTCTCTTGTTATTCCTCCCAAACCATACTCTGCCATTCACTTGCTCAAGCACATCAAGAATGCCTCGCACTGCTTTCCCCTGTTTTTCTTTCCCTGTATCCTTCCTGTGAGTATTAGATTCTCTAAGTTCTCCTTCCTCATTACTTATCCAAGAAACTTCAGCTGTCTCTTCCTGATGTTAAGTATAAATTTTCTTTTTGTTTCCATCCTCCCCAAAACCTTGTTGTTGGAAAAGTTATATACCAGAAAAACAAAATTTGTGTATTTTTTCATGGAGGTGCACAGATGACCCAATGGTTAACACTGTGGAAAATAGAATCAGTGTGCAGAAGTTTTCTGACAAAGGATGGAAAGTGAGACATGGAGATCCAAAGACACATTGGCATGGTCAAGGATGTATTTCAAAAACTAACCAGAGTTCTGAAAAACAGGAAAATCTAATTAGAAACAAAGAAAAGAGTGCTGGATTGCTATGTGATATCAGTCCTTCTGTATGGAAGTGAATGTTGGACGACCTCATCAAGGATGAAGGAGAGGCTCAAGGCAGCAGAAATTTGGTTCTACAGAAGGACGCTGAGGATACCATGGACTGAGCATGTATGCAATGACGAGGTCCTGGAGAGTATGCAAACAAGAAGAAAACTCATACTTAATGTCAGGAAGAGACAGATGATGTTCCTGGGACATAAAATGAGGTAGGAGGGCCTGGAGATTTTAATACTCACAGGACAGATAAAAGGAAACCTACTTGATAGGTCTGAGCAAATAGATGATGGAGTGGAGTTTAGAAAAGATACCAAGAGAAAATATATCAAGATCAACAAGAGACAGAGCCAAGTAGAAGTCCATGATCTTCTACATCCTGAAGGTACATGACACATGAAGAAGAAGAACAGAATTTAAATTTTGTTTGAAGTAAGTTTCAATTTGCACTTTTGAATCCCTCTTATTTGGTTAGGTCAGAGGTTAATCCATGCTGTAAGTAGAAGGCAATTCAGCACTACATATTGTATGTTACATGAAGGGTAAATTCAGACTGCCAAATTAACTTTATTGGCCCAAGCAATGCTATTAAGAAATCAGAATGTTACCCTAATGTTCTACTAGGATATAGGATTGTAAAAGTGAATTAGCCTTTCTTTTATCATGTATAATTCTTCACAGATTTAGCTGCAAATTTACCCATGTATCATCAAGATATAAATATTAACGTTTAATTGCCTGTTGTAAGAAAATATACAAGGAAATCCTAAAAATTAGAAGAAATGGGAAATCTTTATTTGCATTTAATCACAAAAATCTTTTTCTTTTATCAGATTTTGAAAAACTCTAGGCATATGAACTGTCAAAAGCATATGTGAAAGTGACCTGAGGCTAATTTTGACAGCCCTCTTAATAACAAAAATTAAAATGTTTCTTGTGTGCTTGAGGGTTAAGTTAATGAAAATAGAAGAATAATTTTTTTTTTCATTCTGCCAAGAAGGGATTATTTTGAAATCATATTCTAAACAGGTTTTTCTTCTAAAAATAAAACCGGAAAAATTCATTATATTTTACTGAGATTGATCATTGGTTTATCAAAGGCAGACATCCTTTGTTTCATGTATGTGATAGTTTATTGCACAAATATTAAATTGGGGATGTAAGATGCAATCAGTATAACTTAAATTATTTAAATATATATATATACATATATATATATATATATATATATATATATATATATGTGTGTGTGTGTATGTCCATGTTTATATTGCATTTTTTATTTTACTATTTGGAGTAGCTTTTCGGTAAAAGGGAGCTCAATGGTTGAAAAAAATAATACATGATTTACATTCCACATTTAGTCATGCATTTAACTAATAAAATCAATTTAATTTCTTGAAATTTTATGAATTAACATAGACGTGGGTAACAGATGTAAAAAAAAAATTTTTTAATATTTTTTAAAAATAATAGTTTCAAAAATAATTTCATTCATTTGTGAATTAAAATCTGACAATTATTTAATTTTTGCAAAATTTTCAAAATTAATGTGTTTGTCACCAGAAAAAAGTGAGTTGCATAATATTGTTTTCCATTGTAAATTCTCATATCTATTTGGCTCAGAATTTTGAACACATTAGAAAGGATTAAAAATTTTTTAAAATAATGAAAAATACTTTAATCTTTCCTTTTGATAATATAAACATTTTGATGGAAAATTTTAATTACGTTTGAGAACTTTTTTCTTCATACTATGCTGTTTTTTTCAACGATTTAGTGGAGGTACCTATATATATATATATATATATATATACATGCTGATTTCATTAAAAATGACAAACTAGGTGTGATGGTTTATATAATTTTTCATACTATCTTACGATTTCTTACTTTTGAGAACATAAACTATATAAAAATGTTCCAAATGTTTTGTTCATCCAAGTGCATTTGGCTATAATTTTAGCCATCTTTGAGGATGAATGTTATTTTGTGTGTAACAGAATGTATGTGGTGTTATGTATAATGTAAAGTAATGGTATGTATTATGTACTGAACACAGTAAACATGTTAGCATGTTTATAGTTGATGTTATTGAGTGTTGGGTTTTTCATTTTTATTAATTAGGCCTTCATTATTTTTAGTCTTTTTTTGCATGTGGATGATGCTATGATATTTGTGTTGTCAATGAGCATGTTCTGCATAGGGTTTGGTAAGTCTCCGTGTGTGTTTAAATGAGATTGAATTGAACATTGTTGAGAGAGATGTAGTGTGAGTCTTCAAGTCCGTTTTATAGTTGTATGGCTGATATAATTATTTATAAAATTACAAACAAGAATGCAATTCGTTAAAGGATGCGTGAATTCCTAAATAATATTGGTTTGTTGGAATTTGTATCTCATGGGTGAATTGTTGTTTTTGATGTTAACTGTTTTAAATTTAGTATAATAAATGATTAATTTATTTTTTTTGTTTTTGTCAATGGGAGTTGCGTATTTTTGAATGATATTTTGGAGTGATTATTCAGGACAGTAGCACCTGTTAGGGTCACAGCTATGGATAGTTAACCCCCAAATTGGTCAAGGGGACAGTACCTGATTTTACTCCATACTTCAGGATTATGAGCTGCCACAACCTGAGTGGCAGAGCCACATAGCAGTCATTTACAGACTGATGGCCTGATGTTTAAAGCTGTCAGTTTCAGCAGATGATCTTTTTATGAGGACAATGGGGAGGCACACTGCTCAAGTGCTGGAGCAGCAGAACTTTCAGACACTGTTAAAGTTTCAGTTGGGATGTCAGCCAGGGCAGGTGATCCCATCAAAAATTTTGTCCCACCATTATTATGGCAGGCTCATCAATAGATTTTGTTGGGCTTGGGAGGCCCAAGATGTCATGGAAGGAGCTGACAGAATGTGATCATAGGGAGTAGAAGCTCTCTCTAATCAACCTTCGTGATAGATTCATTTGAAGATCTGGAATGAGATCTGCCATGAGTACAGCTAGCTAGCTACCTGGATGAGGGTCCATTGGTATGGATGATGCTCCTGCACCTGCATGATAATCAAAAAGAATCAAAGAAGAAGATATTTATTTATACATACATATATGTGTGTGCATCAATCTTTCTCTATCTTTCTCTCTCTCTCTCTCTCTCTATATATATATATATATAGAAAGAAAAAGATTTACACACACACATACATACATATCTATCTATATCTATCTATCTATATATATATATATATATATATAAGCATGCAGTGTGGGTATAGAAGAATCCAAAGGAGTATCCTGTACATACAGTGGAAGGATAACTCTCTAAGAGAGCTCTAAATATATATGTATATAAATACATGTCGAGCAAATATAAGAAAAATTAAGGTAGACATGTTATTTCATGGTAAATTTACCATGAAATAACGTGTCTGCCTTAATTTTTCTTATATATATATATATATTTAACTGTTTTACAAGGTTAAATACTATTTAATGCATTCTAAAAGATTTTTTTAGATATTGTAGAAGATTAAGTTTTCATAAAAGGAAAGCTGAATATTTGGTTATAGATAGTCTACTGTCTTCCCATAAATATATTATCATCCTTAAAAAAAATGTGGTTCTGGATATGACAGCAAACTGCATCCAGCAGCAAGACCTCTGATTGGGAGGTTGGGAGGAACATGGAACCACTTCTTAATTGCTGTTGTTCTCAGATCCACTCTGACCTGGAGTGGTAGCACTTGTTAGGGTCCCAGCTATGGACAAATAGTTACCCCCCAAACTGGCGTCAAGACACTGTGAAAGTATAAAAATAGACTTTTAAAGGAAAAAATGATTACCAGCAAGAATTTTTTTAAACAAAACTAGAAGACATCTGCAGTTTTCTAAAATGAAAAAAAATGAAATTTTCATCAAAATCTGACTAAATCAACCTTCTTACTATAAAAACATTAACAACTTAAAACTTAAAACACTACTTTTTTGGCATTAAATAGCCCACAGAGGTGGATATGCCGTTTAACAAAACAAACTCCTTCAAAAAATGATTCTTTTTATATATATATATATATATATACACATACATACACGCAGGCACACACGCACACATATATATATATATCTGTGTGTATACATATATACAGGCATACACACAGCCGCACACAGGCTGGTGCAAATGTCTGGACCCATAGGCATTTCATCATGAAAAAAGGCTTCCTATAAATTGAAACTGAATTACCCATATTTCTCTTGCTATCTCTTGAACCAATGTAGATTTTATATTGCCCAAAAATAAATTGCATTAGACATTTTTCCCATATAAAAATTACCTGTACTATCCAACATATACAGAAATACCTCTGGGTGCAGACTTACCAACAATCCCATATATATTTAACTAATATACATACACAAAAGAATCTCTCTCTCTCTCTCTCTCTCTATATATATATATATATATATATATATACAGCTAAAATAAAATAAAATTCATCCTTAACAATGGCTAGAAGTATTTTCATATAATTTATGTTCTGTAAAAAACAAGTTATAAGATCACATGAAAAATTATATAAAAAACTCAACCATAGCATTTTGTCATTTTTTTAATGAAACTTGCATGAATGAATTATTGTTTCCTAAACACACACACACATACATATTCATTTATATATATATATATATATAAAATGGCCACTCACTTGCAAGGATGCTAAATTTATAGAGCAACTAGCTAATCCTTGTTGTAGACGCCTGCTCAGACACATTTTTTCAAAAGCCACAGAGCCCACCTTGGGGTTTATACTGCAACTATGCTGAGCAGATTTTAGTTATAGTTTCTGGGATAGTGTACATTATTTAGTGTGATCAGCAGTTTGAATAAGGCCAGCATGCTCACAACCTCAGTCATGATTACTTGTGACTTCATGCTAGCACAACCATCAACGGCCTCCAAAGAGTCCCATCTACCCAATTTCACTTGCAAGGCTTGGTTCAACCCTTGGTATGGTTTCAAGCACTTTCCAAAGATGTCACACACTGAGATTGACTCCTCCAGATCTATAACATCTAGACATCAGCTTTCTGATAAATTGACTATGGTAAGATTCAAACCTGGGTCTCATGGTCAGGAAACAAGTATTTTAACCACTGTCATGCACCTATAAGTTACATATATATATATATATATATATATATATTAATGATTATTAAACTTGGTTATAAACAACCGACAATTTGAAATGATTTGTTTGAACATTATTTTTGATCAATACTTGTATTTAAGTAGATATTCTGTTTATAATCAAACAGTATTATATATTTATTTCTACTGGCCTGATTATTTACAATAAATTTTTATTATGAAAATGTGTGTGATCTGGCGCATCTTAGATATCTTGACCACGAATGTAGATAGTTCGCAGGTTTGAATCCTGCCAAATGAAACAAATTTTCATCATAAAAATTTATTGTAAATAATCAGGCCAGTAGAAATAAATATATAATACTGTTTGATTATAAACAGAATATCTACTTAAATATGAGTATCAATCAAAAATAATGTTCAAACAACTCATTTCAAATTGTTGGTTGTTTGTAACCAAGTTTCATTAATCTTTGTTAATTTCTGTAACATGTTTACATTTGTTGACATTACAATACATTTCAGAGCAGAGATGGTTATTACGATGAATTCAAAAATTGTGTTATAGGCTTAATTTGACTTTGTTTAGACTGATTGTCATTCGTGGTCAAGAGGTCTAAGATGCACCAGATCACATGGTGGCTTCCCCTGTGTGGATAGGGGTCACATGTTCGAATCCTGCTGAATGATACACATTTTCGTAACAAAAATTTATTGTAAATAATAAGGCTGGTAGAAATATATAATACTGTTTGATTATAAACAGAATATCTACTTAAATGCAAGTATTGATAAAAAATAATGTTCAAATAATTTCATATATATATATGTGTATGTGTGTGTGTGCTTACATACATGTTTGTGACAGAATAAAGAAAAATAACAAAATAGGAAAAGTTTCTGAATCTAACAATAAAGCATATTTGTGGATCAGAAGAAAAATAATAAAATAGGAAAAGTTTCTGAATCTAACAATAAAGCATATTTGTGGATCAGAAAGAAAATAACAAATAGGAAAAGTTTCTGAATCTAACAATAAAGCATATTTGTGGATCAGAAGAAAATAATAAAATAGAAAAGTTTCTGAATCTAACAATAAAGCATATTTGTGGATCAGAAGAAAAATAACAAAATAGGAAAAGTTTCTGAATCTAACAATAAAGCATATTTGTGGATCAGAAGAAAAATAACAAAATAGGAAAAGTTTCTGAATCTAACAATAAAGCATATTTGTGGATCAGAAGAAAAATAATAAAATAGGAAAAGTTTCTGAATCTAACAATAAAGCATATTTGTGGATCAGAAGAAAAATAATAAAATAGGAAAAGTTTCTGAATCTAACAATAAAGCATATTTGTGGATCAGAAGAAAAATAATAAAATAGGAAAAAGCTGAATTCAACAAATAAAGCATATTTGTGGATCAGAAGAAAAATAACAAAATAGGAAAAGTTTCTGAATCTAACAATAAAGCATATTTGTAATCAGAAGAAAATAACAAAATAGGAAAAGTTTCTGAATCTAACAATAAAGCATATTTATGGATCAGAAGAAAAATAACAAAATAGGAAAAGTTTCTGAATCTAACAGAAAGCATATTTGTGGATCAGAAGAAAAAATAACAAAATAGGAAAAGTTTCTGAATCTAACAATAAAGCATATTTGTGGATCAGAAGAAAAATAACAAAATAGGAAAAGTTTCTGAATCTAACAATAAAGCATATTTGTGGATCAGAAGAAAAATAACAAAATAGGAAAAGTTTCTGAATCTAACAATAAAGCATATTTGTGGATCAGAAGAAAAATAACAAAATAGGAAAAGTTTCTGAATCTAACAATAAAAGGAGCTTAGATCAGAAGAAAAATAACAAAATAGGAAAAGCTGAATCTAACAATAAAGCATATTTGTGGATCAGAAGAAAAATAACAAAATAGGAAAAGTTTCTCAGAATCAACAATAAAGCATATTTGTGGATCAGAAGAAAATAACAAAATAGGAAAAGTTTCTGACCTAACAATAAAGCATATTTGTGGATCAGAAGAAAAATAACAAAATAGGAAAAGTTTCTGAATCAACAGCATATTTGTGGATCAGAAGAAAAATAATGGCATTAGGAAAAGTTTCAATCTAACAATAAAGCATATTTGTAGATCAGAAGAAAAATAACAAAATAGGAAAAGTTTCTGAATCTAACAATAAAGCATATTTGTGGATCAGAAGAAAAATAATAAAATAGGAAAAGTTTCTGAATTTACCAATAAAGCATATTTGTGGATCAGAAGAAAAATAATAAAATAGGAAAAGTTTCTGAATCTAACAATAAAGCATATTTATGGATCAGAAGAAAAATAACAAAATAGGAAAAGTTTCTGAATCTAACAATAAAGCATATTTGTGGATCAGAAGAAAAATAACAAAATAGGAAAAGTTTCTTGAATCTAACAATAAAGCATATTTGTGGATCAGAAGAAAAATAACAAAATAGGAAAAGTTTCTGAATCTAAACAATAAAGCATATTTGTGGATCAGAAGAAAAAAATAACAAAATAGGAAAGTTTCTGAATCTAACAATAAAGCATATTTGTGGATCAGAAGAAAAATAATAAAATAGGAAAAGTTTCTGAATCTAACAATAAAGCATATTTGTGGATCAGAAGAAAATAATAAAATAGAAAAGTTTCGAACCTAACAATAAAGCATATTTGTGGATCAGAAGAAAAATAATAAAATAGGAAAAGTTTCTGAATCTAACAATAAAGCATATTTGTGACCAGAAGAAAATAATAAAAATAGGAAAAGTTTCTGAATCTAACAATAAAGCATATTTGTGGATCAGAAGAAAATACTAGTAATAGGAAAGTTTCTGAATCTAACAATAAAGCATATTTGTGGATCAGAAGAAAATAATAAAATAGGAAAAGTTTCTGAATCTAACAATAAAGCATATTTGTGGATCAGAAGAAAAATAATAAAATAGAAAAGTTTCTGAATCTAACAATAAAGCATATTTGTGGATCAGAAGAAAAATAATAAAATAGGAAAAGTTTCTGAATCTAACAATAAAGCATATTTGTGGATCAGAAGAAAAATAATAAAATAGGAAAAGTTTCTGAATCTAACAATAAAGCATATTTGTGGATCAGAAGAAAAAAATAATAAAATAACAAAAAGACAGTATTTTGTGATTTGGGGTTTGGGGTTAATTATTGTCAGATATTTTTCAGGTGTAATAAGAAATAGATAATTATTTTTAAATGTTCGTGTGTCAAATATTTTGTGTATAATTATGTATGTATGTATGGAAACACTTATCTGTTTAGGTGTATGTTGGATGGTAACTTTAGTTAATGTATGTGTGCGCACATATGTATGTTTGTACGTGTATGAGAGAGAGAGAGAGCGAGCATAACAATTCAGAAAGTCTGATTTTAAATAATCTAGACCAGTAGCGCTATTTTTATTCACTTCATCTTTCAATCTAAAATATTCCATCCAATGTGCTTAGCAACATCTGTCTGGCTTTCTTGGGCTAATCCAGACATTCTCTGCAGCTTATTTCAAGATGAGACTCCAATCAGCAAATTTAAACTAACCTGTTATAAACTTTTTTTTATTCCTTATGCAAGTTAATTTTTCTTTCTACTTGTCAAAATAATATCCAATCAAATAAAGTCTCATCTATTTAATACTAACACTACAATAATGATTATGATTACTATTATTGCTGATGTTGCTCAGACTGTCATCAGTTTTAATGGTGATATTAATCATTTCCTTACACAAAAACACAGATGTGTGTTGTGGTGCAGTGAATCTCAGCTTGGAACAAGAAATTGGAGAGATGGGTTCGAATGCCAGTCTAATTCATAGCATTCACTTATGCACAAATATTCTTAGGAAAAGTATTAATCTGCCACTTCTTCCATTTCTGGGTTAAATGACAGAATAGATTAAGTTTTATAGTCTTGGTTGGCAACCAGTCTACTGCAGAAACTAATGTCAACATTCTGCAGGAAAATCTTCTGCTCAGTCAATATGTTTCCATATTGTCAGGTAAGTGCCATATATGATACTTTTGATACTTTTCTATTTGAGATCATGAATACTTAGGTCATCAGCATAGACCCTTTATTATCAGTACACTTGCCTTAGGTGGAAAAACAGGAATGCTTCTGGTCAGTATATTATATATCAAATGGAATATTTAAATGCCCAATACCCATTTCTTCACATCAGTGCTTGCACATGCTAGTCAAGGAAGTTGATGGCATACAGTTGTGTTCAAATTATTTGATATGCCATGAAACAAAATCAACTAACCAACAATCAATATAAAAGAACTCTTTCATGACATTAATCCATATAATTTACTACAGTTTCTCAAAGAGATCAAACTGTATTCCAAAATATTACTACAACATAAAACACACAAATCACCAACTCTAGTAATTATGTCCACACAAACATGTATATGCACAAAAGCTGAACATCATCTACCATATATTCTATTGTGAAAGCAGAATAACATTTTTATTATTTCAAAGCTCCAAAGAAAATTAAGTTTTGGCATTAAATGACCCATAAGGAGTTGATTTGCCATAAAACAAACAAATCAGTTAATCCGGACTCAATGGCATGATCTGTCTGGAGTGAGAAATCCTATAATATCTCATGACTGTCATTTGCTACCACTGCTTCTGGCTAATGCTCATATCCCTTCTTTTTTACACTTTTATACTTTAATAATGTTAATAATAACAATGACCCCTTAGTCTTCGTTAAGGTATCGGGAAAACTTTGATGACACAGTTTCAGATTGACAGCGTCCAATGATATTGACTGGTTGTTTTTTTAGGTATATGCTGTCCTTGCTCAAAGAGTGGAATTGACATACAATGTCCTGTGACCTTGGCTGGCGTGTACTACTTCTAGGGATGGGGAAGTCTTATTGGGAACCCCAGGTTGTGCTTTGGTACTACTGCTTCCTTATCAACATTTTTTTTTCTACTTATGTTTATATAGGTTACAAATTAAACTAAACTCAATTGTCTTCAAGAATAAAAACATTTTACACACTTTGACATCATTCTAGGCATTTTTTTTTTCATCCAAATCAGTGGATTTGTTATGATCATGCACTGCAAGACTTGAAAAACACAATACAACATTCACTATTTTTTATCTTTAATGTTGAATGTGTTTAAGTATTGAATTTTTTAATGGTTCTGGGTATAACAATAAACTGCATCTGGCAGTAAGGCCTTTGATTGGAAGGTTATGATGAGCATGGAACCACCTATTAATTGCTGTTGTTCTCAGGTCTACTCTGACTCAAGGGTCCCAGCTATAGACAAATAGTTTATCCCCAAACTGGGGTCAAAACACTATGAAAGTGTAAAAATAGGCTTTTATTGTAAAAATTTCAGGTATACATTTGTAAAAGAAGAAAAATATTACCAGCAATGAATTTGTGGAAAAAAATACATCAAAGAAAGCTGATATAAAAACTTCTTACAGAGAATATATGTTCTATTCATACAAACCTATTGTAAAACTCTTATCATCATTAAATAACCCATTGAGGTTGATATGATGTAAAACAAAAAAAACACGTCAATGAAACCTGATCTACAAATTACTTTTCAAAAATACTAAACTAGAAGACATCTTGAGTTTTCTTAAAAAAAAATCCATCAAAATCTGACTAAATCAACCTTTTCACTATAACCAAACATTTAAAAGGAATAAAAAAATAACCTGAAATCCTACTTTTTTGGCATTAAATAACCCATAAAGGTGTTGATATGTCATTAAACAAAACTCAAACTCAACTTTTTAACAAGAAAAATCCCAAAAAATTCCTGCAAAACATTATTGATTTGTTTAAGATGGAATTATTTATGATATGTCTCTAATTTGTAGCTTAATATATTGTATTTATTTTCAATTTTTCTACTTGATTGGTTGACCAATATAGCATATTATCTATTACTGTAGATAATTAGGTTACAATAAAATTTGTATTTTATATGAGTACTACATTATAAAAATTGAGATGTAGTAGAGTAGAATCTTATATCATAGATTCTGAGGGTGTAAGGATAAGACCCTTGCACCAGCCTTGTTTGTGACTGTCATTTTCTACTAATATCTAGAGCTGATATTTGTACAAATTCTCGTTCATATCAAAGCCAAATTTGTGGCATACGTCCCAATGGATTCCCTTCCTAATCCAATTATCTCGTTACATATACCCTTTCTGTGCCAACTTGAGACATTCACTAATATATTTCATCAGCTTGCCCACACATCCTTTACTTGCTTCCTTCTTGTAATTTGTTGATCCTGGCTCTGATTCTACTCATTCATTATAAAACTATCTTTTAACCAAACATTTTTCAAGTCCAGCAATTGTCTCTGTCAGCAAAAAAGACTGACCATGAAGCCTCTTTTCTTTTGAGCTCATTATACTGCTTCTTAATATGCTTTTTCTTTGCTACAATCAGTGGCTCAACACTTTGCATTTTTTTTAATCATATCATTTCAAGCAAGGCAAGACTGTCACTAGCACACAGTAGGTTAGAGTGACACAGAGCAAGAGAAAAAAAGGTACAGTGGGTGTTGAAGAAAGGATAAAAGATGGATGGAATTCAGGGAGATAGAAGATGGCAATTGATGTTGCATTTAAACTTCTGGAGTTTGTAGCTATCAGAGAGCAAGTACAGAGAAAGGGGGTTCCACAAGCAGGAAGTGTGAGAAAAGAAACTATCAGAGTAGAAGATGCGGTTATATTTAACAATTTCAATGGTAAAAGGGTGGAACCTACATGCCAACCTTGTAGCATGCATAACATTATATGGTTAGGGCACCAGGAAAAAAAAATTCGTCAAGGCAGTTTCTATGAAAATATTTGTAGAAAAGACAGAGGAAAGCCACATCACATTTTTTTTTTTTTTTTTTTTTTTTTAATCATTTCACCCCGAGCAAGGCAGAAACGCCACTGATGTGCAGGGGGTTACATAAATGTAAAAAGATTAATTAGAAAAGAGTGAGGAGTACAAGCTAGTTAGAAAGGAACAATAGAAAGCTGAGAAAGCAGGTGCAATGACAAATACATGGGCGGAGAGAACGTGAAGATTATACAGGGGAGGGGAGAGAGCTAGAGTCCAGTGGTTAGTAGATGAATATTTGAGAAAGTGATTGAAGTTGAGATCCCAAGTTAGGCCTGACTACATTGCAGATTCTTTTTTTTTGGATTATGTCAAGAACCTTGAGATGAATAATAAGTTTATTGTCAAAAAGGTGACAGAACAAAATAACTTATGGCAGCATATTTTAAGAATGACGTTTCTTAGAAAACTTAAGTAATTGAAGAAGATGCTGATTAAAGGATAATACAAGACTTGAATATTCATTACTTAACGTTTTTTTTATGCCAATATTCCATCAGTTACTCTCAGTCAGCCGTGGTATAAATACCCTGATTGTTGTTCCACTGCAGAATCTACACTTTCTTTCTGCCATGTGTGATAGACTGCTTATGATTGCCTATGGTGTTTGTTCATCTATCTATCTATCTATCTATCTATCTATCTATCTATCTATCTATCTGTCATTCTTCAAGTTGAGATGCCAAGCAGGATAAATTACACTGCAGATACTTTTTTGGATTTTGTCAAGAACCTCAAGATGAATAGCAGGAGCACCCGAACAGATATGGTAACATTATTCAATGCACAGACAAATTGTAGATTTATAAATGTGCAAAATGGATTCTGATGAGAAAAAAACTTTCTTACCTGACAGTGACCCAACCTTCCTAGCAGTAGATGAAGCTATAGATTCAATGTAGTCATTCCACTTCAGGTCAGTTGAGAGAGTGAGGCCAAGGAGGTACAGTGTGTCATTCTCCAGGAGTTATTATTATCATTTTCTGTTCTTTTGCATAGCTTTTTTTGGGCTTTCAACCAGTCTCTTGTATTATGGGTTATTATCCATCAAGTGATACGACCTTAGAGAGAGTGAAATATTTGCAGAATATTTGCAGTGTCAAGTAAAAACTTCTAAAGTGATGGAACTGATTTTTTACAGCTTACCAACACTTATTTAAAGTCAGAAAATATTCTTATATTGTAAGCTGTTTCTTTAAGATAGTAAAAATTTAGTGATACAAATCTTACAAATTAACCCATAGTGGATGGGAGAAGTGGATTCATACCTTTCCCAAGTGTAACTGGAATTGGAACTTAGTTTCCTGATTACCAATTGCTAGCTATTACCCATTACAGCATCTTTTATTTCCAAGTGGTCACCCATCTAGGTACTGACCAGTCTTGACATTGCTTAACAATGTGATGTGGCCATAAAACTAAAATTATAGGATACTAGGCTTCATTGAGATTTTCTTAACATAAGATTTTAAGTTCAATAGTGTAAACCCTAATATCCTAATAACTGGAAAAATGGTGGTCTGAACATCAAACATTCTGACAACCTCTATCTAGAGCTCAGTGTACTTCTTAAACTTGTCTATTTATAGCTAACAGTAATATCCACATCAATGAGGAGAAATTTTCTGTTTTTTTTCCCCCCCCAATGACAGTGATATCTTTTTAAAGACCTAAAGTATGCAGCCTCTTTGGATGTTGAAATCTAATAAAATCTTGAATTGGTTGTTCTCAATCGTTTTCTCTATATTTTGGCAAAACCATTTCTGTTCAATTCTAAGTTCATTCTTTCAACATAGGCATCAATGCAGATGGGAAACCACTCTGTCATGGTGGCAATCATATTTTTTTCTGTGCATGCATTTTACAAGTGCTAAGGGTGTGACTGACTTTTCTACTTCCATATTATATTGACTGCAATTGTCCAAATTCACTTAATGGTAGTTGTTCTTCTGAACAGAATTAGTATTCAGTACTTGGTTATCGGTAGGTTTTCAGTCTCAGATTTCAATTCACTTTTCATCAATCAATCTGACAAGTCTTTTGTTTTAATAGACTTGATATCTTTCTCAAACTGTTATTATTATCATCATATTCTGATTTCTTCTATGGTTACACTACCTTCCAAGTCTGCAGGAAGACCTTAGGCAGGTAGTGGCGTGTCGTTACACCTACATTTCATGATGTGTTTTTTTTACCTCACATTACATGGACAAAGTTCTTTTTAGGGTCTGGGCTGTACTTATCAAAACAATTTTTTTTTTTTTTAAGCTGAGATTTCCAAGGTTTTTTTCAGTTTCTTGTGTTACATTTTTATTGTTTCAAGTGTACCTACTATAACTGGTGCTATTTTTGTTTTCAATTTCTACATTTTTTCTATTTTAATTTTCATATCTTTATACTTTGATATTTTCTCAAATTCCTTAATTGCTATGTTTCAGTTCACTGGACAAGCCATGTAAATTAGTAGACAAATTTGTTTGTTTTTTCAGTTTTTAACAATTATGTCTGGCCTATTTGCTTCAATCCTTTTGTCTGTGAAAATCATGTAATCCCATAGAATGATAACATCTTCTATTTCTCTTACTGGTGCTGGGTGATGTTCATACCAGTGTTTGTTTGCATCTTTTCCAAAGTGTTTGCACATTGTCCACTGTAAATATTGGCTCACTCTATTGTGATGATTTTTTTATATTCATTTGGTGCAAGTGCAGAACATCCTTATATTCGATGGTAGTAGTTCTTCTGGTTTTCAGATATTTATCACAGAACCTGCATTTTGGATTTGACTTCAAGAATGCTGAAAAGGTGATTTTCTAAGGGTACCCAGTGAGGATAGAACTCACTACTCAGTTGTAATAGGTCCTAGCACAACAAGCTTGCTAAACATTACACCATGTCGAGGTGCCCATAATGCTGAATAGAGATATAGATAAACACCCTAGGCATTTTTAAGCAGTCTATCACACATGGTAGACAGAAAATGTAGATTCTGCCTATTAAACAGCAGGGCAACATTGGGGGTATTCGTCCCACATTTATTATGGATATTTGCCTGAAAGTTCCTAGTGAAAATATTCTGGTCTTGCACTGCAAGAATGAAACCTTCCATTTCACACTTTAATCCAGATGCCCATAACCACTAATGAGTATTTACTTCATCTACATTGGCTTTATCAGCACATTCTGGATGTTGGCCATGCAGAAGTTTATCTTTCCAGCATTGTTTCATCTGTTCAAGAGCTTTATACTTGGCTTTATTTTCCATATTTTTTGCTTCAACAGTTGGTTCTGTTTCAGTTTTCTACAGAATCTACTAAATGTAAATCTTGTTTGTATTTCCAGCCTTCTTTTATGATTGAATATTTTGTTATTATTATTATTATTATTTCCTTTGATTTCTGTTGTATAGACATTTCTTTCAAGTCCCAAGTTCTGACCTATGGTCAGAAATGGCATCATGACATTTCTCACTTAACATTTTTTTTTAAATAGGAGAAATATAAATAAAACAACCCACATCCTTGTGTAAACTAACTGAAACAACTGCTTTAGTTTCCTTTGTATCACCATACAATTAGCTTTTGACCCATTAGAGTGACAGGATGTAATCAACTTTCTATTTTTTCCTCATATTAGGTCATTTGCATTAGTGTGCAGTTATATGAATCTATATACACCCTTGTGCAAATTAAAACAACTGCTTTAGTTTCTTTTCTTTTACCATATAGTCAGTTTTAGATGCATTAGAGTGACAGGGTGTAATTGATTTCTGTATTTTTTTTTCTCAGATTAGGTCATTTGCAATGGTATGCAGCAATATGAATCTATTTTTGGGATGGATGATGAAATTTGTTTGGCCATGAAAATATTGCATCATCTATGAAGGCATCAGATTTTTCTTATGACCAGGCACTATTGTCCCAACTGTCCCATAGTTGCCCTATGGCATTTGTCTGTGATGGACATTACTCCAAGGAAGTGTAAGAAAATTTTAAATCTGCACAAACACAGTGACAAGCCTTATAGAGAGATCACTGATATTGTTGGTTTCAGCCTTTCAACTGTCAGTTCTGTCATCAAGACAAAGTAACAAACTGAATCCATCATTCTTAAACCTAAAAGAAAATGTGGTCAGAAGGAAAAAAAATAATCTTTACCAACAGATGATGTATACTATCATGGACCTGGTTAAGAGCCCAGCAAGAAAATAATACAACAACAACCAAAATAGGAAATAACGAATATATATTAACACAGCAAAATATAATACGTGGAACTCTGTTAGTAGAACAAATAAATACGGGTTAGGAAATAATACTATAACTGGGACTCGCTATAGTCGTACGGTAGCAGTTTTGGTTATCTCTATCACTCTCCGCTGATCTGCTTATGCTGATCTCCTACGGATCTCTCACTCCCTTTCTGATCTGCCACATCTTGTGAGGGGAAGTATATGTAGTTGTAGGAAGAGTTCAATTTGTTGTAATAGGTGATGCCACCATGACATATACATGATCAGGGAAAGTGTGAAAGATCCTAAGAAGACATTATTCATTTTGTTTCAATTAATTTGCACAAAGATGTAAGATCATTCACATTCTTCATAGATAAAGCCGTTTGTCAGATGTGAAGCTGTGCATATGGGAACAATATTTTGTATTTCTTTTAGGCATGAGCTGACAAGTATCCTTTCAGGGAGACTGTCAGAACTTCTTTTTTCAATTAAAGCTAGAGTCTCAACCACAACAGAAATTTTGGGCATTTCCACTTCAAGGCATTTTGATAGTTTTTTTTTTTAAGATCTTCAAAAATACATTACAGTTTGCAGGAACTGCCATGTCAATAAGCATGTTTTTTTTGTTGTTTGATCCTGATGTGTTTATGATTAGCTCTGTTCAGTTTTGTCTGCATTGTAAGTATTATTAGTAATAAAAAGAAATAAAAAGTTTTTTTATAATTCAAAATATCTCAGATTCTCTTTTTTGACATCCATAATGAGTCTGTCCAACTGTACTTAGGAGGAAGAGATTTGAATTGTTAAATATCTGAAGTTCTGACCAAATTGTTTCAACATCTGAATATGTGATATCAGTGCAATTAAATTTATATATCACAACAGCCAGTGAAAATCACACATTGCATGTTGATTTTATATATTTTTTTAATTTACCGATAGTTCATCCAACAGAAGGCTCATCGGCCACTCAAAGTAAAGGGTTACTCTGAGAGATTGTTGTAAGGAAGAAGGAATTAAGAAATACATATTAGAATTCTGTGTAAGATAGATATTATTTGAAGCTGGACCTCCTAATAGATAAAGCATTGATTTCTGAATTTGGTGACACAATGATTGTGAGTTCAATCCCTGGATCGGGCAGTGTGCACTTGCACTCAGTGGAAAAAGTTAAACAATAACTGAACAGTACTAAATAAAAAACAAGAACTAGACAATATTCCTAGACATGAGCAGCAGAATGAGAAGAGCCTACTCTTATAGATTAAATAAAGGGTTCAGTTCACAATTCCCTGTAGGTTACCCAAACCAATATATGAATGAGGAAGGCTGAAATGTTGTGATAAAAACAACAAAGATGGGGAAAATTGTTTGAATATAGTGTAAAGTGTTTGATGACCACAAACTTCATTTTAATGGGGAATATAAAGAAAAAATTGTTGGATTTTACTTTATTGAAGCTTTGAAACATGTTTCTTTTCAGGCATTTATTATAAATTTATAGAATTCTAATATTATAGATTTGGATGTTCAGGCAACATAAAAATTTTGGCACAGTTAATGGAATTATGAGAGAGCTGAGTTTGAATTCCAGTTGATATTCATTGCATTCACTTGTGCACAAATACCCCAGGGGAAAGGTATTAATCTGTCTTTTCCATCCAGGTATGGGTTTAATAGCAGAACAGATTGGGTTCTATAGCTTTGGTTGGCAACCAGTCTACCACAGAAAGTAATGGCAGCCTACTGTAGGAAAAATTTCTGCCCAATCAGTCATTTCTCTTTCGAGACATGATCACCTAAGCTTGTATCACGTATGGCACTTAACTGACTGAAGTGGAATTAGAAAGCCAAGTTCAAGCTTTGTCCAAGTCTACTGCATTCATTTTTACACAAATACTCCTGGAGCAAGCAATACTCCATCTCCTCTTTTCCAAGCCATGAGTCAAATACCAAGGTAGACTGAACTCTCTAGCCTTGTGTACCTGCCAGTCTAGAAGAGCAAATCTGAATTCAAAACCCTAGAGAAGGCAGCAGGAAAATATTCCAGTATTTTTCCAAAAAGTCATGACATTTTACAGATAGTAGATAAATGGAATCTGTGGAAATCTGTTATTGATTACATGTTGATGGGACGTAGCATTTGAAAAAAAACTATTTAGAAGAAAAAATGGGCTTCTTACATACAATCAAATAAAATATACAGGGTGGTTTAAAAGTAGGTGAACAGTAAAGAATAATATTTATTTTGAGATTGCATATACTATTATATATAATAATACAATTATTACCTTGACAATTAAATATATATACTTGGTAGTCCAAAAGTAGGTGGACAGTAAATTATAACATTTATTTTAAGATTATATATACAATTATATTTACTAATATAATTATTCAGTCAGTTAAGTGCCATGCGTGATACAAGCTTGGGCAATCATGTCTCGAAAGAGACATGACTGACTGGGCAGAAGATTATCCTGCAGTAGGTTGCCATTGTTTTCTGTGGGAGACTGGTTGCCAGCCAAGGCTATAGAACCCAATCTGTTATATTATTTAACCCATAACTGGAGGGAAGAGACAGATTGATACCTTTCCCAAGTGTATTTGCGCGTAAGTGAATGCAAGGAATTCAGCAGAATTCGAACTCAGCTCCCTGATTTCTCATTTTGAACTGATATCCACTGCACCACAATGCACATCCATCTAATATAATTATTATATTGACAATTAAATTTCACTGTGCACTATAATACAAAAGTGCTTATATTTTATCAATGCAGGTGCTTAAACAAGTCTGTTTGTGTATTAATTTATAACATATGGCCTAGTAGATAAAAGTGTTGGGTTGATCCATTGACTTGACTGAAAGGTTCAATACCTGGCAAGAGCAGAAGTAAACAAAACCTTAGAGAATTGAGTTAAAGGGGGATAACTGATAAAGAGATATTTAGAAGAAGCATGACTCATGGAACTAGAACAATCAACTCTGCAGAACAAAAGTCAGTTAAAAATTTCAATCACCTTTAGAAGGTCAACCAAAACATTGTGAATATGGCAACAAAGATGAGCACAAACAATGTAATTACAATACCTCATCTCAGAAATAGACAGATCCTGAAGAAGGCCGGAGTATACAACGGTCAAAATGTCATGAATATGGCAACAAAGATGAGAACAACATTCTGAACAATGTAAACCAATGTAAATAAATACAATACCTTATCTCAGAAATATAGACAGATCCTGAAGAAGGCCGAGGTATACAACGGTCAAAATGTCATGAATATGGCAACAAAGATGAGAACAACATTCTGAACAATGTAAACAATGTAAATAAATACAATATCTCATCTCAGAAATATAGACAGATCCTGAAGAAGGCCGGAGTATACAACGGTCAAAATGTCATGAATATGGCAACAAAGATAGAACAACATTCTGAACAATGTAAACAATGTAAATAAATACAATACCTCATCTCAGAAATATAGACAGATCCTGAAGAAGACCGGAGTATACAACGGTCAAAATGTCATGAATATGGCAACAAAGATGAGAACAACATTCTGAACAATGTAAACATTGTAAATAAATACAATACCTCATCTCAGAAATATAGACAGATCCTGAAGAAGGCCGGAGTATACAACGGTCAAAATGTCATGAATATGGCAACAAAGATGAGAACAACATTCTGAACAATGTAAACAATGTAAATAAATACAATATCTCATCTCAGAAATATAGACAGATCTGAAGAAGGCCGGAGTATACAACGCGGTCAAAATGTCATGAATATGGCAACAAAGATGAGAACAACATTCTGAACAATGTAAACAATGTAAATAAATACAATACTATCTGTCTCAGAAATATAGACAGATCCTGAAGAAGACCGGAGTATACAACGGTCAAAATGTCATGAATATGGCAACAAAGATGAGAACAACATTCTGAACAATGTAAACAATGTAAATAAATACAATATCTCATCTCAGAAATATAGACAGATCCTGAAGAAATCCAGGATATACAATGGCCAACATGTCGTGAATATGGCAACAAAGATGAGAACAACATTCTGAACAATGTAAACAATGTAAATAAATACAATACCTCATCTCAGAAATATAGACAGATCCTGAAGAAGGCCGGGTATACAACGGTCAAAAATGTCATGAATAATGGCAACAAAGAAGATGAGAACAACATTCTGAACAATGTAAACAATGTAAATAAATACAATATCTCATCTCAGAAATATGGTCAGATCCTGAAGAAATCCAGAGTATACAATGGCCAACATGTCGTGAATATGGCAACAAAGATGAGAACAACATTCTGAACAATGTAAACAATGTAAATAAATACAATACCTCATCTCAAATATAGACAGATCCTGAAGAAGGCCGGAGTATACAACGGTCAAAATGTCATGAATATGGCAACAAAGATGAGAATAACATTCTGAACAATGTAAACAACGTAAATAAATACAATACCTTATCTCAGAAATATAGACAGATCCTGAAGGCCGGAAATAATAATAATAATAATAATAATAACAACGGTCAAAATGTCATGAATATGGCAACAAGATGAGAACAACATTCTGAACAATGTAAACAATGTAAATAAATACAATACCTTATCTCAGAAATATAGACAGATCCTGAAGAAAGGCCGAGATTATACAACGGTCAAAATGTCCTGAATATGGCAACAAAGATGAGAATAACATTCTGAACAATGTAAACAATGTAAATAAATACAATACCTTATCTCAGAAATATAGACAGATCCTGAAGAAGGCCGGAGTATACAACGGTCAAAATGTCATGAATATGGCAACAAAGATGAGAATAACATTCTGAACAATGTAAACAATGTAAATAAATACAATACCTTATCTCAGAAATATAGACAGATCCTGAAGAAGGCCGGAGTATACAACGGTCAAAATGTCATGAATATGGCAACAAAGATGAGAACAACATTCTGAACAATGTAAACAATGTAAATAAATACAATACCTTATCTCAGAAATATAGACAGATCCTGAAGAAGGCCGGAGTATACAACGGTCAAAATGTCATGAATATGGCAACAAAGATGAGAACAACATTCTGAACAATGTAAATAAATACAATACCTTATCTCAGAAATATAGACAGATCCTGAAGAAGGCCGGAGTATACAACGGTCAAAATGTCATGAATATGGCAACAAAGATGAGAACAACATTCTGAACAATGTAAACAATGTAAATAAATACAATACCTTATCTCAGAAATATAGACAGATCTGAAGAAGGCCGGAGTATACAACGGTCAAAATGTCATGAATATGGCAACAAAGATGAGAATAACATTCTGAACAATGTAAACAATGTAAATAAATACAATACCTTATCTCAGAAATATAGACAGATCCTGAAGAAGGCCGGAGTATACAACGGTCAAAATGTCATGAATATGGCAACAAAGATGAGAATAACATTCTGAACAATGTAAACAATGCAAATAAATACAATACCTTATCTCAGAAATATAGACAGATCCTGAAGAAGGCCGGGCCATACAACGGTCAAAATGTCATGAATATGGCAACAAAAGATGAGAATAACATTCTGAACAATGTAAACAATGTAAATAAATACAATACCTCATCTCAGAAATATAGACAGATCCTGAAGAGACGGAGTATACAGCCAGTCAAAATGTCATGAATATGGCAACAAAGATGAGAACAACATTCTGAACAGTATAAACAATGTAAATAAATACAATATCTCATCTCAGAAATATAGACAGATCCTGAAGAAATCCAGAGTATACAATGGCCAACATGTCGTGAATATAGCAACAAAGATGAGAACAACATTCTGAACAATGTAAACAATGTAAATAAATACAATACCTCATCTCAGAAATATAGACAGATCCTGAAGAAGGCAGGAGTATACAACGGTCAAAATGTCATGAATATGGCAACAAAGATGAGAATAACATTCTGAACAATGTAAACAACGTAAATAAATACAATACCTTATCTCAGAAATATAGACAGATCCTGAAGAAGGCCGGGTAACTTCAACAGTCAAAATGTCATGAATATGGCAACAAGATGAGAACAACATTCTGAACAATGTAAACAATGTAAATAAATACAATACCTTATCTCAGAAATATAGACAGATCTGAAGAAGGCCGGAGTAGCACAACGGTCAAAATGTCATGAATATGGCAACAAAGATGAGAATAACATTCTGAACAATGTAAACAATGTAAATAAATACAATACCTTATCTCAGAAATAGACAGATCTGAAGAAGGCCGGAGTATACAACGGTCAAAATGTCATGAATATGGCAACAAAGATGAGAATAACATTCTGAACAATGTAAACAATGTAAATAAATACAATACCTTATCTCAGAAATGTAGACAGATCCTGAAGAAGGCCGGAGTATACAACGGTCAAAATGTCATGAATATGGCAACAAAGATGAGAACAACATTCTGAACAATGTAAACAATGTAAATAAATACAATACCTTATCTCAGAAATATAGACAGATCCTGAAGAAGGCCGGAGTATACAACGGTCAAAATGTCATGAATATGGCAACAAAGATGAGAACAACATTCTGAACAATGTAAATAAATACAATACCTTATCTCAGAAATATAGACAGATCCTGAAGAAGGCCGGAGTATACAACGGTCAAAATGTCATGAATATGGCAACAAAGATGAGAACAACATTCTGAACAATGTAAACAATGTAAATAAATACAATACCTTATCTCAGAAATATGGGCAAGATCACCAGGAAGAAGGCCGGAGTATACAACGGTCAAAATGTCATGAATATGGCAACAAAGATGAGAATAACATTCTGAACAATGTAAACAATGTAAATAAATACAATACCTTATCTCAGAAATATAGACAGATCCTGAAGAAGGCCGGAGTATACAACGGTCAAAATGTCATGAATATGGCAACAAAGATGAGAATAACATTCTGAACAATGTAAACAATGCAAATAAATACAATACCTTATCTCAGAAATATAGACAGATCCTGAAGAAGGCCGGAGTATACAACGGTCAAAATGTCATGAATATGGCAACAAAGATGAGAATAACATTCTGAACAATGTAAACAATGTAAATAAATACAATACCTTATCTCAGAAATATAGACAGATCCTGAAGAAGGCCGGAGTATACAACGGTCAAAATGTCATGAATATGGCAACAAAGATGAGAATAACATTCTGAACAATGTAAACAATGTAAATAAATACAATATCTCATCTCAGAAATATAGACAGATCCTGAAGAAATCCAGAATATACAATGGCCAACATGTCATGATTATGGCAACAAGATAGGAACAACATTCTGAACAATGTAAACAATGTAAATAAATACAATACTATCTCAGAAATATAGACAGATCCTGAAGAAGGCCGGAGTATACAACGGTCAAAATGTCATGAATATGGCAACAAGATGAGAACAACATTCTGAACAATGTAAACAATGTAAATAAATACAATACCTTATCTCAGAAATATAGACAGATCCTGAAGAAGGCCGGAGTATACAACGGTCAAAATGTCATGAATATGGCAACAAAGATGAGAACAACATTCTGAACAATGTAAACAATGTAAATAAATACAATACCTTATCTCAGAAATATAGACAGATCCTGAAGAAGGCCGGAGTATACAACGGTCAAAATGTCATGAATATGGCAACAAAGATAGAACAACATTCTGAACAATGTAAACAATGTAAATAAATACAATACCTTATCTCAGAAATATAGACAGATCCTGAAGAAGGCCGGAGTATACAACGGTCAAAATGTCATGAATATGGCAACAAAGATGAGAACAACATTCTGAACAATGTAAACAATGTAAATAAATACAATACCTTATCTCAGAAATATAGACAGATCTAGAAGAAGGCCGGAATTATACAACGGTCAAAATGTCATGAATAGCACAGCAAAGATGAGAACAACATTCTGAACAATGTAAATAAATACAATACCTTATCTCAGAAATATAGACAGATCCTGAAGAAGGCCGGAGTATACAACGGTCAAAATGTCATAGATATGGCAACAAAGATGAGAACAACATTCTGAACAATGTAAATAAATACAATACCTTATCTCAGAAATATAGACAGATCCTGAAGAAGGCCGGAGTATACAACGGTCAAAATGTCATGAATATGGCAACAAAGATGAGAACAACATTCTGAACAATGTAAACAATGTAAATAAATACAATACCTTATCTCAGAAATATAGACAGATCCTGAAGAGAGACTTTGAATTGTCTAACGGTCAAAATGTCATGAATATGGCAACAAAGATGAGAATAACATTCTGAACAAATGTAAACAATGTAAATAAATACAATACCTTATCTCAGAAATATAGACAGATCCTGAAGAAGGCCGGAGTATACAACGGTCAAAATGTCATGAATATGGCAACAAAGATGAGAATAACATTCTGAACAATGTAAACAATGCAAATAAATACAATACCTTATCTCAGAAATATAGACAGATCCTGAAGAAGGCCGGAGTATACAACGGTCAAAATGTCATGAATATGGCAACAAAGATGAGAATAACATTCTGAACAATGTAAACAATGTAAATAAATACAATACCTTATCTCAGAAATATAGACAGATCCTGAAGAAGGCCGGAGTATACAACGGTTAAAATGTCATGAATATGGCAACAAAGATGAGAATAACATTCTGAACAATGTAAACAATGCAAATAAATACAATACCTTATCTCAGAAATATAGACAGATCCTGAAGAAGGCCGGAGTATACAACGGTCAAAATGTCATGAATATGGCAACAAAGATGAGAATAACATTCTGAACAATGTAAACAATGTAAATAAATACAATACCTTATCTCAGAAATATAGACAGATCTGAAGAAGGCCGGAGTATACAACGGTCAAAATGTCATGAATATGGCAACAAAGATGAGAATAACATTCTGAACAATGTAAACAATGTAAATAAATACAATATCTCATCTCAGAAATAGACAGATCCTGAAGAAATCCAGAGTATACAATGGCCAACATGTCGTGAATATGGCAACAAAGATGAGAACAACATTCTGAACAATGTAAACAATGTAAATAAATACAATACCTTATCTCAGAAATATAGACAGATCTGAAGAAGGCCGGAGTATACAACGGTCAAAATGTCATGAATATGGCAACAAAGATGAGAATAACATTCTGAACAATGTAAACAATGTAAATAAATACAATACCTTATCTCAGAAATATAGACAGATCCTGAAGAAGGCCGGAGTATACAACGGTCAAAATGTCATGAATATGGCAACAAAGATGAGAATAACATTCTGAACAATGTAAACAATGTAAATAAATACAATACCTTATCTCAGAAATATAGACAGATCCTGAAGAAGGCCGGAGTATACAACGGTCAAAATGTCATGAATATGGCAACAAAGATGAGAACAACATTCTGAACAATGTAAATAAATACAATACCTTATCTCAGAAATATAGACAGATCCTGAAGAAGGCCGGAGTATACAACGGTCAAAATGTCATGAATATGGCAACAAAGATGAGAACAACATTCTGAACAATGTAAACAATGTAAATAAATACAATACCTTATCTCAGAAATATAGACAGATCCTGAAGAAGGCCGGAGTATACAACGGTCAAAATGTCATGAATATGGCAACAAAGATGAGAATAACATTCTGAACAATGTAAACAATGTAAATAAATACAATACCTTATCTCAGAAATATAGACAGATCCTGAAGAAGGCCGGAGTATACAACGGTCAAAATGTCATGAATATGGCAACAAAGATGAGAATAACATTCTGAACAATGTAAACAATGTAAATAAATACAATACCTTATCTCAGAAATATAGACAGATCCTGAAGAAGGCCGGAGTATACAACGGTCAAAATGTCATGAATATGGCAACAAAGATGAGAACAACATTCTGAACAATGTAAACAATGTAAATAAATACAATACCTTATCTCAGAAATATAGACAGATCCTGAAGAAGGCCGGAGTATACAACGGTCAAAATGTCATGAATATGGCAACAAAGATGAGAACAACATTCTGAACAATGTAAATAAATACAATACCTTATCTCAGAAATATAGACAGATCCTGAAGAAGGCCGGAGTATCGCGGTCAAAATGTCATGAATATGGCAACAAAGATGAGAACAACATTCTGAACAATGTAAACAATGTAAATAAATACAATACCTTATCTCAGAAATAAAGACAGATCCTGAAGAAGGCCGGAGTATACAACGGTCAAAATGTCATGAATATGGCAACAAAGATAGAGAATAACATTCTGAACAATGTAAACAATGTAAATAAATACAATACCTTATCTCAAGAAATATAGACAGATCCTGAAGAAGGCCGGAGTATACAACGGTCAAAATGTCATGAATATGGCAACAAAGATGAGAATAACATTCTGAACAATGTAAACCAATGCAAATAAATACAATGCCTTATCTCCAGAAATAGACAGATCCTGAAGAAGGCCGGAGTATACAACGGTCAAAATGTCATGAATATGGCAACAAAGATGAGAACAACATTCTGAACAATGTAAACAATGTAAATAAATACAATACCATATCTCAGAGAAATATAGACAGATCCTGAAGAAGGCCGGAGTATACAACGGTCAAAATGTCATGAATATGGCAACAAAGATGAGAACAACATTCTGAACAATGTAAATAAATACAATACCTTATCTCAGAAATATAGACAGATCTGAAGAAGGCCGGAGTATACAACGGTCAAAATGTCATGAATATGGCAACAAAGATGAGAACAACATTCTGAACAATGTAAACAATGTAAATAAATACAATACCTTATCTCAGAAATATAGACAGATCCTGAAGAAGGCCGGAGTATACAACGGTCAAAATGTCATGAATATGGCAACAAAGATGAGAATAACATTCTGAACAATGTAAACAATGTAAATAAATACAATACCTTATCTCAGAAATATAGACAGATCCTGAAGAAGGCCGGAGTATACAACGGTCAAAATGTCATGAATATGGCAACAAAGATGAGAATAACATTCTGAACAATGTAAACAATGCAAATAAATACAATACCTTATCTCAGAAATATAGACAGATCCTGAAGAAGGCCGGAGTATACAACGGTCAAAATGTCATGAATATGGCAACAAAGATGAGAATAACATTCTGAACAATGTAAACAATGTAAATAAATACAATACCTTATCTCAGAAATATAGACAGATCCTGAAGAAGGCCGGAGTATACAGCAGTCAAAATGTCATGAATATGGCAACAAAGATGAGAATAACATTCTGAACAATGTAAACAATGTAAATAAATACAATATCTCATCTCAGAAATATAGACAGATCCTGAAGAAATCCAGAGTATACAATGGCCAACATGTCATGAATATGGCAACAAGATGAGAACAACATTCTGAACAATGTAAACAATGTAAATAAATACAATACCTTATAAGAAATATAGACAGATCCTGAAGAAGCCGGAGTATACAACGGTCAAAATGTCATGAATATGGCAACAAGATGAGAACAACATTCTGAACAATGTAAACAATGTAAATAAATACAATATCTCATCTCAGAAATATAGACAGATCCTGAAGAGAGCCGGAGTATACAACGGTCAAAATGTCATGAATATGGCAACAAAGATGAGAATAACTCCTGAGCAAAAATGTAAACAATGTAAATAAATACAATACCTTATCTCAGAAATATAGACAGATCCTGAAGAAGGCCGGAGTATACAACGGTCAAAATGTCATGAATATGGCAACAAAGATGAGAACAACATTCTGAACAATGTAAATAAATACAATACCTTATCTCAGAAATATAGACAGATCCTGAAGAAGGCCGGAGTATACAACGGTCAAAATGTCATGAATATGGCAACAAAGATGAGAATAACATTCTGAACAATGTAAACAATGTAAATAAATACAATATCTCATCTCAGAAATATAGACAGATCCTGAAGAAATCCAGAGTATAAAATGGCCAACATGTCGTGAATATGGCAACAAAGATGAGAACAACATTCTGAACAATGTAAACAATGTAAATAAATACAATACCTTATCTCAGAAATATAGACAGATCCTGAAGAAGGCCGGAGTATACAACGGTCAAAATGTCATGAATATGGCAACAAAGATGAGAATAACATTCTGAACAATGTAAACAATGTAAATAAATACAATACCTTATCTCAGAAATATAGACAGATCCTGAAGAAGGCCGGAGTATACAACGGTCAAAATGTCATGAATATGGCAACAAAGATGAGAATAACATTCTGAACAATGTAAACAATGTAAATAAATACAATACCTTATCTCAGAAATATAGACAGATCCTGAAGAAGGCCGGAGTATACAACGGTCAAAATGTCATGAATATGGCAACAAAGATGAGAATAACATTCTGAACAATGTAAACAATGTAAATAAATACAATATCTCATCTCAGAAATATAGACAGATCCTGAAGAAATCCAGAGTATACAATGGCCAACATGTCGTGAATATGGCAACAAAGATGAGAACAACATTCTGAACAATGTAAACAATGTAAATAAATACAATACCTTATCTCAGAAATATAGACAGATCCTGAAGAAGGCCGGAGGATACAACGGTCAAAATGTCATGAATATGGCAACAAAGATGAGAATAACATTCTGAACAATGTAAACAATGTAAATAAATACAATACCTTATCTCAGAAATATAGACAGATCCTGAAGAAGGCCGGAGTATACAACGGTCAAAATGTCATGAATATGGCAACAAAGATGAGAATAACATTCTGAACAATGTAAACAATGTAAATAAATACAATACCTTATCTCAAGAAATATAGAGAAAGATCTGAAGAGGCCGGAGTATACAACGGTCAAAATATCATGAATATGGCAACAAAGATGAGAACAACATTCTGAACAATGTAAACAATGTAAATAAATACAATACCTTATCTCAGAAATATAGACAGATCCTGAAGAAGGCCGGAGTATACAACGGTCAAAATGTCATGAATATGGCAACAAAGATGAGAATAACATTCTGAACAATGTAAACAATGTAAATAAATACAATACCTTATCTCAGAAATATAGACAGATCCTGAAGAGAAGGCCGGAGTATACAACGGTCAAAATGTCATGAATATGGCAACAAAGATGAGAACAACATTCTGAA
Source organism: Ascarosepion bandense (assembly GCA_037127315.1). Lineage (NCBI taxonomy): Eukaryota > Metazoa > Mollusca > Cephalopoda > Sepiida > Sepiidae > Ascarosepion > Ascarosepion bandense. Next base: position 4,366,192 of record JBBBDQ010000419.1, read on the forward strand.
CAATGTAAATAAATACAATACCTTATCTCAGAAATATAGACAGATCCTGAAGAAGGCCGGAGTATACAACGGTCAAAATGTCATGAATATGGCAACAAAGATGAGAACAACATTCTGAACAATGTAAACAATGTAAATAAATACAATACCTTATCTCAGAAATATAGACAGATCCTGAAGAAGGCCGGAGTATACAACGGTCAAAATGTGAATATGGCAACAAAGATGAGAATAACATTCTGAACAATGTAAACAATGTAAATAAATACAATACCTTATCTCAAATATAGACAGATCCTGAAGAAGGCCGGAGTATACAACGGTCAAAATGTCATGAATATGGCAACAAAGATGAGAATAACATTCTGAACAATGTAAACAATGTAAATAAATACAATACCTTATCTCAGAAATAGACAGATCCTGAAGAAGGCCGGAGTATCGCGGTCAAAATGTCATGAATATGGCAACAAAGATGAGAACAACATTCTGAACAATGTAAACAATGTAAATAAATACAATACCTTATCTCAGAAATATAGACAGATCCTGAAGAGGCCGGGTATACAACGGTCAAAATGTCATGAATATGGCAACGAGAATGAGAACAACATTCTGAACAATGTAAATAAATACAATACCTTATCTCAAATATAGACAGATCCTGAAGAAGGCCGGAGTATACAGCGGTCAAAATGTCATGAATATGGCAACAAAGATGAGAACAACATTCTGAACAATGTAAACAATGTAAATAAATACAATACCTTATCTCAGAAATATAGACAAGATCCTGAAGAAGGCCGGAGTATACAACGGTCAAAATGTCATGAATATGGCAACAAAAGATGAGAATAACATTCTGAACAATGTAAACAATGTAAATAAATACAATACCTTATCTCAGAAATATAGACAGATCCTGAAGAAGGCCGGAGTATACAACGGTCAAAATGTCATGAATATGGCAACAAAGATGAGAATAACATTCTGAACAATGTAAACAATGCAAATAAATACAATACCTTATCTCAGAAATATAGACAGATCCTGAAGAAGGCCGGAGTATACAACGGTCAAAATGTCATGAATATGGCAACAAAGATGAGAATAACATTCTGAACAATGTAAACAATGTAAATAAATACAATACCTTATCTCAGAAATATAGACAGATCCTGAAGAAGGCCGGAGTATACAACGGTCAAAATGTCATGAATATGGCAACAAAGATGAGAATAACATTCTGTAATGTAAATAATGTAAATAAATACAATATCTCATCTCAGAAATATAGACAGATCCTGAAGAAATCCAGAGTATACAATGGCCAACATGTCATGAATATGGCAACAAGATGAGAACAACATTCTGAACAATGTAAACAATGTAAATAAATACAATACCTTATCTCAGAAATATAGACAGATCCTGAAGAAGGCCGGAGTATACAACGGTCAAAATGTCATGAATATGGCAACAAAGATGAGAACAACATTCTGAACAATGTAAACAATGTAAATAAATACAATATCTCATCTCAGAAATATAGACAGATCCTGAAGAAGGCCGAAAAGGATGTCACAACGGTCAAAATGTCATGAATATGGCAACAAAGATGAGAATAACATTCTGAACAATGTAAACAATGTAAATAAATACAATACCTTATCTCAAATATAGACAGATCCTGAAGAAGGCCGGAGTATACAACGGTCAAAATGTCATGAATATGGCAACAAAGATGAAATAACATTCTGAACAATGTAAACAATGTAAATAAATACAATACCTTATCTCAGAGAAATATAGACCAGATCCTGAAGAAGGCCGGAGTATACAACGGTCAAAATGTCATGAATATGGCAACAAAGATGAGAACAACATTCTGAACAATGTAAACAATGTAAATAAATACAATACCTTGTCTCAGAAATATAGACAGATCCTGAAGAAGGCCGGAGTATACAACGGTCAAAATGTCATGAATATGGCAACAAAGATGAGAACAACATTCTGAACAATGTAAATAAATACAATACCTTATCTCAGAAATATAGACAGATCCTGAAGAAGGCCGGAGTATACAACGGTCAAAATGTCATGAATATGGCAACAAAGATGAGAATAACATTCTGAACGATGTAAACAATGTAAATAAATACAATATCTCATCTCAGAAATATAGACAGATCCTGAAGAAATCCAGAGTATGCAATGGCCAACATGTCGTGAATATGGCAACAAAGATGAGAACAACATTCTGAACAATGTAAACAATGTAAATAAATACAATACCTTATCTCAGAAATATAGACAGATCCTGAAGAAGGCCGGAGTATACAACGGTCAAATGTCATGAATATGGCAACAAAGATGAGAATAACATTCTGAACAATGTAAACAATGTAAATAAATACAATACCTTATCTCAGAAATATAGACAGATCCTGAAGAAGGCCGGAGTATACCGCGGTCAAAATGTCATGAATGTGGCAACAAAGATGAGAATAACATTCTGAACAATGTAAACAATCGTAATAAATACAATACCTTATCTCAAATATAGACAGATCCTGAAGAAGGCCGGAGTATACAACGGTCAAAATGTCATGAATATGGCAACAGAATGAGAATAACATTCTGAACAATGTAAACAATGTAAATAAATACAATACCTTATCTCAGAAATATAGACAGATCCTGAAGAAGGCCGGAGTATGCAACGGTCAAAATATCATGAATATGGCAACAAAGATGAGAACAACATTCTGAACAATGTAAACAATGTAAATAAATACAATACCTTATCTCAGAAATATAGACAGATCCTAAAGAAGGCCGGAGTATACAACGGTCAAAATGTCATGAATATGGCAACAAAGATGAGAATAACATTCTGAACAATGTAAACAATGTAAATAAATACAATACCTTATCTCAGAAATATAGACAGATCCTGAAGAAATCCAGAGTATACAATGGCCAACATGTCGTGAATATGCCAACAAAAATGCTGCTGAAATTTTCTCTTTGGAACAGCCAATATATCTCATCAAGACTAACACCTAAACCAAGAAGAAAGCAAATTTACACGCTAACTCTGGAGGGTGCATCTGCCAAATTTTGGTTACTTGGAAACTGTTTCATTTAATAGTCCAATGTGTCAGCAATAACAAGGCAAGGCGAAGCTGAAGTGTAGTCCATCATTTTAAGAGATTGCTATTAACCACACTTTCAACCAGTTCCTCTGGGACTTTATGATATTCTTAATTACACTTTCTTCCACCCCTTTAACATACACACATACACAACACAACACACACACACACACACACACACACTTATATATATAAATACATATATATTGATTGTTTAGTACTTAGTTTTTGCTCCAAATAAGGTGAGATCAGTACACATTTGTATTAAAAAGTGTTCTTTACAATTGTAGAACTTTTGAATATTTTTCATTTTTAAACAAGTTATTTCGCTAATTTGGTTTCTACCATGAGTGGTGTCTTCAGGCAATTTTTAATAACTAGTTATTAAAAATCGCTAATTATTTCAGTTATTAAAAATCGCCTGAAGACACCACTCATGGTAGAAACCAAGGTAGCAAAATAACTTGTTTAAAAATGAGAATATATATATATATATATATATATATATAGAGAGAGAGAGAGAGAGAGAGAGATTATTCCAAATGTCATAATGGTGTTTAAAAGTAACATTTCTTCTAAAGTAAACAATATTATTTATGTTTTAATGGCTGTTTAATTCAATTATTTATGTTTGAATGAATACTTAATTAATTATGGAAAATAATGTTTAAAGCACTAACAAATAATACTAGGTACATCCACTAAATAGGGGAAAAACAGCATAGAATCAATAAAAAAAATGAAACTTAATAAAAACGAACTTTTTCCATCAAAATGTTTATGTTATTATGAAAAGAAAAGATCAGAGTATTTTTTAATTCCTTCTAACATATTCCAAATTTTTGGTAAAAAATCTTGTTTTGATTTTAGTTAGAAGATAACCAAATCATTACGAGAGTTTACAATGGAAAACGTAATATTACATAACTTTTTTCTGGTGACAAAGACATTAATTTTGCAATTTTTGCAAAAATTAAACAGTTGTTGGAGTTTAATGAAACTCTCTTCACGTATGTGACTTAATACTTTACTCAGCTTCTGGAGCGCATGCTTTGCCATTACCTTTACTAGCTCTTGATAATTACAGTGATCACATGACAAGTTTTCTCTGTGATCTCTGAAGTTGTATTAAAAGAGAGAAAATCAGACTCTCTTTAAATAAATTACCGTCCATGTTATCAGACATTTATACATTGCAGCAAACAGCAATCAATTTCACAACTGAAGCTTTGCTGGTTTATTTTTTCTGGAACTGACCAGTCTCTGCTCATTTGGGGAATGCATTTTCTTGACCCATTCAGTTACGAAGAGTATCTTTGAATGATCATTCTCTGTTCTTCTGTGCTGTTCAATACATGTTCAGTATTTTCTTCTATTCAAGTTGAACATGGTCTCTCCAGATCTTGCAAAGTCATGTACAAAGCCTGTTTGTTGAAAATGCCTTTTCAAATAGTAAATCATTGATTCAGAGGGTTGATTTCTCATATTGAATTCACATTGATATGCCATCTGATAGAATTGAATCTTGATTTTCAAAATAAAATGGTAGAATTTTGGTTCATTGTTGAATAGTGAATTTTTCTATAATAAAATTACAGATCTTTGATTTTGTAAATACTTATTAAATATCAAAATTTTATAACACACATGCACGCACACACACACACACACTTTCTCTCTCTGTATATATATATAATTTATGGTAATTTTCTAAATGCAGCTTATATGTAGTAGAAGGTTGAAAGTATGAGACACCAAGTAAGAATATATGTATGTATGAGTTGAATATATTGATTGACAAGTCTGACAAGATGAATAGAATAAGTAAAAAACAGGTAGGAAAAGTCCCTTTAATATGTTTTACTTTAAGCTTTTTTAGAAATTTGTTAATAAAACAATAATTTGAAAAAAAATTTTGAAGTTTTTAAATAACCAAGGAGACAGTATGTTGATTGAGGTTTGATTTCATTGGTCAGATGTGTATCATGTGTAATAAAGCAATAGATGATCATTTTGTAAATTTCGAAAAAACTTGTTTATATGTACGTGTGCCCTGTGTAATAAAAGCAGTAGATGATGATTTTAAATGTAAGTGTGAATAAATGTCTGTTTAAATGTATGTTTGCAAAAGTAATGTATGTGTCAATTGTATTTAAACTGCAAACAAATTTTAAAATTATGTGCATACATTATATGGATATACACTACCGGCCATAATTATTAGGAACACCCCAGTTTTTAAAAAGAAATGATATATTTCATAATATTTTTAGTATTTATTGCCAAGTGGATAATTCTAAATGAAAATAGAATGGTTCTTTTGTTATTATTACTTTGCAAAATTTTACAAGGCAGCCAGGAAGCCTTTGCTTTGGTCAGCCAATAAGAAGAAGAGATTAGCATGGGAAAGAGATCACAAAAACTGGACACCAGATCAGTTCATTTGATGCACATATTATTGTGCCATATTATAAAAGAATATTTTTTTGGAAACAAAGAAAAACATGATTTATGTGAATAAATTCAATTTTACTATCAAGACCCCTGATGAGTGAATACATCACTGTAAAACTCTGAGTAGGGACAGAAAAGTGAATATTTGAGGAAGGAGAGTCTCAAGAAACTAATACTCACAGGATGGATAGAGAGAAGGAGAGACCAGGGAAAGCAGTGCAGGACATATTTGATAGACTTGAGCAAATGGATGGCTGATTGGGATTTGTGAGACATACCAAGAGAAAAAATATTAAGAGCAACATAGGACAAGGGCAAGTGGAAGTCCATGATCGCTTATGTCCTGAAGGGACACAGCACCCAAAGAAAAATTTAGAGCTATAAATGCTCTCTTATTGGATATAGAACTCTTTAATTGCCAAGAATGTCTAGCTTATAAGCATTATCTTTAAGAAATACTCTAATTTTCTTTTAGAAGTGGGAGAGCAAAACCCAGTCATTGATATATGTACCTGTGTGAGTCCTGAATATATCTTCTGGGTTGGCCAGGTAGAGATTAGATTAGATTAAAAAAAATGAAAAATAACTATTCTCTGGCACAGTTTAGAAATGCACCTTTCTTCTTCATTGAAAGTACAGGCTTCCTTCTATCAACTCTCCAATGAATGACATGTCCATTCAATTTTGTCTAATTGTAGACACATATATTTACTCCAGATGCTATCAGAGAGATCTGCTACTCTCTCTCTCTCTCTCTCAAGGTGATGTGTAATTTGTCTTTACCTATTATTTTTCTAGTTGTTTGGTTTGTTCTACAGCATATCAACCTCAATGGGTTATTTGATGCTGACAAGGTCTTTACAATAGATTTGTATAAATAGAATATATATTCTTTGTAAGAAACAAGTTTGTAGATCAGCTTTCTTTGATATATTTTTATGAAGTGGTTTTTGTTGAGAGTCAGATGTATTGCTGGTATGTATTTATTTTTTTCCAAAAAAAGATGTATTTTTTTTATTGCTGGTAATATTTTTTTCCTTCAAAAATGTATTCCTGGAATTTTTACTATAAAAGTCTATTTTCATGCTTTCATAGTGTTTTGACCCCAGTTTCGGGATAAACTATTTGCTTATAGCTGGAACCCTAACAGGTGCTACCACCTTGATCAAGGTGGACCTCAGAACATCAGCAATTAAGAGGTGGTTCCATGTTCTTCACAACCTTCTAATCAAAGGTCTTGCTGCCAGATGTAGTTTATTGTCATACCCAGGACCAATGTTTCTAGTGTTTCTTAATAATAGTTTTGATGAGCATCCACTTCTAAGCAGAATTTCAGTTCTGTTGAATGTCCTCTGTTTGTAAATTTTTGTCTTAGAGATGGAGTTGAAATTTTTTTTATATGACTGTATAGCTTTTCCCCAGACAGGTGAAGAGTCTATGCTTTCTTTCCTCGGTTATCTCCTTCCCTCTAATCATTATTGATCTGTGAAACTGTACCTCAACATTACATCAGCTTAGCTGGTTTTCCCGTTCTTTTAATCTGTGTTTCCCAACCAATTTTTTTAAGAATGTCTCATTTGATTGGTCAGCATAAATTTAATAATTAAGCACCCAAATGTGTTTCAGCTGAATTTATTACCGATCTGACTTAAACAATAGAGAATGGTGGTCGAGGTCATATCCTTTTGTATATATTTTAAGTTTCATGGAAATAAATCCCATTTTTTTAAATAAATAATATAAATTTATTTTTGTCTGAATTTCTGGAATGAGGAGTTAACATTATTTATAAAATAAAATAGAGAAATATCACCAAGAATTGTGCATACTTAGTTTCATTGTGTTGTATATTATCTGAGCAGGTGCATAATTTTGCAAAGAAGTGTATTTTTATGAAACAGCAAAAATATGCAAACTGGCTGGCCAATAAAAAGATAGACATTATTTTAAAAATATTTGATTGTTATCAAAGTTAAGAATGCAGGCAAAATTTCACATGTCAGGAAAACATTTGATTGTTTTGAAATCAGCATAACCAAGGTTAGATAATGTGAACCTGGAAATGTCTGTAAACAATGTGTCTAAAAGATGACATAGTCACTTATATAAGAGACAGATTAGTAAAAGTAGTCAGCTGATGAGAGTTGAGATTGGAACCCAGACCAAGAAAAACACAGAGAAAACTGCAGATGAGCGCAGCCTCTGGGTAGCTTGATACCTGTTTGCTGACACCTTTGACCCACACCTCCTACTCTACATCACAGCACCTAAAGAGGAATAAAGAAAATGTTGTATACCTTTATATATATATATGTGTTATGGTCATTATTTTATTAAATGAGAATATTGTCATTTTATCAACATGAAAAAGGCAAGTGATTGTATAAGAGAGAAGATATCAAGCTTTGGGACCCCATCATTGAATCAATAATTGTCATTTTATTGAGGGTTCATGACATATGTTGTTCTGGTTGCAGTTTAATTTTCATCATCTTGGTATATAGTATACAACACTTGAAGGTCTGCATGCCAAACCCACCCAGTCAGATGCTTTTTAGATATCAAAAGCAACAGTTCAAGCTTTACTTTTCTTATCAAAAGCCTGGTGTGTGTGTGTGTATACATACATATATATATATATATATATCCAAGTGAATAAGGAACAAAGAAAATGTTTGCAATGTTCAAAATATTAATCTGAAACAGTGCCCAATATAAAAATAGAGCAATGAATATTTCTTATAAATTATACATTAAAACATGTACAAACTACAATTTACTACAAAATTGCACATTTTATTTCGACATTGAAAGAACAATCTTATTGTTCTTTCAATGTTGAAATTTAGTTTGTACATGTTTTAAAGTATAATTTATAATAAACATATATATATATATATATATATATAGTGATCGTCATTAGCACATCAGCAGTAGACCTGTTGAAGCAGAAGCTATATTGTTTGTCAGAGAGAATGTTGTGAGATGCCTAACTATTTCAGCATTGATAACAGTCTCAAATATCTTGCCAAAAAGAGGTAAAAGGTTAATGAGGTGTTAATTATAGGAGTTGAAGGGCTCCCTAGAGTTCTTAAAAACAGGAGCTACAGAGAAGGACTTCCAACAAGCAGGAAAGCAGAAAGCTGTGAAGCAATAGTTATAGAGCTTGGAGAGGACTGAAGTCAACTCAGGAGACATTTCTATAGGACAATGACTGGAATTCCATATGGAGAGAAATGGCTGGTCATCATCCCCTGTGGAATGAAATTAAAATACTGGACAGGAAGGAACAGTGGAAAGTTAAACATCTGAAAAATATCAGTGCATATGTTAAGCTATGAGGATCTCCTTAGTAGGCCTAGCATAGAAATAAATACAATATGGTCAGTCAGTTAAGTACCATATGTAATATTAGGAGTGGGACAATGAAATCTGGCATAGCTGAGGGTAAGGAAAAAGGTAGTCATCAGCACCTGTGGAATTAAATAAAAATACTGAATAAGGAAGGACACTATAGACTTAGACGTCCCAAAATATCAGTGCATATGTTAAGCTATGAGGATCTCCTTAGTAGGCCTAGCATAGAAATAAATACAATATGGTCAGTCAGTTAAGTACCATATGTAATATTAGGAGTGGGACAATGAAATCTGGCATAGCTGAGGGTAAGGAAAAAGGTAGTCATCAGCACCTGTGGAATTAAATAAAAATACTGAATAAGGAAGGACACTATAGACTTAGACGTCCCAAAATATCAGTGCATATGTTAGGTTTTCTTAGTAAGCCTATCATAGAAATAAATACAATATGGTAACCATAATTGAATAAATACAAATGATAGCAAGTCTTCAACTGCAGCAGGAGCAATAATCAAAAACATGGGAAGTGACAACAGTCAAAACATGACAGCCAGCAGCAGAAGTGGTAGCCTCAACAGCAGTGAAAGTTAAGTTTAAAGCTCTAATTTTAGTACATGGTGGTTGTGGGTTCAATCCTTGGTCAGGCAGTATGTAGTTGCACTCAGTGAAAATGGATGAGCAAGAACTAAACAAATAAATACAATAATAACTTGACAATATCACTAAACATGAGCAGTGGTATCAGAACTGTCAACACCTGTAGATTAAATAAAGGGTTCAGTGAGGAATTCACTGTAGGTTAACCAGATCAATATGCACCTGAGCAAGGCTGGAGGGCACAAGAACCAAAACGTTGTGATAAAAAAACTAATATAAGGACAATAGTCTAAATATAAATAGTGTAAATACATTTTTTTCTATTCATTATTTGTAAAGTCTGCTTTATAAATTGGTACCTGGATGAACATTTACTGGGCTTATTTTTTCATGATTCCAATGTATTGGCTGTTAGGCATTCATTTGAATAGATTTGCAGGTATATCAGTCATCAGTTAAGTGTCATATGTAATACATGCTTGGGCAATCATGTCTTTTTTTTTTTTTTTACCCATGACTGACTACACAGAAGATTTTCCCACAGTAGGATGTCATTTCTTTCTGCATGAGAATAATTTCCAGCCAAGGTTATAGAATTCAATCTGTCCTGTTATTCAACCCATAGCTGGAGAAAGAAAAAATGGTTTAATACTTTTCTCAAGGATATTTGTGTATAAATTAATGCAACAAATTCAACTGGAATTCAAACTTGGCTCTCCAATGTCTCATTCTAGGCCAATATCCATTGCACCACAATGCATATTCATGCAGGTATATAGAAGTCAGTTATTTCTTTTTTAGCAAGAAGAATTTACCTATGTCCCAAGAAGCCCTTTTGGTTTAGATGACAGCCCATTGAAGACAGTAGTCAGTTGCTGCATAGCTTTCTGTAGGTGAAGATATAAGTCTGATACAGTCTAAAAGAGAACTGAAAATATACCACACAGCTGTATTGTGTCCCTCTTGAAAACTTTTTATTCATCCTCTCCGTGTAGAGCTTGTCCAAGAAGTTTAGCATTATGTATAACATAACTACCAAAGAAAACTATTTATACATTAGAATTTTTAAGTCTTTATTTTGTCTACTGGGGTAGATTGTTCTACTTCAACATGACATGCCTTTTCTGAATATTTTAGTTTCTGTTACTTCCCTTTAGTAATTCAACTTTCCAATATTTTGTGTGGTCAGGCATTAAACTCATAACTCTTTGGGTCAAATCACGAGATTACTTTAACCAATGCTTATATCCACTGGGAACAATGTAAATAGTGTAAATAATTACAATAGCTCATCTCAGAACTATAAACAGATATTGAAATATAATTATTTTTTTTTCATTTCTTCTAATCTAATATCTACCTTGTTCACCTGGAGGATATATCCAAGAGACATATATACTCACACAAATATAACAATCATTGTTTTTTTCCTCTGCCTCCAAAAGAAGGTGAGAGTATTTCTTAATAAAGCTTTTAAGGCAACATTGAGCTTAGTAGTCATGGACATGCAAATGACTTTGCAAGCCACCATTGAACCTGCCTATCTTTTTACATATATGATACATAAAAGCTTTTGAAGAATCTCAAAAGAGATTTTCTCCTGGCCTAATGGCAGACCAGCAAATGTTTTCACAAAATTGATTTAAGCACTTAGCAGGCCTGTCAGGATGGATATCCATACAGTCAACTGTAGTTTTTTAATGCGATCTTAGATGACTAGCAAATCTGGCATGAAATAGAACAACCTGATTCTTGAAGGTTGGTAACTCAAGGGGACCCAGTGTTCCTCTTTCTCAGGCCTTTAATTTGAAAGAAAATACAGGCTCCCACACTAAAAATATGACATTTTTTACAGCAGTTTCACCCCAAGAAAAGCAGAAAATTCATCAAGCAAACAAAGGATTAATGTGTGTCAAAGAATAGGACCAAAATAATTAATGAGTGGGAAGAGAAAAGAGTAATCAGGAGAATATTAGATAGCAACTGACATTGCATCTAAACTTTTGCATATTAATGTTGGCTGGAAATCATGGAGCTGGAAGGGAGTTTCACATTGAGAAGTGTGAGAGAAGAAACTGTTAACATAGAGTTTGCAGTTACATCTAGCCATCTCAGCTGTAAATTAATTAGATCTTGATGCCAGTCTAGTACTGCACTTAAATGAAAAAAGGACCATAGCAAAGATTTTACCTAAAGAATTACTATGAAAGAATTTATAGAAAGAGACAATACTTTGTTTAGCATTTGCAATGTGTTTTTCACTAATCCAATGCAAGTTCAGATTTTGGTGTTGATTTTACCATCCTCTGTTAAAACACCTTCCAGATATTTAAACATATGTAATTATTTGAGTTTGACATTTCCAGTTCATGGTTCATATCTTGAGCTTTTTCTCTTGCTGACAACCATATTTTCTATCTTATGTGTTTCTACAGAAGGATGCTGAGGATACCATGGACTGAACAATCAATGACAAAATTTTGGAGACTATGCAAATGAAAAGGAAATTTATACTTAACCTTAAGGAAGAGACTACTGAAGTGAGGAAGGAGGGCTTGGAGAATATAATACTCTCAGAACAGAGGGAAAAAGAGACAGGGGAAAGCAACATGAGGCATACTTGAAAAGCTTGACCAAGTGGATAGCAATGCAGGTTTTAGGAGATATACCAAGAGAAAAAGTGTTAAAAGCGACACAGGCTAGGGGTAAGTGGAAGGCCATAATCGCCTACATTCTAAAAAGATGTGACACATAAAAGAAAAGAAAAATATTGGGTAAAATGAAGGAGAGACTTGAAGCAACATAAATATGGTTCTACAGAAAGATGCTGAGGATACTTTGGACTAAACATGTGAGCAACAAGAAGGTTTGGGAAATGATGCAAATGAAAAGGAAACTTATACTTAACATCACAAAGATACAGCTGAAGTGTCTGGCACACATATTAAGGAAAGAGGGTTTGGAGAATCTAATACTCACAGAATGGATAGAGGCAAAGAGAGGCAGGAGAAAGCAATGTGAGACATACAATGGGCTCGATCAAGTGGATGGTGGAACAGGGTTTGGGAGAATAGCAAGTGTTAAGAGCTGCAAGGGAAATGGATAAGTGGAGGTCCATGATCGCCACATCCTGAAAGAACATGGCACATAAAGAACAAGAAGACAGTTGATGGCTAATCCTTTTTTTTATTTTGGTTTTTCATTTTTACCTTGTCTAGGAAATCCTGTAGTTTTCTTTCCAAGTCAGCTATCATATAATGTCATCTCTATATCTTATGTTGTTAAGATTATGCACCCCCACAACCACTAATAATGTCCTGGTTATGTTGTAAGCTCCCTTAGGATATCCTCATTGTTGAAGTTGAACAAATTTGGGAAGATGACACCTCCTTGTCTTAGGCCCATTTTTTTATTTTTGTGTACCTATTCAATTCATTTTTTTACAAATATAATTCAAGTATAAGTTTTGGATTATTCTAACATCATTTTCATAAATATCCTTGACAACTGCTTTTTTTTAATCTATAAAACACTAGCAGTATAGCCCAGCATTGCTTGGGTGTAATAAAAGCTTTAAAACTAATCCATGGTCCTGGAGCTCAGACTCCTTGGACGTTGGCATGAAAGACTAAAAAGCAATAGTTGTTCCCAGTTAAAGCGAAACCACAGACTGAAAGAAAAATGAATGTAAGTCAAATTTTGATTTCCTGGTATCGATATTAAATAAGCTTTTTTCGTCATAAACTGAATTTTGAAGGCTAAATAAGTCCTCTGAGTAAATGGTATCATATCTGAGACTAAGAACTACAATTATACCTACTTAGAGCCAAACCTGAAGCAAAAACTAAAATAAAAGGGCTGAAAAAAAATACAGACATACAGGCAGATAAACAGACACAAACAAACATCTTGCTTAATATATATATATATATAATCAATTTTCTGCAATATTGTAAGAACTGCAACCTTGAAACTTCTGAATATCATTTCTTATGGCTTTGTCTATTAGGGTATCAAATTTGATTAAAATCGGACCACTCCTTCTATAACCCGATTTTTTCAATTTTCGATATTTATCGGGAGTATCTCGACACAAAACCTAGCTAAGAACACTCGCAGATGCTTATAGTTCAACTGTGTAAATTTTCAAGAAAATTAATTCAGCCGTTTCAGAGTCTATAGGTAATGGACACACACAGACACACACACAAAGTTCTATTTATAAATAAGTTTAGATTTAGATTAGATAAGTGTAAACCTACTTTTTTTATTGCTTTCTCTTATATTTTAATCACAAGATATTGTATTTCTCATTCTAGTGTCTTTGAGAAAGAGTACTTTTCGTGTCTTTTTTTTTTTTTTTGTCTAATTCTGTCTTACATTCTCTTCTTCAGTATTTGGATCATTAGCTTGGATATGTGGCTCTTTAAACTGATTATCCAATTTACACCTAGTTTCTTAGCTAATGCTATGATGATGATGGATATGATGATGTTCTCTAATATGATGTTACTATCATATATTTAACTTATCACTTCTGTGCTCTTGTCAAGACCAAAATTTTCCAAGATTGTCAGCATCTTTATTTCAATCCCATCTGGTCCTGCCAATCTTGCCCAGTGCCAGTTTTATTTCATATTTTAATATCTCTGGCTCTTTCATATTTTTGAGTATTGCAGGTCTCTCTCACTCATCATGAAATAAGTTTTAATCCATATATGGAGTACTGCATGTCTTCCATTACTCTTTCACTTCTCTTTTTAATAGCTCTCCTGTTTTTTTTTCTTTTTTTTTATTTCTCTTACATCTCTAAGTTTTGCACTTATTTATTTGATATTCTCTTAAACGTTATTGTTCTCTCCTCCTCTGTGTCATTTTTCTCTCCTCCTCTGTGTCATTTTTCTCTCCTCCGCTGTGTCATTTTTCTCTCCTCCGCTGTGTCATTTTTCTCTCCTCTGCTGTGTCATTTTTCTCTCCTCCGCTGTGTCATTTTTCTCTTCTCCTCAGTTTCATTTTCAAGTAGTAGCTATATGGTCATTGAAGTCATTTGATGAATTCAGAAAAATTGCCATCTGAAGTTATAAGGAAAATCTTAAAAAATATAATGAAGTCATCAGAAATTGATCAACACCTATAATAGAACAAATAAAAAACACTTATAATAAATCTTAGAATCCTTTACATTCTAATATAGAGACTTTTCTTCTCAATAACAACCAGTAATCTATTATCCAGTGATTTCGTTAATTTTTTTTTTTACTTCAGAAGGTTCAATTTCTGACATGAAAGTTTTAATTCCTTCCCATAGCACTGCTTTGCTGTTATATTGTTTGCCCCCTTCATATTATTTCATCTTAATAATTGACCATAGAATTTTGGTTGGATTCGGATCAGGACTTGACTTGATAGAGGCCATTTTGTTATTGTCTCTCTCATATATCTTTTATGCTCAAAGAACATAGTTAAGCTTAGATACCTAAGAAGGTTCATTGTCATGCATAAATAGACACTTCACTCTGAAACTGCAAGACTGGGACTTGTACCAAACTTAGAAAGTTTTGTTCATTAATTGCAAAAGTTCTCATTGTTCAGTTTAACTCATTCATCAACTTTGAATGGTTCAATAATGATTTGGCTGATCATTCCAGCCCATATAACATGATTGCCTTCTTCTTGCCTCCTTTTAGCCACAGGCATGTCTAAATTGAATAAAATCCATCATTTGGCCATATCCATCAGGTCAATCACATGTCACTTGAAATTCATCCATGAAAATTACTTCAGAAAAGTCAATTTTCATGTAGTTCTTGGCCCAATTTTGACACTTTAAAATAATTGCTTTCGTGAGAGGAAGTTGCCAAGGAAATCTTTTTTTACAGATCCCAATTCAGAAAGCATTCTACAATTTTGATTCTTCTTGACTCCCTCAATTCCAGTTTTTAAAATATCTGAGTACCAGTAAAATTGGCTGTTTCACTATAACTCTATTCAGTTTATGTTCATCTCAAGGAAGCAAGTTCTTAAAACCTTTTCCTTTACTTCTCATTCTCAATTAAGTTATATTTTCAGCAGCCTTCTTTATCATTCAATGATCTCTGTAAAACTCCTTTGATATTTCCAATGTGGACATTTCCTCAGACAATAACTTTATTTTCTGTTTTTCAGCAGTTAGATCCTTCCCTATACCCATGTTTCAACATATGTTATGGACAAAAAGAAAAAATAGTTTTTATTAGATTTCACAGGTCGTAAGCTAATATTAGTTTAATCTGCATACTAACTTCAGTCAGTCCATTTTCATAAATTCCAAATATCTCAAAAACTAACTATTGAAAATGGCAGAAAATTTTGTTAAATATTTTAATAGGAGTGGAAATGGCTGAGTCTAAATTTGACAAATATTGGTTAAGAACTTTTTGAATTGTTGAGGTTTATTTGATTTGTATAGTAACTTCAGACAGGTTGTAGTTTCTCTTTTTATTTTCTTTATATTAATACCTCTCTCTTACTCTCTTGTTTCCTTTATCAACTCTCTTTGTTCTCTCTGAATCAATTCTTTTTAACTGGTGTCTGTGAACTAACAAAGACATTCCTAGGCAAAAACTTCCATGAGAAATCTTTGGAAATTAACAATAAAATAATCAAATAGATAAGAATAGATGAATAAGCTATTTTTCTACGACAAATTCTTTGACTTTCAGAAAACTGACAGATTTAATTTATCGCTTTACCCTTTATGGTTCTCCACACAACCTCTGACACTTTCATTTCTTTTATTTTTGCCTGTTTTTTTTTGTGATATTTCCTTTGTCATTTTGCAAAAATATCATCAGAATAAACCAAAAGATTCTTTTAACATCTTTCTTTCTCACCTATTTTTTTTTAATTCAGCCATCATCAAATATTTGGATTAAAATATATCCTGCTTTTTGTACAAATTTTAAGAGGCAACTCAAGGTCAAACTTGTTCACCAAAATTTTATTTCATAAACAATTTTTCCTGCTAGAATCTAGTTTGACATATTTATAACTCTATCATTCATTCTTGCTTTGAATACTGCTGTCACATCTGGTCTGGTGCTCCTGCTATATATTTAGGAATTTTTGAGAAAATCCAAAGAATCTGCAATGTTAGTGGTTCTGACCTGGCATCTTGCCTTCAGTCACTTTCTCACTACCATTGTGTAGCTTCCTCTGTGCCTTTTATTCAATCAGACTTTTCAGTTATGGAATTCTTTTCTGGCTTCTTGCTTCCTAGTCTACTTTGAGCTACAAAAATTTAAATGCATTGTCAATTGTTATCTACTGTTTTCTTAATTCTTATTCTTTTACTATTCTCTCTTAAGTGATTTTTTTCCCTCATATTCTCTAACACTCAGTAACACTTGCATCTTAGTGGCTTTATTACTTTGCTTTGGGTGAAATGATAAAAAATTTAGTCATAATTAATATAAAAAATAAACTTTCAATAATTGTAGCAAAATGTAAAACTGCTGTTTATTTAGATTTTTCATGAAAAACTTTGTAAAGGTAAATATAATTTAATCTTCACAGTTAACAGTATTGTTATTTGAAACATACTTAGAAAGAGACGTGTCTTTTAAAGAGAAAGTTCATACATTTAGTGAATGTTTTATTTATAGATTACAGAAAAAAGAACTACAACTATATTGTCTCAGAGAAACCGGCATGTAGTGTCAGTGAGTCTTTTGATATCTCATCACATCTCTCTTTTGAGGTAAATAGAGTTGCTTGGTACAAACTTATACAGATGAGATAGATTTTTTTTTTACTTAATTGACCATGACCTGATGCAAAGTCTTATATCAATCTGTTTTTAATAATTATGAATTCAGATAGTTTTGAAATTACTCAAATCCGTATTGGTTGGTTGAAAATGATCTTTTTAAACCATACATTTGCAAATTTGAAATATTAAGTTTTTTTTTGGTTTTTTTTTTCAGCTTTTTCATGGAGCTTGCCATGTTGATATGCTTTATATGTGCTTTTTTTATATGCTTTTGGTATCTGTATTTGTACAGAATTTTTATCTAAACCCTTTATTCTATCTAAAATGCTATGCTTAAGGGAGATAACTCATAGTTACCAGATTTATTCACCTTTTCTCTTTTTCTCCTTTTTTTTTTTTTTTTTTTCTTGTACAAAGTTTAGAGGCCACACAAGATAGAGGGTTTTGTTAAGGAGTAGATTATATATATAGGAGGGGAAGATTTTGATTTACTCTAACTTGAACAGGTTAAGATTGTAGTGATCAGGGAAACTTGAGTTTCTGGTTTTCACAATAGTGGTTCACAGGAAGAAGCCATTTGAGTGGAACTTACTGCTGATAGGATGTGGAGTAAATGTGGGTGGTTTGTTACAGTGGAAGTCACATGGTCGGTCCTAGCCGTGAAGATTAGACCTGGTGGAACCAAAGAATGTAGTTCATCCAAGTACTCTCTTTGGAAATAACAATAGAACAGTGAGAGACTCGGTATATCCCATCCGTGAGAGAGAGAGAGAGGTTGGACGGTGAAAAATAATTTGCCACCTATAAAAGCTCCGAGACGATTCTGAACTCTATCAAGACTTGAAAGCGAGGACTGGGCAGCTCCCACCCAAATATGGCAGCAGTCCTCCATTTTCAGCCTAATGTGGCTCTTGTAAAGGTAGAGGATAGCCTGAAGAGTCAGGTACTTACTGGAGTGGCACAGGGAGCTGATCATTTCATTCACATCTTTAGTGACGGATTATATATAAAAGTTCCATTTGTGGTCAGATGTGAGTTTGACACCAAATATTTTCTTTAGGCATAGTACCTCCTCAAGGGGACATCTGTTTATTGTGACTTGCAGTAGTTTAGGGTGTGATCGACAATGATGGAATGTAATTAGTCTGATTTCAATTGTTAAAAGTTGATTTTCTGCAAATCTTTATTTTTTAGAAAACACACTTATGATTTGAATTTTTCTCTAATATAGAAAAAGTTTGTACACTTAGTAAGTAAATGTCATTACTAATTGTTTGCAGAAGAAAAAGTGTAAGTATATTGACTCAGAGAAACTGTCATTTCGTTTCAATTCATAATGAATCTTTTTATGGTCATTTCTCATTGAAACACTGGTTTCCATACAATCACTGAAGTTAAGCAATGTTGAGCCTGGTTAGTACATAGATGAGTGACTTCTGAGAAATTCTAGGTGATGTAAGCTTGGTGGCTTGAAATTGTTAATCTGAGAGCCAATTTCCAATTTCAGTAGAGTTATATTAACTTAAACGCAAATACCTTTTTTATTGGTATGAATCTACCTTATCCACAAGTATGGGTTAAATAGTACAGCTTGTATCAGTAATCATTGTTATCTACCAAAAGACATTGAGCTTACTCAGTACTTAGATGAGTGACTGCTTAGGGATACCAAGGTCTGTAAGCTTGGATCTTCAAGTGGTGTAATGGATAATGGCTCAGAATCTATCGAGCTGAGAGATGAATTTCAATTTAACTAGGTTCATTGTATTAACTTACATACAAATACTCTTCCTCCCCAGCTATAGGTTAATTAGTAAGACTTACATCATAAAATCATTATCTCCTACAAAAGAATTTTCTGACTTTAGGTGAAAGGAATCACTCAGGATAGATTCATGTAAATGAGCTAGCATTTCGGAATTGACTAATATCTGTTGCAAAGTTTCATATTTAGCTGTTCAAAAGAAACCAACTTTCATGTTTTGTATTTACTTAAGCAATCAACAATTTGAAAATTCATTCTTTACACCTAATGACCTTTTTTCTACTATGTCTTCAAATTTAAAATCTTACTTTTCAAACATTACTGATGTTTTATTTAAATTTTAATCTGTTAATTGAATGTTGCATATGACAAAATATTATTTTGTAGTTTAAACATACACTTTAGAAAAACTGATGTTTGTGATAGAGTGGAACATTTAATGATGGAAAACAAAAAGAAAATGAAATGAAAATATTTATAAATTTTTTATGAAATACTGATAACTGTGAAGTAATGTTTATTTTATGAAAAGTAAATTATTCATAAAAATATACTATTTTTGGAGTGAACCTGAAAACATGAAATTATTCTTAGTAAGTTTAAAGTATTTGTCTATACTTCTGAAATGAGGTAGTATTTATGCTATTTACACTGTTTGGACTATTGTCTTCATCTTTGCTGCCATGTTTATGACTTTTCAGCTGTAAACATGGCAGCAAACTTAGAAGAGTTAAGTTAATGAAAGATAACTACATAGCTACCAGAAGTGGCATCACACATGGAAGGAGAACGATAAACCCCAGTCATCATAATAAAGTGTTTGGTTCAAAATTCCTAGAACCTGAAGAAGGCCAGCGCATACAACAGCTAAAACATCACAAACATGGCAGCAAACATGAGGACAATAGTTCAAATAATGTAAATAGTGTAAGTTTAAAGTATTTAGCAACACAAATTGCACAAAGATGTTATATTTTTTTCAATATTATGGTAACAATTATCTTCATTTGAACATTGGATTATTATAATATAGATTGTTACTATTTGATATTTATGCATTACTAGCAGTATAGCCCAGCATTGCTTGGTTGTAATGAAAGCTTTAAAACTAATCCATGGTCCTGGAGCTCAGACTCTTTGGATGTTGGCACGAAAGACTAAAAAGCAATAGTTGTTTCCAATTAAAGCAAAACCGTAGACTGAAAGAAAAATGAATGTAAGTCAAATTTTGATTTCCTGGTATCGATATTAAATAAGTTTTTTTCGTCGTAAACTGAATTTTGAAGGCTAAATAAGTCCTCTGAGTAAATGGCATCATGGCTGAGACTAAGGACTACAATTATACCTACCTAGAGCCAAACCCGAAGCAAAAACTAAAATAAAAGGGCTGGAAAAATACATACAGGCAGATAAACAGACACACACACACACGCAAACATTTTGCTTTTTATATATATATATATATATATATATTATCGATTTTCTGCACTATTGTAAGAACTTCAACCTTAAAACTTCTGAATATTGTTTCTTATGTCCTTGTCTATGAGTGTATCAACAAATTTGATTAAAATCGGACCAGTCCTTCTATAACCGATTTTTTTCGATTATCGATTTTCGATATTTATCAGGGTAACTCGACACAAAACCTAGCTAAGAACACTCACAGACGCTTTTAGTACAACTGGAAATTTTCAAGAAAATCAGTTCAGCTGTTTCGGAGTCTATAGATAATGGACACACACACACACACAGTTCCATTTATAAATAATTTTAGATTTAGATTAGATTTAGTTATAATTACTTAAATTATATAGTATTTATATATCAGTATGGAAGATATAAAATAAGTGTATTTCTCAGATTACTACTTGGAAAGTGAATGACAATATGGTGTAGGTTATCATCACATTCTATGCTAATTTCAATATGAATTCATTAGAAGTTGCTCTTATGCACCTATATAAGTGTAACACTTTCTTTCTCTCGCATCTTTTTTTCTTCCCAGCATGCAGTAATGTCATCATCACCAGAAACGTTTTCTCAGGTATAGATATATCCTTACCCTTAGTAAATGAACTTTCACACACAGGTATGTGTGTATCACTTACATAATTCCTAACTTGTCATGTTTTCTTTATTTTACATTCATACTAATGTAATTTCTATCTTTGTATGCAGTTACGTGAAAGTAAAATATGAAATGTCGTATTGTTTCCATTTTTGTTACATCCATTGTTCATATGTGCAAAATATAATTGCTACCAGAAATAATATCCCAAACAGTTTGCTGACCACAACAGGATTTCAGTATTCACCTACTGCATAAGTTTGGTGACCACAAGATTTTAATATGCATCTAGTGCAAAAGTTTGGTGTATACAAGAAGATTTTAATATGCACCTAGTGCAACACTTTTGTGAGTACAACAAAAGTTTAATATGCACCTATTGCAACAGTTTGTATGAATGCAAGATTTTAATATGCACCTAGTTCAACACTTTTGTGAGTACAACAAAAGTTTAATATGCACCTATTGCAACAGTTTGTATGAATGCAAGATTTTAATATGCACCTAGTGCAACATTTTTGGCAAATACAACAAGATTTTAATATGCACCTAGTGCAACATTTTTGGCAAATACAACAAGATTTTAATATGCACCTAGTGCAACAGTTTGGTGATCGAACAAGATTTTAATAATCACCTAGTGCAACAGTTTGGTCAACAAAATAAGATTTCAATATGCACCTAGTGCAACAGTTTGGTGATCGCAGCAAGATTTTAAGATGCTGCTACAGTTGGGGCCTTGATGCAGTTCTGTAACAATGGAAAATCAATTGACACATTTTGTTCTGGCTGATTAAGATGCTTGGTTAATTCAATACAAAAGGTAAAGATAACACGTCACTCATGTTTCTTGCCTTTAGGATTCTTCTTCTTTATGTGCAATCTTCACTCAGAACATTGATAAACATGGCTCTCCACATTTTCCTGTTCCTTGTAACTCTTAATAAATTTTGTCGTACTGTTATTTTTCCTAAACCCTTTCCATCATCCATTTGCTCAAGCTTACTAAGTATGCCATGCTTTGTTTTCTTCTGTCTCACTTGCCATTCAATTTATTCTCATTCAATGAGTATCAGATTCTACAAGCCCCCTTTTTCTCATTATGCACCCTTGAATCCCCACCAGTCTCTTCCCATCAGTGCTCATATGTTTGGTCCCTGGTAAACCCAACATCTTTCTATCAAACCATATTTTTTTTTTACTTGAAGTCTATTCTTCAGTTTTAAGGAGATTGTCTAATATTCACTTCGTATATCATGTCACTTTTATTATACTTCAAAAACCTGTAACACATCTCAGATTCTGTTTAGAGATCTTCAACACTCAACAAAGTTTGAGAAAGTGCAGCTGTATTGATATCATACTTTAACTCCTTCATTATCATACCAGTTGACATTCAGGATTACTATCTGTGTGTTGTAGTGTAATGGATATCAGCTCAGAATGAGAAGTCAGAGTGCTTTATCAAGTAGTGAAAAAAAAAATATATATATATACTAGCAGTATAGCCCAATGTTGCTCAGGTGTAATGAAAGCTTTAAAACTAATCCATGGCCCTGGAGCTCAGACTCAGCCTAAAGAATATTTATGTGAAGTTTGGTGAGAATCGGATAAAAATTGTGGATTTATATAAATGATATCCAGACAGATAAACAGACACACACAAACATCTTGCCTTTTGTATATATATATATATATATATATATAATCGATTTTCTGCAATATTGCAAGAACTGCAACCTTGAAACTTCTGAATATCGTTTTTTATGTCTTTGTCTATGAGTGTATTAAATTTGATTAAAATCGGACCACTCCTACTATAAGCCGATTTTTTTCGATTATCTATTTTCGATATTTATCGGGGGTACCTCAACACAAAACCTAGCTAAGAACACTCGCAGATGCTTATAGTACAACTGTGTAAATTTTCAAGAAATTCGGTTCAACCGTTTCAGAGTCTATAGGTAACAGATACACACACACACACAAAGTTCCATTTATAAATAAGTTTAGATTTTATATATATATATATATATATATCCAAATGAATCAGGAGCAAAGAAAATAATTGCAATGTTGAAAACAGTGCTCAGTATAAAAATAAAGGAATGAATATTTACTATTATACTTTAGAACATGTACAAACTATTACAAAATTGTACATTTATTTTGACAGTGATCATTATTAACTACCTGATGAGACATTGTTCTTTCAATGTTGAAACAAAATATACAATTTGTAATAGTTTGTAGTTTGTACGTGTTCTAAAGTATGATAATAAATAAACATATATATCTTCTTTATTATAACAAAGATCATTGTGAATTAATTTGTGTATATATACATAATTCTATGTTTCTCTCCTGTTATGCTCATGGAGAGAGAGACATTAGCAAGGCAGTGTTGGTTCAATTCATAAAACAATAGGAGTGAGGCAGTGTTTGTTCAGTTTCTTCTCTTTATTAGTAGTTATTAAAGCTCTTGCCGCATGTTTGCTTTATCACAGTGCCTAATTGTTCTATTATTTTTGCTATAATTGTCATTGAGCAACATATATATATATCTTCTCTATTATAATAAAGACCTTTATGTATTTGTGTGTGTGCATATATATATATATATATATATATATATATATATATATATTTAGTGTATTGAGGCAGAAATAATTTTCTAAACATATACTGTTAAATATAAGAGACAATGAATGTCTTATGTTTAATCATGAGCCATTCTAAACATCGTATTTTGGCTTTAATTTCAGTTGAAAATAAAGACAAATATTCTCCAACATTTGAATAATTTGTTATTAATTTGGTTTTAAGCTTTCGGCTCACTTGAGCCATCTTCAGAAAGGTTATTAAGACGGTAACAAAATAACATCCCCCATTACTGACAATTTTATTTTGTGTTGACATAAAACTCTGTACCAATTTCTGGGCCAAATTGGAATCAAAGGGCATAACAGAGCCAAAAGTATAAAACACCTAATAGAAGTAACTGAAAATAGTTCTATGTGGATTTGGGAAAAAAAGATATATTCTGTGGAGCCTTTCAGTAAACATGACGATACGACATGACTAATTGTTATGAGGTTCACATTTATTTTCCGATCAAGAGGTTTGCTGTTTTTTGATAATTTTAATTTTGCCATTGAGTATTTGAACTAGTGTCTTTATGATACACTAAAAATACTAATATATTGAAATACTAATATATTGTTATAAAGGGGCCTCATATCAGGGATGTTGAGAGGAAGGCCTTGAAATGGTGCACATTCTCTCCTGATGACCCTAATTAACTTAAATGTGTATTTTAGAGGAAGACATTCAAAAGAAATTCAATGAAATCATATGTTGTAGAGTGGCTTGGTGGAAGTGTCATTGGCATGAGGAGCATTACACATTCTGCTCACTTTAGGTGAGTTTCAATTACTTTGCAAGTAATTTCCTTCTTCAGCTCTTCTGACCAAAGAATTGCAGTGTCTGAACATTGATATAGCCGCTCTCTCAGAAACATGCTTCTCTGATAATGGTTATCTCTCTGAAGTGTCAATGGACCAGGGAACAACAGCAATTAAGAGGTGGTTCCATGCTTATCTAAATCTCTAATCTCAAGCCTTGCTGCTGGATGTAGTTTATCTTCAGACTCATTGTCATGGTTTACCCCTCTGCAGCAGTGCAGTCAGCATATTCTGAAGTTCCAGCAAACTGCAGTTTTTATAAATGGGTGAATAGTATATTTGCATTTCTGTTATCTGTTTTTGCTAGACATTAATGCTATGTTAACTTAATAAATAAAATTCCATAATTATTCAAGCATGAATATAATGTCATTTTAGCTTAATTGTGAAAACAAAGTAGAAAATGCAAGAAAAGTTTTCAATATTTTATCATTTTAATGTTTGTAAAAATGACTTAAATACAAACAGGCATTTTTTTTTTTATGGTAGCTCTGGTCACTTCATATGACCTCAAGAAGCTTCAAAGAATCCTTTTTGAAAAAAATCATGTAGATACTGGTTTTAATATATGGCATTTGCAAATCTTGCAGATTCTTTTCTGTATTTTCCATGTTTATGATGTTTTGACTGCTTTTATCTTTGGGTTTCTCTTGAATTTCTAAGACTGGTTGGACAGAAGATTTGATTTTGTTTGCTTTCAATTACTTAAAAGTTTATGTTGGCTGAAACAAAGTAAAATAATAAAAACTAATGTAATTCACTATTTACAAAATAAGATGGAAGAGATTTTCCCAAGTTTATTTGTCCAGTATAAGCTCTGTTATTTATTAAGTTGTAATTGCTATGCAGTGTGAGTTTGGAAGAAGTTGCTAATAAATTTATGATAAATTGCAAGAAGACAATATGCATGGTTGTCAGCAAAATTAGAGCCCGACATCAAAATCATCTGGGAAGTCTTGTAAAAGAGGACAGGAAGTGTGACATCAAAATCTAAGAATGCATTGGGATAGAGAAATATGCCTACCGAAAGCATTTTATCTGATTTATGCCTTTTTATTGAGAAATATGAACATATGTAATATTTCTAAATAAAAATTATGACTCAAAGAAAATGTAGCTTATTTTCAGGATTATAAATAAAAAAGGATTAATGCAGCTTATATTAATATTCCTACATGGGAAGCATAATGAAAATGTAGTTTATTTTCAGATTTATAAATAAAAAGAGATTAATCTGATGAAAATGTCGCTTATATTGAGATTCCTACACGAGAAGCATGAAGTAATGAAAATGTAGCTTATTTTCAGGATTATAAATAAAAAAGGATTAATGCAGCTTATATTAATATTCCTACATGGGAAGCATAATGAAAATGTAGTTTATTTTCAGATTTATAAATAAAAAGAGATGAATCTGATGAAAATGTGGCTTATATTGAGATTCCTACATGAGAAGCATGAAGTAATAAAAATGTAGCTTATTTTCAGATTTATAAATCAAAAGGAATCAATCTGATGAAAATGCAGCTTATATTAATATTTCTTTTTAAAATGCATAAAATAATGTAAATGTAGCTTATTTGCATAAATAAAACAGCATCAATCTAAAAAAAAAACAGATATTTTTATATTTTCTAATAAATAGGCATAAGTAAGATGATATTGCATCTTATTTCAATATTTATAAATAAAAGACATAAACCAAAGACAATGTAGCTTATTTTCAGATTTATAAATAAAGTCATAAAAGCAAAGAAACACATAAATTTCATTAGAATACTGAGCTATGACATAATATCAATCATCATGGCAGTAAATATTGGACAATCTCATGAAGAAGAGGCTTGAAGAAACAGAAATGTGGTCCTGCAGAAGGATGCTGACAATATCATGGACAAAACGTGTGAGTAGCAGCAAAGTTTTAGAGAAAATATGTTGTATCACCGAGGTGGCAGGATGATATCCAAAAGACGCGTGCTGAGTATCAACAGCACAATATCCGTGCTAAGGGATATTAATACAAATAAGACAAACACCAGAAGGCAGAATAACAAATAGTAGAAGCATGGAGAGGTTAAATTGTTAGAGTTGCAGAGAGCACAGTCTGATAGTAATCGTCAATGACACTCTGAATTCTAATGCTGGCTGCTATTTTTATAGCTACCTCGGTCCATAGACCATTCCATCTTCAGAGCACTAGAGGAATGTTAGCTGCTTTACAACAAAAGAGAACAAAAGGATATTTATACTTAATATCATGAAGAGAAATTTGCAGTTTCTAAAGTACATAATGAGGAAAAGGGACTTGTCGAATTTGAAACTCATAAGACATAAATACAATAAATATCCTTCCTTAACAGCTGAAATAAATTTCATTTTTTAAACCATTTCACCATAAGCAAAGCAATAAGGCTACTAAGATGCAAGGGGGTTACTGGATGTTAAAAATATGGGACAAAATTACTATTATGTAGAGAGAACAATAAAAGAACAAGAATTAAGAAACCAAAAGATAACGATTTTCATTGCATTTAAATTTTTGAAGATCAAAGTTGACTGGGAAGCAAGAAGTCAGAAGAGAGTTCAGTAAGTGAGAAGTGCAAAACTGTTAGCATAGAACTTATAGATATATCTAGTCATTCCATTGGTAAAATGATGAGACCTAGCTGCCAATCTAGTACTGCACTTAAATTCATAAGTTGATTTACCTTAGAGGATGGGAGAACAATGTTTATGAGTTATAGCAAAAAATACAAAGCTTTGTCAGGTGCTACAAAGGAGAAGAAATTGTGGACAGTGATGACTGCCAACATGCTGAATGGATATGGAATATAGATGAAGAAAAATCAAAATCTATGAATATGCAATTTGGTTATGAGAGTTGAAACTGAAATCCAAGAAGTAAGTTCACTTTCCAGTTAAACTTGCCTGCTCATGAGTTTTTTAAAGGCATGAATCCATTTTTTTTCTTCTCGATGTGGAAATAGTATAGCAGACTAGGTTCTTAACCTTGACAGTGTTCAAAAGCATCACTATGGCGTGGTAGGTAATTAACTATTTTCCACTCGACAATCTCTTTCCTCACAGAAGAAAGTTTGCCAAACTCTCATTACTCTGTCCTTATTTCCATGGAAAATGTTCTGATGAGGTACATTTTTTTTTGTTCCACCAGTTCAAAGCTAAGACCTACCATCTATGTACAAAATGTCGAACCATGCTCTTCATATTCCTTTCCAGTTACTTAAATCTTAACCTCTTCAAGTTGTGGACCAACTATTATCTATCCTACATATTTTCATAATCTGCACTTTTTACCTCCTCCTTCTTTTATGTTCATAAACAAACTTATTCAGTAACCCTCTACTTTGAGTGGCTCTTAGACTTTATTTTGAGTGAAAAATTTTAAAAAAGGGTAAAAAATTATTTTTACTTTGTCATTGATAATTGTGTACTATTGATTTTATTCATAGTTGTCAATTCAGTATGCAGTTTCAAACTCATAAACAATTCTAAGTACAGAGGGCTGTTTATAAAGTTAAGGATAAATTTAATAGTGCATTTATATTATGAACACTTTTCCCTTTTAAGGTAACAAAAAAAAAATCAATATTTTTCAATTCTGACAAAAACTGGATAAATAAATGTCTAATAGATCAGTTTGGTTAAAAGACCATACATGATAGATGTCTCTTTTGGTTTATGACTGACTAGACTAGAATTTTCCTCCGTTGTTGTTGATTCTACCAGCAGTAGACTGGCTGCCAACCAAGGATATAGGACCCAATCTGTCCTGCTATTCAACTCATAGCTGGAATGAGAAGAGATGTATTTATCCCTTTCCCAAGGATATCTAAATCTAAACTTATTTATAAATGGAACTTTGTGTGTGTGTGTGTGTGTGTGTATCCATTACCTATAGACTCCGAAACGGCTGAACCAATTTTCTTGAAAATTTACACAGTTGTACTATAAGAGTCTGTGAGTGTTTTTAGCTAGATTTTGTCTTGCAGTATCCCCGATAAATATCGAAAATCGATAATTGAAAAAATCAGGTTATAGAAGGAGTGGTCCGAGTTTAATCAAATTTGATACACTCATAAACAAAGACATAAGAAACGATATTCAGAAGTTTCAAGGTTGCAGTTCTTACAATAGAGCAGAAAATCGATAATATATATCTATATAAATCGATACCAGGAAATCAAAATTTGACTTACATCCATTCATTTTTCTTTCAGTCTACGGTTTCGCTTTAACTGGAAACTTTTTAGTCTTTTGTGTCAACATCCAAAAAGTTTGAGCTCCAGAACCATGGATTAGTTTGAAAGCTTTCATTACACCCGAGCAACGCCAGGCTATACTGCTAGTTTGTTCATAAGTGAATGTAACAAACCTGACTGGAATTGAAACTCAGCTCAATGATTTCTCATTCTGAGCTGATATTCATTACACCACCTGCACATCCCCCACTCTACAAAAATTATTCGCCTATTTTTTTATGAGCAGATCAGCCACTTCAAATATTGCTGATGTTTGTATACATTGAAGACTGACATTCTAATATGGACGAGCCTATATATTTTTATATATTCATAATTCATGGAGATTATGACCCATAATATATATTGTTGATCTACTAATGGAAAAGAATTCTGATACAAACTTTGTATTTTCCCTGGAATTCCTCTCAGGGGTCCTGACATATTTTAGTTTGTATCCATATCCATTATTAGATTTGAAAACAAACAAAAAAAAAAAACGATTTATTGATTACAGTTCAATAATGCATTAAAGTCTTAGAAATGTTGCCTTTCGTTGTTTTTACCCAGTCAGCTTGAAGGAAGGTTTTCTTGTAAGACAAACAGAGTATAAAATGATCAGTTGTGTTTTCATGTATAAGATTTCATTTTCAGTGAATTACTGAAAACAAAATTATGATTTATCAAGGATGAGGAATTTCCAGCGAATTTCATTCACAATATGTTCAGCAGATTTAATATTTAATCAAATCTCTTGAATCAGATAACACATCTTAGCATTTTTGGAATTGAATACTTCTTTTAATAACACAAAAAACGAGTTACCTATTTGGGTTACCTCTCTGACTTAGGTCTTTTAAAGTCTATATCTACTTTTTATCTTAATATATTGAGACATGAACAAAGTAATTTTTTAAAAGGATTTCTTTTTTACTCTTATTGTTTGATCTTGGTTTGTCATGGCCTAATTGAACTAAAGGAATGGTTTACCTGATGGAAAATGGGAATACAGGTTCAATTTCTGTCAGACATTTTTTTTGTTAGTAAGGAAACTTTGTGATTTCTAGGCTGGTTCATATTAGTTTCTCTATTTAAAATAAAAAAGAATTTTGATTCTAACTCCATTTGAAATAATTGCAAAATACTCCCCTCTGCTAAAAAACAAAAAAGTTTATAAACAGAAGCACACAAATACATGCTGAGATTTTTCCCAGGCTAATAAAATAGACCGGTTCTCAGTTTCATATGATTTGGTCCCAGTTTTTGCCTTGAAGTTAGAATACTATGTTTGTTTTTCAAATTTACTATTGTTTGAGTCTTAGTTTGTTAACTTTTTGCCATATTACTGTTAATTTGCATTGCGTATATATTTTTGCTTGCTTTATATTATTTTTTCCCCTGTTCTTTTCTTTTTATTGCTGATGAGAAACCTTGTCAGTTTTTGTTTATTTATTTACATTTAATCATGGTTATTCACTCAGCACTCTTTCACTAAAACACACAAACCCACTAAAAATAATGTCTATAGTAAAATGAATAATCAGGCTTTTCATTACATCTTTATATTTTTATTGAAATCACTTAGACTGTGAATAAAAAACTACATTTTCTGCCAGTTTGTACTTTCTCTGAGGAAACAATTTTTAAACTTTAGTTTCCTGTATTTTGTGTGTGGAAAATACATTTTTTTTTATAATCATGTGGAAAATACATTTTTTTTATAATCATTTCACCCCAAGCAATGTAGTACTTCCACTGGTGTGCTGGGGGTTACAATGAGAGGAGAGGGAAGACAGAAAAGAAAACAGTACAGGTGATGTTGTAGAAAGGGTGAGAAAGTGAAGGGAGTCACTGAGATAGAAGATGGCAATTGACATTATTTTAAACTTTTGGAGATTGTAACTATCAGGGAAGCAAGTAGGAGAAAGGAAGTTCCACAGGTGGGAAATGTGAGGGGAAAAAAACTGCTGAAGTAGAATTGATGGTTGCATCTGCATATTTTGACTGTAAAAGGGTGAGACGTAGTTTGTAATCTAGTTATAAATTTCATAACTCAGCAAGTACTGAGTCCATTGTTATGAAACACCACCCTAAACAGGTTATGTATTGGAATTTAGTACAGGAGAAAAGCTGCAGTGTAATCCCTGCAAGCACTATACAGACAGTCTGAAAGATTCACTCAAAAAAAATAAATATGGATTTAGGCACATGAGAAAAAACTTGCATCGGATTAGCAAACATGGAAAAATCTGATTACTACTTGTGTCAAGAATTTTTAGAACAGCGTGATAGAAAGCACATGACAGAAATGTGCAGGGGTGTCAACTCTCTCCCAGAACATAGATCAAAGGAGTCTTTTTACATGTGATTAATGTGACTGCATTTGTTTTTAAAAGCAGGAGTACCCATCCACATCTCGAGTCATTGTGATGTCAACTACATAGAAGACATCCGTAATGATAATCCATGTACAATTTACCATGAAAGAGTGTCAAGCAGTCAGCTGACCCACACAACATTTCCATGAGCAGGAGCCGGAAAAGAAAAGCTGTCATTTTAGATAGCATCAGCAATGAAGTGATGAAATTTAAAATGTGCAAAAAACATTAAAAATTAAGAATGTTTGAGTGCATCTTGGCCAATCACAAGTTGACTTCCACCATATATATATAAATAATATATGAGTAATTTACTTAGAATAATATATAAATAATTTACTTAGAATGAAGATTCTCAAAAATGACACTATCAAATTTTATCAAAATACAAATCTGCACCTGGGTTTTTCCCATTATCTTATTTCCTATAAAACTTAATATCCTGAGTTAAAATACATGACCAGAAAACACAAAAAAATTAAATTAAAAAATTAAAAAATTAAATCTCATGTCATTTAAAACATACAACCCTATTATATATATATATATATATATATATATATATATATGTGTGTGTGTGTGTGTTTGTGTGTGTAACCCTATTTCCAGATGGCTGGTATTCATTTTTTAATAACTTTAAAGATAAGAAGAGATTTCTCTAAAATTGGAGAATACGATTATTTTTGTCAGGAAAAGTAACTGAATTGATTAATCTGTGTATAAGAATCATAGACATTAATCTG
The DNA here is from genome assembly GCA_037127315.1 of Ascarosepion bandense. Classification (NCBI taxonomy): domain Eukaryota; kingdom Metazoa; phylum Mollusca; class Cephalopoda; order Sepiida; family Sepiidae; genus Ascarosepion; species Ascarosepion bandense. Next base: position 4,398,193 of record JBBBDQ010000419.1, read on the forward strand.
TGTATAAGAATCATTGTTGTTCTGTTTTGACAAACTGTTGACCCTTGGTCAAAATTGGACTGTGAGAATCTCCTGTCTTGGGCTACCTGAGTTATTGGGTAAGGACGGGCAAGCAGAAAGTGGGAATGAGTTCTCCACTTCAGCAGTGAAACAGCTGGAGACTCAGTCAAAATGGATAACTGATATTGTTTTCATTTCGAGCTGGTAAGAATTATACAGTGAGGGGAAAATTGAACTCTTGTAGCTACCTTTACTACCTTGGTTTTGTGTTTTTTCAATAAAACCCAAGGTGGGAAATGAAGTTAGACGGTTTGTGATTTGAATAAGATGGTCAAACTGAAATCCGCATGCTGCCAGAAGTCAACTGAGTAAACCACCATCTCCGAACATTGTTATTGAATGTATTATTGAAATACCAGCCAACTGTTGCATGTCACCAGCTTTGACTTGCTTATGAACGTGTATATAATTGATATATAAATATATATATAAAAACTACACCCATGACATTACAGTGTTCTACTGATTATATTTCATTCACTAGCTATCAGCTACCACAAATTGCATAAATCTGTTCTCAACAATATACCCAACCTCTCGCATGTCAGAATTAATCTAGCCAGGTGATAACCAGCAACACTACTTTGGCTGGTCTGAGATCAATCAAACACAGTGTGGGTAAATTGGTTAAGAGTCAAGAAGGATTTGTCAAGATACAGCTATGGATCGTGTTATATATATCATAAGCAGTAAATGAGGGTCATCAGTTGATGGTGCCTTTTGTTTTACAGTTATGCATGGGATTTCTGTTCTACATGCATTTGTATTGAACTATTAGTCATTTAGCTACTGATTAACCTGTACTAAGACTTGTTTAAAGTGGTCAGTTGCTTGTGCAGCACAAAGCACACTCTCTCCATCAAAACAACATAGCCCACACAGGTGCACTGTGTACCACGTGTTAGGTGTTTGTGATGATTGCATGTTATGATATCTTAGAGTTTGACCTCTTCGAAGCCTTAAATACATTGAGTAGTGCATGACAGACCACACAATATGCATAAGGGTTTTGATGTCACAGTTTTCTATCTTTGGTATGTGTGCTGATTGCTTGGGAGCGCCGGTGATAACTTTGCTCAAGCTTCAAAAAGTCCCCACACACGTACACACACATATACGCAATGCAAATATTCTGCACCCACAGTACATCTTTACATAACCATCTCACATGTACACGGACACACATGCAGTGTATTCACATAACACACACACACACACACATTCAGACACACACACAAACTATTTGATCCATAGATTCTAACAGGTACTCTGGGCCAGAATGGACCTGAGAGTAATGGCATTTAAGAAGTACCTCAACATTTCCCAAGACTCAAAATAGTAAATTTAGAGCTACACCACCAGTTGTAGTTTATATGTCATACCCCAGGACAATATATATATATATATATATATATATATATATATATATATATAAGCTATTCACTTTCATTTATGAGGCATTAAACTGTATCACCTCATATCTATTAACTTAGTTGGCTTTTTTGCAGACCTGATGAATATTCATTAGCACTCCAATACTTACAATTTCAAAAAATCAGTAACATTTTTTCCCTTGTATATAGATACTTGTCACAAGATAAAATCCTACATTTGCCTAAATAAAGTCCCGCAGGGATTTAAATATGTCAGCTAAGATGAGTTTTTCTTATGTTTCTATTCATAAATGTATTAAAGTCATACCATTTTAACTTTTGTAAAATAATTGATTCCCTGTATCATAATTTGGTAAGTTTTTGTTAAAAAATATTAAAGAAGTGTTTAATTCAGTTTATTTTTAAAAATCCCCCCAACACAAAATTTATAAAATAGGATGTAAGTATAGTAGTACTTTGACTTTCTGGAGCCTCATAGAACTATCTGGAATTTTCTAGAACTTCCTGGAAAATTTTAGAACTTGTTTTTGTTTATTTATAAGTTTGTATGTTATGCTATCACTATAAACTATTAAATGCATTAAAAAATACACTAATTACCTCATTAGTAATTTGAAAGCTTCTGAAATATTGGGATTTTTTAAGCTTATTGCATATGTGGTAAAATCAAATTTTCGGTTTAGGGTGACCTTTTTCTTGAAAAAATAATTGATATCTTTTTCATTACCTTTGAACAGAAGTTCATCAATTTATGACACAAGTATATAAGATTACAAAAAAGACATACTCTAATATGCACTTATATATTTGTGATTTATTTGCTTGAACATTATTTTTTATGGGTACTCATATTCGAGTAGATGCTGCTTTTTTATTTATAATTAAACAGTAAATTTATATATATGGATGTGTGCTGTGGTGCAGTGGATATCAGCTCAAAACAAGAAATTGGAGAGCCAAGTTCAAATTCCAGTAGATAGTGAGAAAGGTATTAATTCATCTCTTCCCTCCAACTGTGGGTTAAATAACATGACAGATTGGGTTCTATAGCCTTGGTTGGCAACCAGTTTCTCACAGGAGTAATGGCAACTTACTGCAGGAAAATCTTCTGCTCAGTCTTTTTTTGAGACATGATTGATCAAGCGTGTATCTCATATGTTAATGAACTAACTGATATGTATACTTCTACTCCATTTGTAACATGTATGTTTTAAAGAGAACACAGTCACTTAAAAAATAAAGAATTTGTTGTTTGCAATATTTCAATCAATAACTCTCTAACTTCCTCCAAATGGAAAATCTTTTTTCTGATAGAGTAATTTCTGCATTTGGCAATTTAAATCTGTTCTAAGTTTCCAATGATTCAACACTTATGAACTAGGCCATCAAAATATTGAGCTGTTGTCATACTGTAGATTTACACTGACCAGTCTACCAAAAGCAATGGCGACTGTAAGAAAATCTTCTGCCCACTCAGTCATGTTGTCTTCAAGACATGATGGCCAAAGAATGTATCACATATGATACTTAACTAACTGACTGATTTATATATATATATATATATATATATATAAATCAGTCAGTCATATATATATATCTATATATATATCAGCCTGAATATTTGAGAAATCTTGTTAGGAAAATATACATCCTCTGGCATTTAATGTAACTGTAAATTCATCATAAAATGTTACTTTTGAGAAGTCATCTTCTGTGCACTTCTTCACCCAAATTATTAATTTCTCTTTGTGATATTTATTTAAAGTTAATATATTATTTACATTGTTCAGACTGCTGTCCTCATTTTTATTGCCATAGCTATATAGGAGGACTGATATTACATAACAGTCTAGTACTCTTTTCTTTATTTCTAATCAGTTTTTTCTATTTCCTCTTACTTTGCTTAGATTTTTAGGAAGTATCTTTTGCTCAGTGCTCCTTCAGATTTCAATGTTGCACTTCCCCTCCTCAATTAAAACACTTCCCAGATATTTAAATCATTGTACTTGCTTGATTTTGGTATTTGCAATTTGTAATAGAAAAGAGTACTGAATTTTTATGTGATGCCTGTCCTTCAATATGGCAGTAACTGCTGGACAATCTCATCCAAGATAAGGGAAAGACTTGAAGCATTCAAAATGTGGTTCTGCAGAATGATGCTGAGGATATCCTGTATTGAACATGTGAGCAACAACAAGATTTGGGGGAGGATAGAAACAAAAAGAAAACGTGCTTCAGGAAAAGACAGTTGAAGTTTATGGGACTTGTAATGAGGAAGAATGGCTTGGAGAATCTGATACTCACAAGGCAGTGAAAGAGAAACAGGAGAAAGCAATGCATGACATACTTGATGGGCTTGAGCAAATGGATGGCAGAGCAAACTTTGGGAGGGGTAACAAGAGAAAGGGTGCTAAAAGCTCCAAGAGATAGGGAGATGTTAAAGCTCATGATCGTCTACACCCTGAAGGGACATGACATATAGAAGAAGAATTCACATATTGTTAGCTTTTGCTAATAACCATGCATTCTATCTCCTTGAAATTGAGATTTTGTCTGTTGGTATCTGTCTGCCTAAGTATTTCTGTCAGGATGCTGTTTTATGCTCTAGCTTTTTTCAGATGCTAGAAATTTCTAACCAAACTCTTTATTTTGATCACTGGGATATATTATTCTCATTTCATGTGTAATGCCACTTCCGGATGCCATGTAGTTATCTCCCTTCATTCTGAAATGTTCATATTGGAGCTTTAAGCATAAAATAAATAACTTCATATATATATATATATATATATATATATATATATATATATATATAATAAATAAAGAACAAGTTATTTGTTCGCCACTGCTGTATCCAGGTATTGACTCAAAACTTTTTGGGTCAAGTCACTTGATCTAACAAGCACTTTTATCAACTCTGCTATTTAACAGATATATTTACTAAAATTACACAAAAATATCTTGAAATACTAACGAGTAAATTTATTTAATAAAATCATCATTGGCACCAACCACGGTCTCCAGGTGACTTAATCCCCATTGGACTCATTTAACTTTTCCTGAATCCTGTGCACTGTCCTCAAATTGACACCCTAACATTCTGAAATGTTCATATTAGAGCTTTAAGCATAAAATAAATAACTTCATACATATATATATAATCATACTGATGAGCTGTGATACAGCAAAACAGATCTGTCTGTGAATGACTATTTACGCTCTTCCACCCTGATTGAGCACTCTGGAAGAATGGTAGACTTTGAAAAACAGTAACTACTCTGGCATCTACGCATCATTCATTCAGCAATGAATTAGAACACTCTCAGCTACTGGGCATGTATAATGATAATATACGCGCTAAAAAGTCTGCCTTCTTCTACCAAGCGCCCATAGCTCAGAGGTAGAATCGCCGACTGACACCAATTCGGTCTGGTTTCAATCCTTGGTTAAAAAGCAATCAGAGTCTAACCGTACTGATGAGCTGTGATACAGCAAAACAAATGTGTCTGCCGATTACTATATATATATATATATATATATATATATATATAATAAATAAAGAACAAGTAGGAAAAAAGTGTCTTTAATCTAACATGTTTCACTTATAACAAGCTTCTTCAAAGATTTAATAAGGATGAATTTGTCCTTATTAAATCTCTGAAGAAGCTTGTTCTTTATTTCTATTCATCCATATAAACTTATATATATATATATATATAAACAAAAAGAAAGCTTACCTTGGCACACTTCATCTTCTGAGGGACATTATCAAGACAAATGTTTGCCTTGATAAGATCCCTCAAAGGATGAAATGAGTTGGCTCAGATAAATTTTCCTTTTGTCTTTATTTGTATTGTCCTTTTACAAATGTGCTTTATCTGAAATCTGTACATACATATATATATATATATATATATATATATATATATATATATATATATATTTGTCTATTTTTTTTTTTTTTTTAATCATCTCACCCCAAGCAAGGCCACTATTGCGCATGGGGCTACATAGGGGAAGGTAAAGAGAAGGAGTGGTTAGACATAGGGAATGTCAGGAGGAAGGTGACAGATGAGTAAGGATAGCGAGGATGAGGGTTGGGCAGATGGGAAAAGTGTTTGATAGAATGGGAGCAGGTTAGTGTGTTAGGAGGTGTCTATTGACCTTACATTTAAACTCCTGGAGATTGTATCCGTCGGGGAAGCAATCGTTTGGAAGAGAATTCCACAGTCGGGAAGTGCGAGGAAAGAAACTGTTGGAGTAGAAGTCTATACTTCTGAGATGAGGTATTGTAATTATTTCCATTATTTACATTGGTAATAAATCAAAAACAATAAACCCCAGTGATTAAAATAAAGGATTAAGTTCAAAATTCCAATCACCTGAAAACAGTTTGGACAATGTAAATTATATATATATGCAGTCAACAAAATCAAAAACAGACAACACATATACAGTATTTACATTATTTGGACTATTGTCCTCATCTTTGCTGCCATTTGTTCAATGTTTCAGCCATGGTAGGCTCCAGCCTTCTTCAGATGCCAGGAATTTGAAACTGAACCCTTTATTAGAATCACTATCATTCTCATTCCTTGCATAGTAATGCCTTGATTGGAAGTCATGAGTTATTTCCCTATAACCCTGCAAGTTACTTGTTCACCACTGCTGTAGCCTAAAGCATTTGAAGAAGGCCAGAGTGTATAATGGCCAAAACGTTGTACAAATGGCAACAAAGATGAGGACAATAGTCTGAATAATGTAAATACTGTAAATACTACCTCATCTAAGAAATATAGCCAAAGACAACGCATATGTATTAAATTTTTTAAAAAGTGGCAACAATTTACCCATTGCACCCTGTAGTTTAACCAATGTATATTCTGATGAACAGCTATTTTATTGAATACATTTATTACAATATAATGAACGATCTTTGCAAGATTAGTTTGCAAAGCTAATTTTGTTTTCTACGTGAAAGTATTCAGAACCGGAGCATTTGAGTTTTATGTTAATTTAATTAAGAAATGAAGGACACTAATGATAGATGTTTAAATTACTCTTATATAAAAGTCCCATGCCAAATATCAAATATTGATGCAAAATCTTTTATTTAATTATTATTTCCTAAAATGATGAGATTTCATTAAGAGTACATGCAATAAAACCAGCTACCATGTTGTTTCCCTTTTGTTGACTGATGAAATAGATCACGAATATAAGCATGGAACAATTAACTTTAGTAAATGAAGGCATGTATCACCATTATGAAATGACTTTTATTAAAAAATAAAGATTTAAATCACGGATATTTAAATACACAATAATAGATAATAAAATTTGTGTCAGAAAGTTCCGTTTATACTGATGGTAACATTTAATAGAAATGCTAATGTTTATTGGTACCCATTCTACTGAGGCAGTCTGCCAATAGGCTTTGTGCTATTTGTGTTCAATTATTTCATAAGGTTTTGCAAATGGCTAAAGTAAAAAAAAATATTGTACTGAACTGGCTCTGTAACCTTTACAATGAATGACAAACTGAAGCATTTTATTTGTATCAAACTTTGCCTGAACTTCACAGATTCGCTAAAAGGATACCTGAAAGGCATTATCAGGGTTTAGTAAATACACTTTAAGTTTTTGTTTTATTTTTGTGTCATACTTATTTAAATGCTGGTAAACCATCAGTATTTAGATGATGTGTATTCAGGGCAAATGATCCCCAGTAAAATGCAAGAAATGTCAAAAAATTACTATATATTTCTCTAATGGAATATTTAAACTCATGCAGTTGGAGTACTAAAGATGAAAATTGATCAGAACAATTTGCATGAACATCATAGTAAAGATAGTGGGATAGCACATTACAGTGAGGAAAAGGGACTGAAGTTGAGATGCTAGATCAGGATGGTCTAAATTACTGACCATTCTTTGAATTTTGTAAAGTGTGTCTCAAAATATATATGTAGGTGACCAGACCAGATATGGTAGCATCATTCAATACACAAATGAATGATATATTAATAAATGTGCAAGATAGATTTTGATGAGTAAAATTGTCTGGCACTGAATTGACTTTTTTAATAGTTAACCATCTTCCTTTCAAATATATATATATAGACAAAAGAAAAACTTAGCTTAGTTGGCACACTTCATCTTCTGAGTGACAATATCAAGACAAATGTTCATTTTGATAAAATCCCTCCAAGGATGAAATGAGTTGGCTTTGATAAATTTTCCATTTTTCTTTATTCATACTGTCCTTTTAAACATATACTTTATCTGAAATCTGTATATATATATATATATATATATATATATATATACACACTTCTGAGATTAAGTATTGTAATTATCTTTATCTGAAATCTGTATGTATATATATATATATATATATATATATATATATATATATACACATATACACATATATATACTTCTGAGATTAAGTATTGTAATTATTTCCCTTACATTGGTAATAAAGCAAGAACAATATACCCCAGTAATTGGAAACAAGAACAATTTACCCCAGTGATTGAAATAAAAAGTTAAGTTCAAAATTCCAATCACTTGAAATCAGTTCGGACAATGTCACAATCAGATTAACCAAATGCAAACGACAATTCTACTCCTGCAGCTTCTTCTCTCACACTTCCCGCCTGTGGAACTTGCTTCTATATTCTTGCTTTCCTGATGGCTACAACCTCCAGGAATTTAAATGCAATGTTAATACTCATCTATTGACAACTTGACTCTAGTTCTTTTACCACCCCGTATATCCTTTCCTTTCTCTCCACCTTTGCAATTGTCATCACACCTGTATTCCCATCCTTCTCTTGCTCCTTTCTAACTGGTTCGTCTTCCTCTTCACTCTCTTCTACTTAATCTTTTTACTCTTACGTAGCCCCCTGCACATCAGTAGCATTACCACCTTGTTTGGGGTGATACGATTAAAGAAAAAAAAGATATATATATATATATATATATATATATATATATAAGAAATAGTACAAACTAATGGGTTGGTAGTCCTCTGTTTGTAGTAATTTACTTTATTAAGATTCCCCACTAAGTCAACTAAATATGTTTGATGTGCTGTGTATTTTTTTTTAACTTTCTGTCTTTGTCTCTTGTTCACTACTTTAAGTTGAGTAATAACTTAAAGAAAATCCTGTAACCATTTCAGAATGAGACATGATAACTTTTCAAACTTGCTAAATGCTACATATATATCATTCAATTTATTTCATTACTGGCATCAGAAATGTCTGGATCTCAAATCATTTCCCCCTTTACACTTACAATGAAATTTCTCCTATCCATCATCACTTCCCAACTTTCTGTTGGTTCACTGAAACAAACCCTCTGAAATTCTCTCCACTTTGTCTGGATTTAGTAAAAACTGTATTGTTTTTAAGCTTTTATATATAATGATTCCCAACAGGAAAAAGTATTTCACTGCCTGACGAGGTGCAAATAAGATAGTACCAAAACACAACAGCTCTTGTGTTTCAGTAAACTCTGTTTTTATTGTTTATAATAAAAATGTTATCACACACCTGTATATTTATGTGTGTGTGTGTGTGTGTGTGCAAAACATAGCCTACCTAGAACAATGGTTCCTTAGTTTCCTTTAAAATCTTTCCACTTGGAGCTGCATTAAGACTGCATTTTCATTATTCTTGTTCAAAACATTTCAACTAGTATCTTAAGAAAAATCCAGAAGTTCCAAGGAGCAAAATCTGAACGATGATGTTGAAATGGCTGACACACCTGGGTAATGTGATATTTTGTCAAAAAAAAGAACCATACACAAGACACCACTTCTCAAGGTTATTGTGAACGAGAAAGTCACTCAGTATACAATCACACTCACAACCAATGGAACAATCCAAGAAAAAAAGTGTTTAGGCATGCCCTGTAAGCAGTGGCAATTGTGGAACTCTGAAAGTGGGTGAGGGTACTTAGTGGACAAGATTTTTCTGAGGAGGAGAGGGGCAAACACAAGCAGTGTCTTCATTTTCACATTACACCACTATCGTATACACAATGTATCGACTGTCTATGTATCTGCATATCAAGTTAGGGACATTATTTCTAATTAACATCTTCCTTCAGATATGAAAATATTACTACTAAGTGCCTTTCTCTTCCTAACAACATGTCTTATTCTATATTTCTGGTTGTTTTATTTTGTTTGTTTTTCTTTCAAACTGGTCTCTTTATGTGTCCTTAAAAACCTAAATGAAAAAGAAAACACAGAGAGAAAAGTGCTGAAGATCAAATCTTATCAAAATCAGAGACTGATCAGTTTCATAAAGTTTTGAAGCTTATGGTAGTAGCATAAGGGGCCAACCGAGAAGACAGCCAAAATTCTGGGGGCCTTCTGCCGCCTCCTCCTCCAGTAGAATTGATACTGCCTGTAAGGTTCTCACTGATTGGCTCTCAAGATACATCAAGACACACAACTTGATTTCAAGCTATTCAAGATGGCTGGTTATATTCCTGACAGGTATTGTATTTTCCCAAAATCTACTTGAAAAGCTTTCGATTGAACGTTCTCTTTTTACAACCAAGTTGACAAATTTTACTTTTATAAATATCAATAAAGAATAAACTAAAACATTTTTTAATAGAACATTTTGCAAGTTATATTATTGATAGACCTGAGAGCTATGATACTTTGCCAATAAGACTCAACACAAGACTTGAAAACTCTCCTCGGGTCATTGCTTACGTGACAGTCACACAGTATACAAGCACACCACAGTAAACTGAACAATCCTTCAAAAACATGTTCATACATGCCCAGTAAGGTCCCCTCTGATTGTCTAACAAGATACATCAAGACCAGTTCTCAAGATATTTAAAATGACTGGATATGGCTAAGTTCAAATTCTAGTTGAATTTATTATATTGACTTACTTGCAAGTACCTTTGGATAAGATATGAATTTATCCATTCTTCCCTAACAGTCAGTCAGTTAATTGCCATTTGTGATATATGCTTTGATGATCATGTCTCTTTTGATCTATGACTGACTAGTCAGAAGATTTTTCCACATTAGGTTACCATTTCCTTTTGCAGTAGACTGGTTACCAACCAAGGCTACAGAACTCAATCCTGTTATTCAACCCATAGCTAGAGGGAGGGAGAAGAGATGGATTAATATTTTTCTTAAGGGTATTTGTGCATAAGGGAATGAAACGAATTCAATTGGAATTCAAACTCAGCTTTGCTATTTCTTATTTTAAGTCAACATCCATTACACCACAATGCCATAGCCAAAAAAGGATAAAAGCTGGAACCAAATGTCGGTGTATTGGTGCCCTCTAGATAAGAAATACAGAAAGAAAAAACAAATAAAAGATGGATAAGTGAGATACGTTTGCTTGCCAGATGTTATAGAAAATAGCCAAGTTATGGTCAATTTGAAAGAATTTAGGAAAGGCCTTTTCCAAGTGTAAGATTAACAATGGCTGATGATGATACTAAGCTACACACACCAATAAAGAGAAAAAAAGAGTACAAAAATATAGTAACAGACAAACATTGTTTAAAAGAGGAAAATTTAAGAACAAGTGAGAAGAAATATTATTTTGATTTTTACGAAAATATTTCTGTGATATCAACTTGTACTTACATATGTAATGCCATAAAAACACACACACATATACGTACGTACATATATATATATATATATGAAAACTACAGGCCACATTCAGCTTCCTCAGAGGCTGTCATCCACTTCTGTAGGTCACAGCTACTAACAAAGTGCAGGGAGAAGTTAGTCAGTTGAGTGCCATACATGATACACGCTTTGGGCAATCATGTCTCGAAAGAGACATAACTGACTGGGCAGAAGATTATCCCACAGTAGGTTGCTATTGCTTTCAGCAGGAGACTGGTTACCAGCCAAAGCTATAGAATCCAATCTTTCCTATTATTTAACCCATAACTGGAGGGAAGTGATGGATTATAATACCTTTCCCAAATGGTTTTGTGAGTAAGTGAATGCAAGGAATTCAGCTGGAATTCAAACTCAGCTCCCCAATTTGTCGTTTTGAGTTGATATTCACTGCACCACAATGCACATTATACCTTTCCCATGGATATTTGTGCCTAAGTGAATGAAACAAATTCAAACTTGGCTCTCCGATTTGTCATTCCAAGCTGATATCCAGTATGCTACAACATACGTCCCTAACATATGGGTTAAACAGCAGGCAGATTGAGCTCTCTATTTGTGGTTGGCTACCAGTCTAGGGAAAGGATAAATCTGAATTTGAAACCTTAAGAGATACCTTAAGCAATATCTCTATTAGGTTTAAACCAAAGTGCTGAACCAAAAAGAACTCATTGAATCAGAGGTGCGAAGGCATCTTGTAGTCGATTAAGCAAGAGCTGCAATTGCATCTGAATGTTATTAACTCCCTAAAGATTTTATTAAATAACATCTTAATTTATTTTTTATTGATATTCATAAAAGTTAACTTCAGCAATATGCCTGACAAGAAACAAGTTTCAATAGAAAAATTTTAAAGTAGGTTTTTTTAGAAAATACAGTATTTATGTATATAATGTCTGTTTGAAATTTCTTTTGCGTTATTATAATATTTGCCTTATTTAGCCAGAAATTAAAGCAATAAAATGAATTTCAAGAAATATCATTAGTTACATTCATGCTGGCCTACTTCTTTGATTCTGGTACATTATGTGGCCTACCTCTTTGATTCTGGTATAATATGTTACCTACCTCTTTGACATGGTATAATATGTGGCCTACTTATTTGATTTTGGTATAGTGTGTGGCCTACCTCTTTGATTCTGGTATAATATGTGGCCTACTTCTTTGATTTTGGTATAGTGTGTGGCCTACCTCTTTGATTCTGGTATAATATGTTGCCTACCTCTTTGACATGGTATAATATGTGGCCTACTTCTTTGATTTTGGTATAGTGTGTGGCCTACCTCTTTGATTCTGGTATAATATGTGACCTACCTCTTTGATTCTGGTGTAATAAGTGGCCTACCTGGTTTGAATGTGTCCTACCTCAACAAGAGTATATCTATAGATATAAGTATTCAGCTATTGAAACTAATTATTCTTTGCATTTATTTAATTTTAAGAAATTACTAAACATACTAAAACGGCCTCTTTAACTCAGTCAGTTAAATGCCATACATGACACACACTTGGGTAATCATGTCTTTTTTTTTTTTTTTTTAATCATCTCACCCCAAGCAAGGCATTCCACTGCCACTATTGCGCATGAGGCTACATAGGGGAAGGTAAAGAGAAGGAGTGGTTAGACATAGGGAATGTCAGGAGGAAGGTGACAGATGAGTAAGGATAGCGAGGATGAGGGTTGGGCAGATGGGAAGAGTGTTTGATAGAATGGGAACAGGTTAGTGTGTTAGGAGGTGTCTATTGACCTTACATTTAAACTCCTGGAGATTGTATCCATCGGGGAAGCAATCGTGTGGAAGAGAATTCCACAGTCGGGAAGTGCGAGGAAAGAAACTGTTGGAGTAGAAGTTACTGCTGCATTTTATCGGTTTCACTGTAAAAGGGTGGGATCTAGTTGCTAATCTAGTATCTCGTTCAAATTCGTATTTAGGGGGCACCAGTGATCTAAGTTCATCGGAGCAGAATCCGTGAAAGTATTTATAGAAGAGACACAGGAAAGCTACGTCACGCCGGTGGGAGAGAGACTGCAGGCGGTCTGCCAAGTCGGTATCTATCACATTACAGACCCTCCTCTGAACCTTATCAAGAAGCCCGAGGAGAACAGCAGGGGCACCCAACCAGATATGGCAGCAGTATTCAATGCACCGGCGGATGGTAGATTTATAAATGTGCAGGATAGATTTAGACGGAAAAAACTTCCGGGCCCTACACAGAGAACCGACTTTCATAGCAGCGGATTTAGCAATGGATTCGATATAGTCATTTCATTTGAGGTCTGCTGAAAGTGTGAGACCAAGGAGGCATAGTGTTTTACTCTCTGGGAGACAAGCCTGGTCCATGCTAATGGGAGGTAGGTGAGATTGTCGATGATGGTTAATTGAGAGTAGCTTTGTTTTAGAAGCATTAAAATTTACTAGCCATTTCTTACCCCAGTCCAATATGGATTGGAGGTCTTTTTCAATCTCGGCTGTGAGGTTAGCTTTGACGCCTACACCAGATTTTTGTAGGAGGTGAGAGTAAACTGTGGAAAGAGACAGGACTGATTGGGCAGAAAATTTTCCTGTGGTAGATTGCCACTATTTTCTGCGATAGATTGGTTGCCAACCAAGACTATAGAATCTAATCTGTGTTACTATTCAACCCATAGCTGGAAGGAAAAGAGACAGATTAATACCTTTCTCAAGGGGATTTGCATGCAAGTGAATGCAACAAATTTGACTGGAATTCAAATTCAGCTTTTTTTTACATTCTATTGCACCACAATGTACATGTACCTGTTATTAAATATACTGTTGTATCCTTGACAAGGGTACAATTTAAGAAAGTGTAAATCTGAGTGGAAAGATTACTAAACCAGGCATAATAGATTAAAAGGTTTATTCAGAATGAGAATTATTACAGACGAGAACAGTACTATCAGGTTCTAATCCGAAAGCAAGACTCACTAGTAAAAATGCTCTTGCTCATTTATTCATGATAGATTTAGTCCACTATAGTGTTCATAGAGGCTGCTGGGATATTCCATTATAACACTTTCATGGTAATTGTTCAGGTTAACCTTCCACTATGGTACATAGACTTTATGAATTTAAGAGCAGTACTAAATTGACAGCAAGGTGTTGTCACTTTAGATTTGAAATAGTGGGATGTAACTGTGAGTTCTATGGTAACAGTTGCTTCTATCATGATTCTCACTTGTAGAACTTTCTTTTAGCTTATTGCTTTCCAGTCAACTTTGATTTTCAAAAAACTTAATTCTTAATTCTTGTTTTTTTACTGTTCTCTCTTCATAATATTATTTTTCTCATTCTCTCTAAGACTCAGTACCCCCCTTGTGTCTTAGTGACTTTTTTGCAGATGCAACACAAGGTCAATTAATGTGGGAATTTCGAGCCCTTAAAATCAGCCAAAAAATATCCCTGAGACCCAGCTTAACACTGGGTCAGGCTCTTGTTATTTCAGCCCAAATGAGACTCTACCCTTCGGTGGGGCCTCGTTTGAGTCCCTCTTTGCTCGGAAGCCGATAGTTGAACAAGAGAGATTTTGATAATGAATGAACGCTATAGGGGCTCAATCTGTAAGGAAGACTCACTAGTGAAAATACTCTTGTTCATTTATTCATGATAGACTTGTTCCACCATATTGTTCATAGAGGCTGCTGGGATACTCCATGATAACATATACTAAAAAAAAAAACAGTTCTGTAATTATATGTTACCAGATAGTTATACTACTTCCTTATAATACTTTTTTTAAGTTAGGTGGCATACTATACCAGTGACAGAATTTGTAGGCCACATTCAAAAAGTCGACCATATACCATACCGCCACCGATATATCTTACTGTGAATAATAGTGATACTACTGGCCATAGACAGAGAAGTATTGCTAAAAACAAAACAGTAAGTGAAAGAGAGTATAGAGTATGAATTTTTATTTTTATCAACTATTATGTAAGCAACCAGCTATGCTATCAAAAATTCTTGCATTAATTCCTGACCATGGACAGTCTTTCTAGTTTCCAGTGTCAGGCACATTGATTACAAGACCATCAAAAATAAATTTTGGATCAATAAATAAAAAAATCTATTACTTAGTCACAAATTTTTTCTCTGCCACTAAGAATAATTGCTTTGTATGTCAAGAAGATAATTAAGCCAAACAATGTAATTGCGCAGTGAGAGTAAAATTATTGGGTAACAATAAAGACTACAACAACTATGTCTATGAACACAGTAAGTACTAAAATACAATCATTTTTTTTTCTCTCTCTCATGCTAGAATATGTAAATGAAGATGGAATTAACATTTTGATGTATTGGATTAAAAAAAATCTTTTATATCAAGGGTTACATCAACAGGATTAAAATAAACTGCAATGCATTCCAATAATAAAATTATTTACAATGCCTTCGTATAAAAAAACTTTTACAAGGCATTTCTATGGTAAAATTATTTCCAATGCACTCTTATAGCAAAATAATTTACAATATATTTTTATAGAAAAATTATTTCCAATGCAGACCAATAGCAAAATCTTTTATAATCATTTACAATTCATTCTTATAGTAAATGACAGCTACTGTTGCTGTACCACTCTACATAGACTTAAAGTTCTGATGTATTTGTTTAGCATACATTATATAAACAACTAATATCTATACAAATACACATTTATATATATATATATATATATATGCACACATTCACAGCTTTTACATGTTAATGTATATATGTACATATTTGTGTGCACGCATATATATTTATGCATGTGTGTATCTGCCCTTCTTTATATATGTTTTATATATACACACATAATAATTTGTATATATATATATATATATATATATATGTGTGTGTGTGTTATAAAATAGAGACCAAATAGGATAAACATATTTATCTAACATGTTTCACATTTATTAAAGCTTCTTTGGTGATTGAGAGAACAGACAGAAAAACAGAAACTTTTTCAATTTTGTTTGGGTTAGTTTTCATTGGTCAGTCATGTGAATTAAAACTGTAGATAATTCTATATGTACATAAGTTTGTGAAAATTCTTGTATGTCTAAGTGGTTATTGGATAGTAATGTGCAATTGCAATTGTGTATGTGTTCCTGTCTTGTGAGATTTCTGCAGTAGACTGGTTGCCATATAGAAACCAATCTGTCCTATTATTTAACCCATAACTGGAGGGAAGAGATGGATTAATACCTTTCCCAAGGGTATTTGTGCACAAGTGAATGCAAAGAATTTAACTGGAATTCAAACTCAGCTCCCCAATTTCTTGTTCCGAGCTGATACCCACTGCATCACAATGCACATCTCCCACAGTAGGTTGCCATTTCTTTCTGTGATAAACTGGTTGCCAACCAAACCTAGAGAACCCAATCTGTCCTGCTATTCAACCCATAGCTGGAGGAAGAAAAAATGAACACATCCTTCTCAGGGGAGCATAGGCAATCAATAAACTCTTGCCATCAATAAGGTGGGGTGTCACAAGCCCCTTTATCCTCTGGGTGAGGTAAACTGATTGCCAACTAAGGCTTTTGAATCCAATATGTCCTTCAATTTAACAATAAATTGCACCATAACACCATTGTCCAAAAAAGGATAAAAGCTGGAACTGTGTGTTGAATTATTTGTGCCCTCTAGATACGAAATGCAAAAGTAAAAACAGATAAAAGATGAATAAATGAGATGCGTTTGCTTGCCAGATATAATAGAAAACAGCCAAGTTAAGGTCAACTTGAAAGAATTTAGGAAAGGTCAACTTTCCAAGTGTAAGATTATATGCATACACACACACAAACATACACAGAGAGAAAGAGCCAAAAAAACATAGTAACATTGTTTAATAAAAGGAAGATTTTTAAAGAGATACACTAAGAAATAATATTTTGATTTTTACAGAAGTATTTATATACAGTGTAACCCTGATATAAGAGAGTTGTCGGAACCAGATAAAAGTTCTCTTATATTCAGGTTTGGTCTTTTTTATATACATTACCACAGGCTTTAATTTGGGACCAGAGAAAATCTCTCTTATGTCAGGGTCTCTTATATCAGGGTTATACTGTATTAATCCCTATCTGTTCCTAAATATGCATTTTCATAAAAGTGTTTATATATATGAATACTACAGGCCAAGTTCAACTTCCCCAGATACTGTCATCCACTCCTGTAGTTCACGGCTACTAACAAGCATGAATTTTTCTCCTGATTATGGCCATGCTAGCTGAAGCTAGTCGAGTAACCTAATTAACAAATACAAAAATTATAATTATACAACAGAGTGCATCTTAGATTTTAATTTTTAACAATTATTATTGTTCAAGAATGCTTCTTTTTCAAACAAAAAAACAAAATAAATTACTATGAAACAGTCAAAACATTTTGAAAAATAATAACAGCAGAGATATAAACACCCTTAAAAATTGCTATAGAAGTGGTTGAAAGTACTTGGGGAATATAAAAATTATGGACAATTTTTACATTCCTTATCTCAAATAAAATGGAAAATGTTAAGATGCTAGAAAAATTTAATAAAAAATTAAATCTTCTTTGCTGACCATATTTAATGAAAGTTGTTTCAAAGAAAAATTGCTACCCAAATATATATATACATATAAAAGTGATAGTCAGAAAAATCAGTACAAAACAGTGTTACATCACCACCAAGAACCATAAACAAACTTTTGATACAAATCCTACCAAACCTGAGATTAAAATAATAAGTAAAAATATACTGAAAAGGGTAAGTAAACAAATTAAGGAGTACCTTGGATTAAAACTGTAGATTAATCCTGTCAATGTAACAAATTGGTTTTGGAATATAAAAAAAAAAACAATTGTTCTTTAATCCAATTTGATATTGAAGAATATTACCCATCAGTATGAAGGGGACTGTTTATGACTACATGAGAATTTGCGACTGTTTACTTGGATCTTTTAGAAGAGGAATGTAACATCATTATGAATGCAAAAAGAATCATACGAACCAGTGGATAAAAAATAACTTGATGACAAAATTTGATATAATAATGGGATCACTGGACTCTGCCAAGTCTTCCAATCTTGTTGGATTATTTATTCTAGATAGTCTTACAGCCCATAATGGTATAAAGGGAGAAGATATTGGATTATACGGGGATGATGGTCTTATGGTTGTGAAGAATTCCACAAATTTTAAAATTGATAAAATTAAAAAGTTAATTTTTAGAGTGTTTAAAAACCTAAATTTAAAATTTATTATTAATACAATGCTAAAAAAGTAAATTTCCTTGATGTGAAATTAAACTTAGTAAATAATATATACCAACCATATAAAAAGAAATACAGATCCTTTATATATCCACCTAAAATCTAATCATCCTTCATCCATTATAAAACATGTACCCTCATCCATAGAATATAGAATTAGTAGAGATGACGCAAAAGATGATGTACACAATAATTTTTATAATAATTTTTTTTAAATAGCGGATATAAATACCCTAATATTAAATATGTAAAAGAGAATATCTACATCCAAAGGAAAAATAAAAATACAAAAATCATTTGGTACACATTCTCTTTCAACCAAATGGTTTGCTGTAAATTAGGCTAAAAATTTTATTTTTTGATTGAGAAACACTTTCCAAATCTATTAAGCAAGGTTTTCAATAAAAATACAATAAAATTAAGTTATAGTTGTACTGATAATCTATAAAAAATTCTGTAAACAACATAGTAAAATTTTAAATAAAAACTTTAACCTAAATGAAAATAAGAATTTCTCCAAAACTGAAATCAATAATTTAGACAAGAAAAAATGTAATTGTAGAAACCTATAAAGTGTTTATAGGAAAATTAATGCCTTACTGAATGAATTGTTTCCCAATGTACTATGTCTTCTATTGATAACAATGGTAATAAAAAAAATTTATACTTGTCGCACTAAAAACTCTTTTAAATTAATACTTGACCAGCATATTTCTTCCTTTAATAACATTAAGTACCATAATTGAACATCAGTATCCCAATATTTTCAATACTGAAACCAATAAAAGCCCCATAATAAAATGAAAAATTAAAAAAAACGAGAATATGTAAGTCTTTAAATGACCCATGTACCTTGTCTCTATATGAAAAACTATACATTATTAAGTTTCTTAAAAATAAGTATCTATTAAATAAATGTAATGTAATTACTGTCATTTGTAGAAATTGCAAAATGTTCATGTTAGGGTATAGTTAATAATTCTTTATATAAAACTATTGATTAACTTAGATATATCCTTTATTTTATTTTGTAATATGATATAAATAATATTCATTTAATAAGTTTTAGGATTGCTATTTGTTAAGAATACATCATGAGTTGATAAAGAAATGTACTCAGAACAAAAAAGATATAAAAATATTTTAATCATTCTGAAATTTTCTTTAAAACAGGTCTAAAATAAAGGTATTTTTGTTTTTGTTTTTTTAAGAAAAAGAGCAGGGATACATATAACTGTTCGAGTGTTTCTTCATCATGAAAATGTATACTTCTTACCAGAAGTAAACAGTCTAGCCATAAATATGACAGTTTTCCTTAGACATACACCATATTTAAACCCTTTTTTTTGCCTTTTTCTTTGTTGTGGGCTGATTCAAATTCACAACACATGTACACTACCGACCATAAGTTTATGACCACTTCGATTTAAGAGAAAGAAATAACAACTTTTATGTCTTAGAAGAATAAATATAGATATATTTCATTGTTTTTCACAATTTTACAATAATTAAAACCAAAATTAACGTAGAGTAATTTCAAGTTTAATTAAAGTTCATTCATATCTTCTTTTCATCAAAGAAACCACCATGAGCCTTTATTACTGCAGAGCAAATCCTTGGCATTCTTTCTAATAACTTATAAAAATAAGTGATTTCCAAGCATCCTGCAAGCATTTAAACAACATTTGTTCATTTTTAGGAAGTTCATTTTGAACTGTACAATCAGTTTCATCCCTTATTCTCCTTCTTTAATAGTTGTTTCTTAGCTGCTACACAGCCTTTAAGCCCAGCAGAATGAAGTAGTCGTTTAACAGATACTGTATGTTGCCGAGTAGAATTCATTTCAATTGTTAACTCCAGAATGTTTTTTCTTCTATTCCGCTTGCTAGATATGATCAAGTGCCTATCCTCTACAATAGATGTTACTCTGGGCCTACTAGATCTTTTCCTGTCAATATTTAACTCAGTTTCACAAGTCGTTGAAGGCAATAATGCACACCATTTTTTGATAGGCTTAATTTTTCAGCGATAACACATTCAGAATATCCTTCTTTCAAAAGAATTTCAACCTGAGCTCTTTTTTTAATGCTAATCTGTTTCTTCCTTGCCATTTATACCAAAGTAATATGGTTTACAAAAATAAATTATACCGTAATTACAATATCTGAATGAATCTGAATTTTCGGCAAAAATTTGATCACAATAAGAGGAGTCAAGTAGCAAACTGAGTAAATGTTTACTTTAAAGTTGAAAAGAATATTTTTTTTACTTGACATCTGCATAAGAATAACAAAATATACAAACTCAGCAAATTTGATTCTGCTAAAAATGAACTTTTATAAACTTTGTGAAAAAATTTGAGTGGTTCTAAACTTATGGTTGGTAGTGTATGTACACATCAACAGAAAAGAGTTATTCTGTATTTCACCATTTATGCAGAAGAAAACAGCATAAAATCAATGAGTGTTTCATATTCATGGGTTATTTGTTGATTTGTAATCCTTCCACTTATAAATAAATAAAATAGAAATGTAGAAAAATAAAAAATATGAGATGACTTCTGTTCAGGAATAAGAATATGATGGGATATCTTCTGTTCATGAACAAGATGTCTTCCTGATATTGTTTCACTTTTTTTGGGATCTAAGTTTTGTCTTTTCTGTTGAAGATTTCTTTTTTTTGAGGAGCTATTGTATCCCTGTGCAAATGTAAAACAAAATTTAGAATCTGACAGCCAACTAGAATAGACTTTCTTGAAACATATAAACTTTTACTTATTTGCTTTTGGAACCACCAGAAATAAAAGGTTTCAGAAAATTGAATACAATGGAGAATCTGTTATTTTAATATCATATTTTAGAAATTTACTTGGACTTTTCTTTTTATATCCATAATTTTATAAACAAAAAGGCAAGAACTTATATTGAATGCATTTCGTGACAAGCATATATGCACCAAGACTTAAAAATCTAACTCTTTGCTTTTGGTGTATCTTATTGCTAAAATAATCTATTCCTTTCTTATGCAAAAGATCTGTGTTTGAATCTCTGCAAAAGTAATAATTTATGGATGTTGATTTTCAAGGAAAGTAGGCTCTTTACATCTGATTGATATGCTTTAGAGTTATTCTTGTAATTCAACCCTAAACAAGGTAATAAAGCCACTAAGACACAAGAAGTTCCTGAGTGTGAGCAAATATAAGAAAAAATACGATGAAAAAGAGAGAACACTAAAAGAACAAGAATTAAGGTATTGATATCTAATTGGATTTGGCCTGCTACATGGTTGAAATGAGGTTGTAATTCCTACTAGTACAAGCACAGATAGAAGTCAGAATTTTGAATGATGATTTTTTCAAGAAAATCAGATTTTTCTTCTTCACATCATAAAATCTTCTTCCATATTCTTCCACCCAAGGTAAATTAAATATCAAGGTTGTAGGTTTTCTGTGCATTTTTTAGGGGAAAATACATGTTCAATATCTAAACAAAGAAGATAGAAAAAGTATACAAAGAAAGCTTCAATTTCTTTTATAGATGTTTATTCCTTTTATTGTATTGAGACTAAGTTAAATGTCACTTCAGTATATCTATTTTCTTTTTTGTTTCTGAAAGGATTTATGGAAAGTAAGGATCCAAATGGGTAAACATGGTCACGTGTAAGTCAGCCTTGTGCTGTGTTTGGAAGTGCAAGTATGTCTATTTCTCATTTTGGTTCAGAAAAGATTTATGGGAAGTAAGAATACGAATGTGTAAACATTTATGGGAAGTGAGGATACAGAGGGGAAAATATAGTCAAGCATGAGTCAGCCTTGTGCTGTGTATGGAAGAGCAAGTATGTCTTTATTGGTTCTTAAATGATTTATCGGAAGTAAGAATAAAAATGTATAAACATGGTCAAGTATAAGTCAGCCTTGTGCTGTGTTTGAAAAAGCAAGTATGTCTCTCTTTTCGTTTTTTGGTTCTGGAATGATTTATGGGAAATACTAAGAAGAATGGATACAGATGCTTGAGCTCAAGTTAGACTCGCACTGAGTTAGGATGGCTGAATAACTGCTTCATGTGTAGGGCTGCTGAAGACAAGTCCAAATGCTCTTGTTGAAAAGTGGAAAGAGAATTATTCTGTCATTTCCAGCATTGGGGTCATAAAATCACACTTTTGACACAAAACTCTTATTTATTGTTTTTTTTTTTTTAATATTTTATCTATTGGTTCTATTTAATTTTTCCACTAACATTTAAACAAAATATAAAAATTAAGTCAATATCAAAAGAGAATATCAAACAAAAAGAGAAAATAACAGTGAAATATAAAAATTTGCTCAATATATAAATTTAAATTATTTTTGACTCACAAATTACATATCAATGAAGAAAACAAAAGAAATAACAACGTAAGTGAACTCGACTCCCAGATTTCTTGTTCCAAGTTGATATCCACAGAACCACAACACACATTAATTTTTGTGAGTAGGCATCCTTAACAAGTGCTTAACATTGAAAAAACATTGACAGATCCTCTCCTTAAAGTAGTTAACCCCTTGTCACACCAAAGTGCCCATATCTTTATTTCAACCATCAAAATTTATTGGAAAGTAATCTGCTTCAGTAGCTTGCACATAAATTTCTCAAGAAGTTAGTTTTTAGGCATGCAAAAGGTTTTTTTTTTAAAGAAACAATAAAAAACAAAAAGTTATGAAGAAAATAAAATGATATTTATGCATTATCTTTTATCTGAAAACCTCCAAGATTCAAAAGTTTTTCAGATGCTGAAATGACTTACCACAAATAGAAAATTTCAGAAAGCACTGGAGATGGTCATAGGTGATGTGCAGCTGTAATAATTAACCTCATCTGTCTTGGGTGGGAATTATCCAGCTCAGCTATGTTGGTACTAGTTTTTTTGTTTTCATCACAGTAACACTTTTGTTAACGGTCATACATGATACATGCTTGGGTGATCAACACCTTTGCTCATGCCATATGTGATACACACTTGGGTGATCATGTCTCTTTTGAAACATGACTGAGTAGGCAGAGCATTTTTCTGCAGTAGGTTGGAATCACTTTCTGCAGTAGACTGGTTACCAACCAAGGCTCTAGAACCCAATCTGTTTTGCAAATTCGTAGCTGGAAGAAAACACGACAGATTATTACCTTTCTCAAGGTAATAAGGTATATTGTTTCTTTAAAAAACCCTTTGCATGCTCAGTTAAATTATTCAAGTTCTGCATTTACATATTTTTCATAAGAAGTGATCATGTGATTTTGTACACATACAGAAAATTCAAATGATGATTTCTATGTGATATCTATATTTCACCATGTAAAAATCTGTCTATCCCTCCTAGATTTTTTAAATCTTTCTTCCTCATTACATGTCCCAGAAACTGTCTGTTCCTGATGCTAAGTATGAGTTTTTTTTTTCATTTGCTTCCTCTCCAGCACCTTGTTATTGCTCAGGTGTACTATGTGTGATATCCTCAGTATCCTTCTGTAGAACCACATTTCTGTTGCTTCAAGGATCTCTTTCATCCTTGAAAAGATCGTTGAACATTTTCTACCATATAGAAGGACAGATATCACGTAACAGTCTAGCACTGTTTTCTTTGTTTCCAATGAGATTTTCTTATCTCTCAGTACTCTGGTTAGATTTTGAAATACATCCTTGGCCATGCCAATGTGTCTTGTGATCTCCATTTCACATTTTTCATCCTTTTGAACACTTCTCAGGTATTTAAATATCTTTATCTATTTTATTTTAGTTTCTGCAACCTGCAGGTGGCATTATGGAGTTTTCTTTTTGCTGATCATTATGAACACAAAATCTATTTAATTTTATAAAATTCAGGGTATATGTATTAGTTGTGTGATGAAATGTAAAAGGGAATCAAGTTTTTGTTTGGGTTCCATTCCCAGCTGTTTCTTATGGATGCTATATACAAATTGTATAACTTTTGTTCCAAAATCAGAAAATCAAAGCACTTCCAGTCCAAAGAATTTCAAATAAATGGTTCTCAACCTGTCCTTAAAATTAGAAAAAGACAGTTGTAGTTCCTAAGAAGCTTAAAAAGGCAAGATAGCTTAGAGAATTGGACACCCACAGGATGTATGGAAGGTAATAAGACCATAGTCATAACCTACATAATAAATTTATGTAAATAGGTTGCAAAACACAACTGGGATAGATAGTAAATGGTAAAAACAGCACTTTGAACTACATCAGTAAAACATCTAGAAATCTAAGAATATGATATTGGCATCACAAAGATGCTTCATAACATAGAAATGTGTACAAATGTAAAATTCTGTGTGTAAATTAAATAAAATGCCTGCTTTAAAATTAACAATGTTTGTTCAATATAAGATAAATTTCAGTCCTTAATTTATCAATTTTGAAAATAAATAATTCTGAAATATTTTATGTCTGTCTACTGAGTATACCACCTATAGAACCATAATACAAATCAAAAGCAAAATGCAAGACTAGTTGAAATATTTATTCCATTCAAATAAAATTATTTAAATTTTGGCTGTGAAAAAGTCATGTCTTTTATTAACATTAGAGTTAATGTTTCTAAAACATGAAAAGCTCTTCTCATATCAACTGCTTTTAGTAAAAGAAAACAAGAAAATTCCTTCAGGATTTTAAGAAATTTTTATTAAATTATTATCATAATTATTTTCATTGTCAATATAGAATGAATCTAACTTGGCATTGGTGTTTGTCTTGGTACTGATTTCTGATGTGACTTAGATTCCATCATTAAATGTTGACATTTTGTCCACAAATGAATGCCCTAAAGATGAAGGATAAAAGAAGGTTTATTTAGATTATATTCTGGCTCTTTGGATAGTCAAAAATTCATTTAGCAGATTTGGGGGGGGGATTTAACCTAAAAAATCAACCGTGCTTTTAGTAACCTTCAGATGTCGGTAAAGATTCACTGCTTGCTATCATGGAAAATAAACTGAAAATCAATATCACTTTCTTATTGCTGTTGAAGTGGTATGTATATCTACTGAGGAGGTATCTATACCATCCATGATTTTCAAAATATCTATACCACCAAAAGATTCTTCCATTAGATGATGCAGAATGAAAGCAAATACATGGCAGATTGAAATTTTCAGAAAATCTTTTACTTACTTTGTTCTACAGAAGGATGCTGAGAATATTATGGATTAAACATGTGAGCAGCAACAAAGTTTTAGAAAAAACACAATAAACAATAAGAACACTTCTACTTAACATCAGGAATAGCCAGTTGAAACTTCTAGAGCACAGAAGGGTGGTTTGAAAAATTTGATCCTCACGACAGATTAAAGGTAAGAGAGACCAAGAAAAACAATGTATAGTCTACGTTCAAATCTGTTAAATCTTTTTTTTATTAATATTGTTTTACAGGAAAAATTCTCTTTGATGTTATCACTGTTTTTAATATTAATGGCAGTTTCCTTCCTAAACTTTTGTTTTTGGGGCTGATGGCCACTTCATGTTGAAGCATCGGTTCCTGTACAATCACCAAGATCAAGCCTGGTCAGGACTTAGATAACCACTTCGGAATACTAGGTGCTGTAAGTTTGGATGTGCAGGGGGTGTAATGTATAATAACTCAGAATTGCTAATCAAAGAGCCAAGTTCCAATTCTAGTTGGGTTCTTTATATTCACTTACACACAAATACCCTTGAGAAATGTATGAATCCACCACTTCTTCCCCATCTATGGGTTAATTAATAAGACTTGTATCACTAAAAATATTATTATCTCAAAAACAAAATTGTGTACAAAATAGTTTGACATTAAGCCATAGAGGTTATTATACCACTAAACAAAAAAAAAACAACCAACTTTTGGTAGTGTGGAAAGTTAATATTTTCATGATATTGTTTCTTGTTCTGGTTTTATGTGCTATCCATTTTGTGATTTTCTAGCACCAGTATATCAGAATTGATAAAGAAATGTTTTTTTTAACACTAAAAAGATTCATTCACTTGAGGATATTTCAGCTTTTCAATACATTTTTTTTCAGAGATTTAGATTTATGTATGTTGTGGAACAGTGGATATCAGCTCAGAACAAAAAATTGAAGAGCTGAGTTCGAATTCCAGTTGAATTCGTTGTATCCTCTTACACACAAACACCCTTGGGAAAGGTATTAATCCATCTCTTCCCTCCACCTATGGGTCAAATAACAGGATAGATTGGGTTATATAGCCTTTGTTGGCAACCAGTTTACCACAGAAAGTAATGGCAACCTACTGTGGGAAAATCTTCTGCCCAGTCTTTTTTGAGACATGATTGTTCAATCATGTTTCACATATGGCAATGAACTGATATATATACTGCTACTCATTTTGTAAAATGTATGTTTTTAAAGGAAGCACAGTCCCTTAAAATATGTAGAATCAGGTGTCTACAATGTTTCAATCAATAAGCCTCTAACTTCCTCCAAAAGGAAATCTCTCTTCTGATAGAGTAATTTCTGCATTTGGCAATTTAAATCTGTTTTAATTTTCCAATAATTCAACACTTACAAACTAGGTCATCAAATTATTGAGCTGTTGTCATACACTGTTGTTGATATACACTAACCAGTCTATTTATTAATATTTACTAAATCTAAGTTTGACCATGTCTTAAACACTAATTGGGGATTGAACTTAGAGAAATTAAATCCTATATATATTATTCAACCAAAAAAATCCTTTCAGAAGTTTCTTTGGTAAACAATTATTACAAGGGAAATCACACCAAAATACTTGGCAGACATAGTTGTAGACCTATCACATGTTATTTTTGGACCATTTAGTAAATAACAATAATAACTCCCTTCACTACTCCAGCATATTCAAGAAAATGATTTTCTGTAGCTAGTGCGTAATTATTTTCCAACTACTGAAAACCTTATATTCAAAGACTGCACATGTGTATGTGAAAATAGATTTTGGATCTCCATTACAGATATAAAAATAGAAGCATATGGTTTCTCAGTGTTCAATTTCAGAGGCCAGTTTGATCTACACATACATACATACATACATACATACACACACACACACACTTTTACACACACAATTGAAGGAATGAGCCAGCAGCCACTAAGTCTTTGTCTACAAATTCACAAGCACATTAGGTTAACTATCATAAAGTAAGTCTGTCCACACATTTCACACTGCACTAAGAACATTTAATTACTTTATAAAACAAACTTCACTGTAAGGAAAATTGAACATTTTATTGTATATTTCTGAAAATAATATGTAAATATTATTTTAACTGATATTCTGGTTCTACTTTTCCACCAGGAAGTGACCTTTTATAAGTCTCATTTAAATCATGTGTTGTTGCTGGTGATAAATGTTTATAATCTCAACATTCAGATAAAAACAAATGCCTGAGTTGATGGATCATAACAAACTCTATTAGTTCATATCAGTAAGTTCTTAACTTTCTACTCCAGAGCCAGGTATCCAACCAAACTTCTTTTAGATAACTCCTTGAAAACAAAATTTTGTCTCCCATTCTCAACATATGTCAAACATTTTTGTCAAAAACTTTGTGATTAAGAATGAATTATCTTTATTATGTGCTTTAGACCGGGATGTTTTACTCTGCAGCCTTCTTCAGATATTTCTCTTCATAGTTTGAAACCTTTTCACAATGAGCTTGTGTAGCTGGATTACAGCACAGGAACTGGGAGGAAAAGTAAGGAGCTAAATAATGCTTAGAACTATAATGAATAGGAAATTAAGAATAGCCATGATTACCTGTTTCCTGAAATGTTGCAACACATAAAAGACACTTCTCAAAAAGTATATCACCACAGTCAGGATGTTCCTATAGTCCTACAACCTGACTCGGGATACTTCTATGACTTCACCACATGAGTCAATATACTCATACAGCTTCCCCATCCAAGTTGAGACATTCATGCAGGTCCTCCACCAACATCTGAGTCATGAGACTCATACAGGAACCCCCACCCCACCCAAGTCAGGATACACATGCAGGTATCCCTACCCAAGTTGGTAGACTCATACAGATTCCTTTCACACAAGTCAGGACACTCATACACACCTCAATGTTGCTATTTAATAAAATACCTTGTTTTCAATACTTTTCTGTTAATTCCTTTTGTATTGTCAATGTTTTTATGCGATTGTTGTAAATGTCATATGTAGTTCAGTTTTTATGCATGATATTTTATGAAAAACTTATTACATAATCAATCAGTTCAGAGTTCATGTTAGTTTTTTAAGTTTTGAGATTTCAATTAGCTTGAACCATTATCAAGAAACAAAACAAAAGATGAAATTCAAAATCATTTAGTTTGCATATTTGAGGAAATTTTTAATTTTAAGTTTTGAATGTTTGTCCTCTCAGTTGGACTAGATTTTTTTTAATCACTTTTAATTTTAAAACAAAATGATGCCATGTGAGTGTAAAATGTCTACTCCAGAATCTCAATTATTTTATTGATTAATTGTTGTTTTGATATGACACTGATAGCTTTTAAAATTTGTAATACTTGTTCAAAATATGTTTTGCAAAGTATTATTGTGTTATTCACAAGGAGTTGTTTTATTGCAATTTCTATACTTCTACATCATGTATTTATATGTAGCTCTTTAGTTTGAATCAATTCAAGTGAGTCTACAAGTATTATTGGTAAACACACCTCTAGCTCAGATAATGGTTGGTTGGTTGGTTGGTTGGTTGGTTGGTTGGTTGGTTGGTTGGTTTGTTTTTATGGTATATCAACCTCGGCAGGTCATTTATTGCCAACTGAATTTTTATTTATTTATTGCTGGTAATACATTTTTCTTTCAACAATTTATTGTTGTTTTTTTTATATAAGTTTTTGTGTCTAGTAATACTTTTTCTTTTTGAGTATCAAGATTCATTGGGATTTGTTTTTTTTTAAGGGCAGGGTCTCCAAGTCCTACCCTTGTTATTTAACCCATAACTGGAGGGAAGGGACAGATTAATACCTTTTGCAAGGGTACCAGTGCTTAAGTGAATGCAGGGTATTCAACTGGAATTCGAACTGATTTCTCTTTCCGAGCCGATATCCACTCCACCACAACGCACATCCATCACTAAACGCTTACAGCACCTGGTATTCTGAAGTGGTCACCCATCTAAGTACTGACCAGGCTCAACATTGCTTAACTTTGGTGATCAAGCAAGAACTAGTGTATTCAATATGATAGGCTGTAAGCCTCAGATAATGGACTCTCCCTCCTATATTAATAAGAGTTAACAGGAAGTTCATAGGAGTTCTTTAGACTTCTATTGGAGTTCAGTAGAACTACTAGGCAGTTGATATTAGTCGGCAGTTAGCCAAATACTAAGGAGTCAGCTTTCAGTGAAAGATTACCAAGTTCCCAACATTTTGGGTGTGTTAAGTCGATTAGCAACTGACATATCACGATTATAATCTTCAGTGCGAACACTACTCCACAACAATAAGGAAAAGATTTGGCTATGATTTGTTGAGAGAATCAACCGAAATCTTAAATAATTTATTTTTTATTTTATTTATTCACATTTTTGTTATCTTTTTATTTATTTACATTCTGGTCATATGTCTTCTCGCATTTTTAGATTATTTATCTATCAACATTGTAAATGTGCTAAAGATAAAATTGCAACCAGTTATTCCCTAATTTAGTTTTTTGAAGATTCATCTATTATTGTATAAACTACTATTTTCATTTGTTTAGTTCTTTGCAATTTTTTTTCTTTGCTAATGTTATTTGTTTCTTTTATGTTGTTTTTTGCTTACTGTCTCATTTCTATTTTCTTTCCTAGTATTACTTGTTTCTTTTAAACATTCACTATCATATAGAAGTACAGATATCACGTCGCAGTCTAGCACTCTTTTTTTATTTCTAATCAGATTTTCCTGCTTCTAAGTATTCTGGTTAGGTTTTGTAATGTGCTTGGAAACATATTTTTTTGTAAAAGATAATAGAACATTTCATCAATATTTATAATTAAATATATAAATTAAAAATCGCCTGAAGACACCACTCATAGTAGAAACCTAGGTTGCATAATAACTCATTTAAAAATGGAAAATATTCAAAAGTTCTACAATGTAATTGTAGTGAACACTTTTTGATACAAATGTGCACTGGTCTAACTCTATTATGACCAAAAACTAAGTATTAAACAATCAATATATATATATATAGTCATCCGCAGACAGATCTGTTTCGCTGTATTACAGCTCATCAGTACGGTTAGAATCCAGTTGTTTTTTAACCCAGGATTGAAGCCCGACCAAATTGGCGTCAGTCGGCAATTCTACCTCTGAGTTATATGTATATATATAAAATATATAATTGAATAATATACGTATATTAAATATATAATTAGTTTTTGGTCATAATTATATTAGACCAGTACCCAGAATGATCATGGTCATAACTCCTGTAACCCATTAAGATTGTAGGGACATCACATGTTACTGCAGCCATAGTAGTAGTAGTGATGTAGCTTTGCAAGATAACTTGACAGGGCTCAACATTCTCCAAGCTGGTTTAAATAGAGTTTTTCTTTACCTTGACAAGTCACCAACCAAGGCTATAGGACCCAGTGTACTTGGGGAAAAGAGATGGATTCAAACTTTTCCAAAAGGTATTACTAAGTGAATGTAATGAACTCAGCCCTCTAATTCCTTAATCCTAGGTGCTATTGATTAATCCGCCATGAATCCATATACATATGTGTGTGTGTGTATGTATATATATATATATATATATATATGTATATATATTGAATTTTGCTCATTTTAACATTAATATTTTTTTAATGGATAATGTTAAATTTTAATGTTAAAATAAACAAGATTAAAAATATTTCAGCTAATGCCAGTTTTGTAAATTTCTGTATAATTTTGTATATATATATATATATATATATATATATATATATATATATATATATATATAATCTCGCAACTCCTTTTTTTTCTCTCCTCCAAAACAGAAAATTCATTTGGAGAATTAAGATAATACAATAACTTACACCTGCTGTGTATCAGTAATGAAAAGAAGTTTTGGGAGCCAAATTAAGTTATGGTGAGTATGTGAGCACACATGTGACTTGACTGGCTGTTGCATACACAATTATTTGATTGGCTGGTACAGCAGAGCATAACTGTTAAAATTAACTGCTACATTGAGCTTCTTTTTTTTTTCATAGAGTTGCGATCAGTATTTGATCCTTTTATCATCAGAAGTTGGTAGAGTTACTGGTAGAATGAGTATGATGTGTAAAATGAGAAAACCCCCATAAATACTAGAAAGAGTAATAACAGCTACTAAACTTGAAAAACCTATTTTCCTGAAAAATTGTTTTAAGAGAACGATTTTAAAAAATTCAAATGACTGTCGTACTGGCTGTTTGGTTCATGAATTTTGAATGTTTCCCTATAGGGAAATGGCTAATATGACAATTCTCATTACTCATAATAATACAAGAAATTATATAATAGAATGTTTGGTCAAATTTTGTTAATTTTGCTAGACTGAAAAATTCTCAGTTTCACATTATTAAAATGATTATAAACATTTTTGTGAGTTTTGTGCTTTAAATATCAAGTACTCATAATTTGGGGGGAGATTTAGATTTTGTTTGACAAAAATTTTTTTTTATCGCAATTTTTGAATAAACGTTTATGTTGTGGAGTAGTTTTCACGCTGAAGGTTATAATCGTGCTATGTCGGTTGCTAATTGACTTAACGTGCCCAAAATGTTACGAACTTGGTAATCTTCCACTGAAAACTGACTTTTTAGTATTTGGCTAACTGCCGACTGATATCAACTGCCTAGTAGTTCTACTGAACAACCAATAGAACTCTAAGAAACTCCTATGAACTTCCCAAGAACTTTT
This sequence comes from Ascarosepion bandense, assembly GCA_037127315.1. Classification (NCBI taxonomy): domain Eukaryota; kingdom Metazoa; phylum Mollusca; class Cephalopoda; order Sepiida; family Sepiidae; genus Ascarosepion; species Ascarosepion bandense. Next base: position 4,430,508 of record JBBBDQ010000419.1, read on the forward strand.
AAGAACTTCTCGAGTTAAATTCCTGTTAACTCTTATTAATATAGGAGGGAGAGTCCATTATCTGAGCAATAGGTGTGTTTCCCCATAACAGTTTCAGACAAACATTTTTTGATAATACTGCTTGCTTTTTTTAATGATGCTGATAGGATCCTTCTACCCAGGTTTTTGTTGCTATCAGAGTTTTGGGATTCCAATCATTTCACAACACCACCACATCTTTTAAATGAGACTTGGAAAAAGTTATTTTCTAAAGGAAAATTAGAAGCAGGACATTAATTGAAATATTTTTTCAGAAATATACAATAACAATAAAATGTTTAATTTCCCTTGGGTAAAGTTTGTTCTATAAAGTAATTAAGTGTTGTTAGTATGGTGTGAAATGTGTGGACAGACTTACTTTATGACAGTCTAATGTGTTTGTGAGTTCCTAGACAAAAACTTAGGAGACAGTTGCTGATTAATCCCTTCTTTTGTGTACATGGTCAAAGCCTTTGTTGGCAGCTGTTGGCTTTCTGGCTTCCACTGTGGGCATGTATGTGCATGTGCATATACATGTGTAGATCAAACTGGCCTCTGAAATTATTGTGAACTTTAGAAGAAGTATGCTTTTATTTTTATATCCTTTGGAAGATCTAAAATCCTTTTCACATAAAGTTGTGAACTTTTTTAATACAAAATTTTTATTGGTTAGAAGATAATTTCATGCTGGCTCATGAAAATCTTTTTATCAAATTTTTGGAAATGGTAAAGGGAGTTAAGTTTATTTTCTAAATGTCCAAAAATAACAAGTCAGTAACCTTGTCTGCAAATATTTTGGCTATATTTTCTCATGTAATGATTGTTTAATAAACAAACATTCTGAGGGAAATTTATTAGTTGAAAAATATCATTCCTTTAACACAGGGAAACACATAATTTACTGAATATCCGACACTTGATTCTAGATAATTTGTTTGTGCTGAATATGAATTTCAACACAGTTTGGCTCTATCAGGTCCTGATACTTGTCAACAACCTATATGCCATTTTCCTGATTTTTCAAATTAAAATGAAATCATGTACTAATTATTTAAGTTTCATTAATACAAGAAGTTCAAACATTACATTATAATGATAGAAATGGCTTAAAATAACAGATATGAAGCTTTCACAATAAGAAAAATCTTATTAAAAAGTCAGTTATATTTGCTTGTTGATCTGAAATTGTAAAATTTCCATATATAGAATCAAAAAGGATCAGTTGTTTTTGCATTTAAACTTTTCAGCGCTTTTTGACATATTGTTTATTTTGACAATTTGTAAAGGTATTTAAAGCCCTTAATTTATATAAATTTAAGAAATTATGAAATATAAACACAGATTGGTTTAAATTGGAACTTATTATGAAAGTACTACTTCATTGGGGGTGCTTGTTGAGATTTCCTTCTGTGTAATCACCCTGTTTGTGGGGCTTCAGAATACATCGACTGCCCTCCTGCTGAGGGTAAAAATCCCTAAATGAGGACACCTGTTGGCCATGGGTGGTGACCCATAATGTCTGGGGACAGGATCTTAGTGGTTGAGCAAGTCATGACCCAGGAATTCAGCAGCCATGATTCTGCAACATACCACTTTGGACCTAACTTGGGCAAGATGGGAGGTTAGAGAGGCTCGATCCGATCAATCAGCTAGTCATGTCATGCCCCATCACATCTAATCCACCTAAAAACAACAACTAACAATTAACTTTTCCAGTCCCAAACCCTTCACTGACTATATTAACACCTTACCCCAAAAATGTGATGGAATGTGGTGGCTTAGGGTCAATCAGTGTGGGAAGAAAAGATCACGACATGGCTGTATACCACCTGAAGTGCCTCTGGACTTGGCCAGCAAAACTAAAGACATACAGGTGCTCAAGACCTTTCCCATGTACAAGTATACTATCCATGTAGCCCTGTAGTGCCAGGGCAAATAGGTTTCCTCCCTGCTACTCAACACTGAGCTCCAAGGTGGGTGAGGAGCACGGATAATGAAGAAAATAAAAACTACAAATGGCTACCAGAAAAAAACTCCAAGAGACTACATAAGGATTTAGACTCTGAGGACGAAAACTATAATAAAGAAGCATTTCCCCAATTTATTGTATTAGAATCAGTTGAGAAAACTACCCCAAGTACACTGTCACCTTTCCTTATTCAAAAATTAATGATCCAAAACATCACTGCCAAAACGGTTAAAAAAAACTGAGAAACGGAACATTGTTTGTTGAAATAGAAAACCAAAAATATGCAAATTCCCTACTAAAAATTAAAGTTAAAGCCTGAAGGTTAAAGCCTACCCTCATAAAAGTTTAGATTTTTCTAAAGGTGTGATACACAGTCGAGAATTAACTCTATGCTCAATAGAAGAAATAAAAAAGAATTGAAAAACCAGGGAGTAACAGAAGTGAAGAGAATCACAATTAAAATTGAAGGAAAAAATAAAAGAAACAAATACCTACATCATGACCTTCAATACATCCACCACACTTCGTCTATGTGCTCTGTCCCTTCAGGACGTAGGTGATCATGGTTCTCCACATCTCTTTATCCCTTGTGGCTCTTGGTATGTTTGCTCCTTGCAATCCCCATTCCGTCATCCACCTGATCAGGCTCTGCAAATATGTTATCCACTGCCTTCCTCTGTTTCTTTTTCCTTCTATCTGGCCTGTCAGTATCAGTTTTTCCAAGCTCTCCTTTCTCATTGCATGTCCCAGGAACTTCAGTTGTCTCTTCCTGATGCTCAGTATTAATTTCCTTTTTGTTGCCATTCTTTCCAATACCTCATCGCTGCTTGCATGCTCAGTCCACAATATTCGCAACATCTTTATGTAGAACCACATTTCCACTGCTTCAAGTTTTGTCCTCATTTTTGATGATATTGTCCAGAATTCACTGCCATATTAAAGAACTGACATCACATAGCAATCCAGCACTCTTTTCTTTGTTTCTAGTGAAATTTTCCTGTGTTAGTACGTTAATCATAAATATGGTGTTCCTTATTCCAGTGTCCTTGACGAACCCACACTGTTTCTGTTCTATCTCTGGTCTGATTCTGCTTCTCGCTCTATTCATCAGGATTTTGACAATCAGTTTTGTAATGTGACTCATTAAGCTGATAGTTCTGTGTAGTTCACACTCATTTGCACCTGGTTTCTTTGGCAGTGCCTGTAAATATCAACTTGCATAGGTTGTCTGGTATTATTCCATTATTATAAATTTCGTTTATTATGGCGGTAATTTTTTTCTATGCCATATTCTTCCAGGGCTATCAGCAGCTCTATTATGATGCCATCTGGACCAACTGCTTTGTTTCTGTACAGTTTGGCCACTGCAGCTTCCACTTCAGATTTTAATATTTCCAGTCCATACTCCTCCTTGTGTATTCTCAGTTGTTCTTTCCTGTCGCAAAAAAGATCCTTTACATATTCTTCCCATTGCTGGAGTATTTTTTCTTTCTCCAATATGATTGTCCTGTTCTTGAATTTTATGCATCCAGTTGAGGAGCAGGTTTTTTGTCCTGTCAGTTCTCTTATCTCTTTATGCATCTCTGCTTTATTGGTCCTTCTCAGTCTCTCTACTTCTGTGCATTTGTTGTTGAGCCATTCCTCTCTAGCCTGTCTGCATTTGTTCCTTATCTCTCTGTGTAGTTTCCTGAACTCTCTTCCATGTCTTGGCATTATTGTTTGTCTTTTTTGCATCACGTGGAGAATCTCTTCACTCATTTGTTCTTCTGTGTCTGATTTCCTTTGGGGCAATGTTGTTCGCTGGGGTCATCATCACTTCATTTAGTGAATCCCATTTTGAGTGTCCTTTAAAGGAACTAAAAATCGAATACAGTATAGAAAAAATAAAACAGTACATTCCGAACCCCTTGAAATGTTATAGATGCCAAAGATATGGACACCACCAGGGCCGCTGTGCATGTCTACCAGTATGCGGGAGGTGTGGAAAACAAGACCTGCATATAGACTGCCAAAAAACTATAAGTGCGTCAATTGCCAGGGAAACCATCATGCCAATTTCAGAAACTGTGAAACATGGAAGAAAGAAAAAAAATAATTTGTTTTAAATATACAAAAAATGTAACCTACCTGAAGGCAAGACAAATAGTAGAAACCACAAAATATGAGGAGTAGCAAAAAGATTTCCTCGAAAATAATAAACAAAACTGCAAAAATAACATTAAAATGGAAGGCATCACAAAACTACTCAAAGAGATAAAACCCAAGATAGATCACACTCTACTTCAAAAATGAAATAAAAAATAAAATAATAAATTCAACTGAAAACAGATCTAAATTTCTAGAAACAATGATTACAGATGACAAAAAACTATGACACCTAATGAACAAAAAACTCCCCAAAAAAGAAATATAAAGATCACTTAATATCAAGAGCAAAAACCCCAACTAAAAATAAATCTGTGACAATAAACAGGAAACAGAAAACCCAAATGAAACAATGGGCATTGAAGTACAAATCACCAAAAATCTAAAAATATTGCCCACAAAATAATCCAATAGAACATAAGAGGTATAAAAGCTAACTTGGATGAACTAATACTCCTCATTTTAAATCAACGCTTTGATGTTGTTTGCTTACAGGAAACTTTCCTGAAAGAGAATGACACAATAAACATATATATTAACTATAACTACGTAAACAAACAGGCTGATAAAGCCTCAGGTGGTGCAACTATAATCATTAATAACAAAATAGCACACAAAGAAATAAAGTTACAAACAAACATGCAAGCAATAGCAGTATCAGTAACCCTTCACAAGAAAATAGCGCTATGCTCTTTCTACATACTTCCTAATGATATGATAAAAGTGAAAGAACTAAAGCATCTTATCAAGCAACTTTCAAACCTATTCATTCTGATGGGAGACTTTAATAGTCATAATGAGATATAGGGTAGTAGGGTTAGGCAAAATCATAAAATTTATAATTGAAGAAAAACAGTTGTGACTGTTTAATAAGAAACAACACACATATCTTCATCCAGGAACAGGGACTTACACTTCTATAGACCTCACGATTTGCGAACATGCCATACTCCCTGATTATGACTGGAAAGTTTATAAAGATAACTGTGGAAGTGACCACTTCCATGTAATATTAGAAAATCATACATCCCAACCTGAAGTACGACCATTACGTTGGAATTTTAAAAAGCTAACTGGGAAAATTTTCAGCAGCTATGCCAGAGCAAATTAATCTTAAAGTTAAACAACCAAAAAATGGACCCCATTGCATTTTTTACTGAAACTTTACTTACAATAGCAAACGAATGTATACCTAAATGTCACCTTCCATAAAAAAAGTAAAAAAAATGTAGAAAGGCTGTAAAGATACAACAAGCAGCTCTAAAAACATTTCAAAAACAAACTACAAAAAAAAAACCAAAACACATTCAAGAACTGCAGAGCTAAAGCCTGCCGAATATTTAAAGAAGCCAAAAGAAGAACTTGGAGACAATACATATCCAAAATAAACATCCACACAAAAAGCAAAACTATATGGAAAATGATAAAGAAAATATTTGGCAAAAATAGTACCCCACTAAAGTAGTTCATATATAATAACCAAAAAGTTACAAACAAAAAAGAAATAGCAAACCTTTTGGAGGGATTTTTTAAGTAAATTCATCCTCCAAAAACACACATTATGAATTTCAGAAGATCAAAGAAAGAGAAAAAAAAAACCAAATCAATTTTCAAATAAATATTTCCCAGGATTATAATCAGCTCTTCACAATGAACGAACTTGAAGATTCTATATCAAAGGCCCATAACACAGCTGTAGGCCCAGATGAAATTCATTACGAACTGCTAAGGAACCTCCTCAAAATATCAAGTGAGTATCTACTATCCATCTATAATGATATATGGACAACAGGCAACATTCCCAAACTATGGAAACAGGCTATCATAGTTCCCATAGTAAAAAACTAAAACTGATCAGACCCAACAAACTACAGAACTATTGTCCTGATAAGTTGCACCTGTAAAATCCTGGGAAGAATGACAAATGATAAAGGACTGGCACTGGGTGCCTTTCCAACATCTCCAGTGGAAAGTTTCTATGTAGAAGCAAATGAACCTCTTTTAGCTCTACAAAGGCAGAAATTGGCATTACAATTCTATATGAAACTAAAATCATGCCAATTAAACCCAGCTCACAATATCAAATTTAAACCAAAGCACAAAGAATTATTTCAAAAAAAAGAAAATGCAATAAGATCTTTTGGACTTCAAATGAAAAGCATCATTGAAGAAGCTAACATTTCTCTCAAAACCATACATGACAGCATCAAACCTACCATTTCACCTTAGAAAATAAAACAATCAAAAGTGGAACAAACTAAGTAACCTCAACAAAAGCACTACACACCCACACATCTTTAAGGAAGCTCTCAATAAAATTCTGAACTATTATCCAAAATATAACATCATATTTACACATGGATCTAAGGATAACAACAGGATGTGCAGTTGTTTATGAGAATCAAGTCATTGAAAAACATCTTCCTAAGGAAGTATCTACTTTTAGTGCTGAATCAAAAGCCATTGATTTGGCACTTAATATAATTTCCCAAAGCAAAAGGAAAAAGATTCTGATTTTTTAAGATTCTCTATCAATACTGACAACTCTACAAAATAAAAAATTAGAAAACCCACTGATCATAAAACTATTGTGCAGATTAACATCATTTTCAGATACAAAAGAAATAATCCTTTGTTGGATTTCAAGTCACTTGGGAATCTGAGAAAATGATAAGGCTGACACAGCTGCCAAAAATGCACATAAAGAGCCCATTGACCAAACATATAAGATTCCATACACAGATTTAAAAGTAAAAATACAATCATATATCCAAAATAAATGGCAAATTCACTAGAACACCTGCAATCTAAATAAATTACTAACAATAAAACCCACTCTAGGTGAATGGATGCAGGGTTACAGGGAATCACGAAGGGAAGAAGTTATCCTTTCTCGACTCCGTATTGGACATACTAAAATAACTCACCTATTCCTATGTGAAAAAAGGAACTGCCTTGATGCACAGCCTGTCATGCCCTATACACTGTAAGACACTTAATCATGGACTGTGCCAACTTTTCATCTGTATAGAATAAGTACTACAATACAAAAACAATGAAAGAACTATTTGAACACACCAAAATAGATCATTAATGGCATATTTAAAGAAAATAGAACAATACAATAAAATTTAATTAAAATAAAAATTTGTCCAACCAATCCAATACAACTTACAAAAAAATGTACAACCACTCTAACGTGTGCAACAACTTCAAAACAGGAAAAAAATGTGATCCCAAAATTCAAAAACTGACCCTTAAATGACCTTAAATGCATTGAATTCTGCTGCCATATCTGGTCGGTTGCCCCTGCTGTTCTCCTCGGGCTTCTCGATAAGGTTCAGAGGAGGGTCTGTAATGTGATCGATACCGACTTGGCAGACCGCCTGCAGTCTCTCTCCCACCGGCGAGACGTGGCTTCCCTGTGTCTCTTCTATAAATACTTTCACGGCTTCTGCTCCGATGAACTTAGATCACTGGAGCCCCCTAAATACGAATTTGCACGAGATACTAGATTAGCAACTAGATCCCACCCTTTTACAGTGAAACCGATAAAATGCAGCCGTAACTTCTACTCCAACAGTTTCTTTCCTCGCACTTCCCGACTGTGGAATTCTCTTCCAAACGATTGCTTCCCCGACGGCTACAATCTCCAGGAGTTTAAATGTAAGGTCAATAGACACCTCCTAACACACTAACCTGCTCCCATTCTATCAAACACTCTTCCCATCTGCCCGACCCTCATCCTCGCTATCCTTACTCATCTGTCACCTTTCTCCTGACATTCCCTATGTCTATCCACTCCTTCTCTTTACCTTCCCCTATGTAGCCCCATGCGCAATAGTGGCAGTGGAATGCCTTGCTTGGGGTGAGATGATTAAAAAAAAAAAAAAACCATAATGGTTGATGGATCATTAACATTAAACCAAACCAAACCAAACCTGTGTAAAATGAGTTCTATGTTAGATCTGAAGGGACAGCTGCAGCCACTGCATGGTAGGGTATGTGGGTTCAGAGGATAGAGAGCTCTGGCTTTTTTTTTTTAGCTCTTTTCATCTCTTCTATTTGTGTTTTGGAGTTTTTGAAAAATGTTGTTTATTTTTATTTTATTTTATTGTGGTCTGTTCTCCTATTAGTCCTTTCTACAACTTCCATCTCCCAACTGACCAAATTGATTTCTGTCCTCAGAAAGAGGCTTTTGATCTGATTCTTGAATCAACCATGTAGGTCTATATACATGATCTCTTTCCAGATGCAGATGTGAGAAAAGAATTTGTTTGCGTATCTATGCTTATTGAAAAAATATTGCTGATAACTTGTTTTTGTTTTGTCATTGTTAGGTTTATAAACAAAGTGCAAACTTAATTTTTTATTTACAAATAAATTTAAATAGAGGTCATAAACTGATAGATATTTATTAAGGCAATATTATTTGTAACCCGGATATTTTGCATGGCTTTTTATTAGCAAAATCTCTCTTGAACAACCCAAGAACAATAATTACTTTTCTTTATCTTTGTCACCATCTATGAATTGTTTTAAATCACTAACAAATCTACAACTGCAAAAAGACAGAAGACAAAGAGAATTGTCATAAGGTATTGTCATCACTCTTCCTAAGAAGATATCAACTGCTCTTAAACAATAACAAAACTAATCACTTTCTGCTTTTATCACTGTCTATGAATTGTTTTAAATAACTATTTGATCCAATATCATAGTAAGGAGATATAAAAAAAAAGATATTCATTGAAAGATATCATGTCAGTTACTACAAAATGGTTTGATTTAGAGTTACTTTTTTCCTTGATATTATCCTCAGACTCTAATGTTTCTTAACCTCAAACATTGTGTTTTTCATCATTTCTCTCTAAGACACAAGGGGTTACTGAGTGTGACAAAAAAGAAGAAAAACAAGAGTAATAAAAGAAGAGGAATCAAGAAGACAGTAGATAACAATTGATATTGCATTTGAATTTTTGAAGATCAAAGTTGGTTAGAAAGTGAGAAATCTGAATATAGTTCTACAGGTGAGAAGTTCAAAAATAATATTAGCATGGAACTTACTTTTACATTGAGCCAATTCAAATATAGAATGATGAGACCTTGCCCCAATCTAGTCAGTCAGTTAAGTTCCAAACGAGATACATGCTTTTGATCTATGACTGACAAGGCAGAAGATTTTTCTGCAGTAGGTTACCATTTTTTCTATGGTAGACTGGTTGCCAACCAAGGCTACAGAACCAAATCTGTTTTGCTATTCAACCCATAGCTGGAGAGAGAAGAGATGGATTTGTGCCTTCCCCAAATATTTTTGCATAGAAGTGAATGCAGCATACTAAACTGGAATTTGAATTCTGCTCTTTGATTTCTCATTCTGAACTGACACTGCACTTAAATTCATAAAGTCTAAGTACCATAGAGCAAGTTCATCAAAACTATTATCATGAAATCATTTATAAAAAAGGCACAAGGAAGCTACATTATGGTAGTGGAAAAGTGGGATTAGTTAAGGACCAATAAAATTGCAGATTCTTCTTTAGATTTTAACAAGAATCTCTAAATATGTATAAGGAATACCAGACCAAATGTGGCAGTATTATTCAAGCCATGGATGAATGATAGATAAATATGTAAAATAGATTCTGGTGAGGAAAATGGTTTTGCACTACTCAGGAACCAACATTCTTAACAGCAGATCTAGAATCGATTCAATAGAATCTTTTTATTTCCTGTCAGAAGCAAATATTCGCCTGAGAAGGTGCAATAGGAGTTATTTTTTTTTGTGCTACTTTATTTTTATTGTTTCAAATTTTAATAATCTTGATTTCCTTTGCTTCCATTTCAGCATAATGGGAGACTTTAGTAGTCAAGGAAATATGGATCGTTGGGTGTGTCCAAATGATCGCCAGTTGGCGTTACGAGCCAAGTAAGTATTACTTTTTTTTTGTTTTCTTTCACATTGTTATTGTAGAAAACGGAATGACAAAATTTGTCAAAAGTAAAAAAGAAATATTTTCTGTGACTTTGTCCCTTGATCAACGGAGTATTATATAATGAGAGACAAAATATAAAAAATGCCAATTAAAATTATGCACGGAGAAATATTGAAAACTAGCAGTATAGCCCAGCATTGCTTGGGTGTAATGAAAGCTTTAAAACTAATCCATGGTCCTGGAGCTCAGACTCAGCTTAAAGAATATTTGCATGAAGTTTGGTGAGAATCAGATAAAAATTGTGGATTTGTATAAAGGACATACAGACAGATAAACAGACACACATAAACATCTTGCCTTTTATATATATATATATATATATATATATATATATATATATATTATCGATTTTCTGCAATATTGTAAGAACTGCAACCTTGAAACTTCTGAATATCGTTTTTTATGTCTTTGACTCTGAGTGTATCAAATTTGATTAAAATTGGACCACTCCTTGTATAACCAGATTTTTTCGATTGTCGATTTTCGATATTTATTTGGGGGTACCTCGACACAAAACACTCGCTTCTAGTACAACTGTGTAAATTTTCAAGAAAATCGGTTCAGCCATTTCAGAGTCTATAGGTAACAGACACACACACTGACAGAGACAAAGTTCCATTTATAAATAAGTTTAGATACACTTACCATCTATACTTGAGGATAGTATGAGTTTTTATGATCATCTTTTTATACACAAAAAATAGGGGGTTGCATTATACACTGATATATTTTCAAAGAAGTTAAAAATCATGTATTTTAGGTGGCCAGTTACACCAGTAACACCAGTAATTTTTTTCTGGAGGTATAACACTAGTAACTTTTTTTCTGGAGGTGTTAAATTCATGCAAAAATAATTTAAAGATTGTACTATACATGAAGTCAACTTATACATGAGTTTATATAGTATCTTTAAATTTATGCTATCCAATGTTTACACTATTTCCACTGGACTATTGTTCTCATCTTTGTTGCCATTTGTATGATGTTTCAGTCATTGTATGCTCCAGCCTTCTTCAGGTGCTAGGAATTTTGAACTGAACCCTTTATTACATTCACTGAGGTATATGGTCTTGAGCAAGTGGATGACAGAGCAAGTTTTTGGGAGATATACCAAGACAAAAATCTTAAGAGCAACAAGAGATAGGGGCAAGTGGAAGTCCATGATCACCTACATCTTGAAGGGACACAAAACATAAAGAACTCCTTCATGGAAACTTTGATCTCATTAATCCACAGGCATGCACAAAAAATGTAATTTAGCTTTGTGTTTTGTTATCAATTTTCAATGTTAATTTCTTTTCCTACCCAAGATGTATTTGATTGAATAATACAAATAATGATAATGAAAAAAATAAATGATACAAGTAATAATAAACACATCAGCATTGCACTATTTACATTATTCAGACTATTGTCTTCATCTTTGTTGCAATTTGTACAACATTTCAGCCATTTTATGCTCTGGCCTTCTTGAAGTGCTAAGAATTTCAAACTGAACCTTTTATTACTTTCACTGAGGTATATGATCTTCATTTCTTATGTAGAGCCTCTTTTGATAATCATGGGTTATCTCCCTCTAACCTTGTAATTTACTTACTTACCACTGCTGTAGTCTGGTATTGAACTCACAACTCTTTGGGCCAAGTCACAGGAACTAATCAAAGTCTATATCCACTGAGCCATGTGTCCTTAAGAGATGTTGGTTAGTTCCTGCAACTTGACCCAAAGAGTTGTGAGTTCATTACCAGGCTACAGGGTTAGAGGGAGATAACTCATGACTACCAAAAGAGGCTCTACACAAGGAATGAAAATCATATCCCCAGTGTTTCTAATAAAGGGTTCAGTTCAAAATTCCTAGCATGTGAAGAAGGCCGGAGCATACAACGGCCAAAATGTCGTACAAATGGCAACAAAGATGACGATAATGGTCCAAATAATAGAAATAGTTTAGATATTACCTCTTCTAAGATATTTAAACAAATAGGTATCCAATATATCTAAATGCATAACCATTTTGTCATTCATTTATCCACAACTGCTCTGATATATTAATTTTGATACCATATCTTTAATAATCATTGAAATATGACAATAATGCTAAATGTACTCTTTATTTTGATTAGTGTGATAAAGAGAACAAAATATACTGATATAATAAAAGAATTTGATGTGTGTGTATATATATATATATATATATAGGCGTGTGACCAAGTGGTTAGAATGTTTGCTCTCTGACCATGAAACTTGGGTTCAAATTTCACCATGGTCAATTTGTCAGGAAGGTGACTTTTTGATATTATTGGTCTGGAAGGGGTGATTCCAGTATGCAGCATCTTTAGAAAGTGCCTGAAAACCATAACACGAGTCAACCCAAGCTTTGAGTGAAATTGGGCTAGCTTAAAGTCACAAGTCATCGTGACTGAGGGTTTGAACATCCTGGCTTTGTTTAGACTATTGTACATGCTAGATAATATGCAATCTCACGGAAAGTGTAACTAAGTTCTGCTCAGCATAGTTGCAGTATAAACCACAGGTGGGCTCTGTGGGTGTTGAACAAACACAAGTGTGCCTCAGCAGGCATCTGCAATGGGGATTAGCTAGCCAATCCGGGAGACAGGTATCCTCAGATATGAATGGCTAGTCATTATGTATATATGTTTGTTTTTAATCATTTCACCCCAAATGTGAGCAATAAAGCCACTAAGACGCATATGGGTTAATGACTACACCTAGATACATAACAGTGCTGATACGTACTCCTCTCAGCCCCCCTGATTGAAGTGAGCCTGTTAGGAATTCTGGAGAGTTCTTTGTGACTCTCACTATCTTATCAATATTTGATTATTTTTGCCTCCATTTATATATGTTGCAAATTAAACTAAGTACAAATGAATGTTAAAGAATGAAAACTTTTCTGAAAATTTCTAACATCATTTTGAGTTGGTTTTTTTTTGTCTAAATCTGTGAATTTGTTTTGCTCATGTTAAGTTTCAGAAAAAAACACTATACAAAATTCACTATTTTCTATAATGTTGGAATGTGTTAAAATTCTTCAACTTTTTAGCAAGAAAAATCTCAAGTTTATGTTAAAGGTTGCCACAAGACATTGTTGAAGAAATGATCTATTGTGACATCTCTAATTTGTATTTGATACTTGTATTTATTTTCAATTTTTGTAGTTGAACTGTTCACCTATATTGAATATGATTCATTATTGTAGATAATTAGGTTACAGTAAAATTTGTAATTTATATAAATACGATCTTATGCAGTAGAATGGTGGGTCAGGTATCATAGATTAAGGGTGGGTGAGGGCACAAGACCCTAGCACCAACCCTGATGTATAACCCAGTCTACTTCATTCAGCTTTTTCTCATTTTTATTTTCATTTTTATTGCTATTGTTTTAAAATTTCTTGGTATAGAATTGTAACTGACATTTTTTTTTTAAATTCTCCTGACTCCCACATATATATATATATATATATATATATATATGATTCTATCAATAAAACAATTATTAGTCTGAAGAAGACAATTTGAAGGACAAATATGTTGGGTAAAAAATAATGAAGGAGGTTTATTTTTCCATTTTGTCATTCATTTACCCACAATTGCTCTGATATATTAATTTTTGTACCATATCTTCCATAATCATTGAAAGCTGACTCTTATACTAAATGTACTCTTTATTTTGATTAGTGTGTTAAAGAGAACAAAATATACTGACATAATAAAAGAATTTGATCTAAGTGTAGCGGAATTTAATATATATATATATATATATATATATATATTTGTTTTTGTTTTTTTGTTTTTCATTATAAACGAGTTATTTTGCTCATAAATAACTCATTTAAAAATGAAAAATATGCAAAAGTTCTACAATATAATTTTAATACAAATGTGTACTGGTCTAACCCTATTAAGACCAAGAACTAAGGATTAAACAATCACTATATATATATAATTACATAGTTATGAATTAATTATACATTGCGACACGGAAATTTCTGTGTTTTAAGATAGATTCTCATCATCAGCCAATGTTTGATGTTGGCTGTGCAGATGATTTACATTTTCATAGAAATTTCCATGTTGCAATGCACAATTAATTCATGACTGTATAATTATATTAAGCTGTATAATATTTATTATATTGAGCACTGTTCATAATAAAATGAATGCCAGGGCACTCAAAATAATAAAACCTTGAAGTCCTCTTCACCTAAAATTATATAACCGTACTGATGAGCTATGATACGGCAAAACAGATCTGTCTGCAGATGACAATATATATATATATATCTTTTCACCCCAAATATGTGCAATAAATCCACTAAGACACAAGGGGTTAATGACTGTATTTAAATGCATACCAGGTTTTAGCTGTAAAGGTCTGAACTGGCAGAAATGGAGAAAAGTATGTTGTCAGAAAATTTTCCATGAAAATTATTTATGAAAATAACAATAGAGTAGCAAGAGACTTGCAAAGTTTCTTTTGCAGGTGAAAAAAAAGGTGAAAAATAATTAATTACTCACAAGGACATTTAGATGCTTTGAAACTCTGACAAGGCTGAAAAGTAAGGATTGTGCAGCTCCAGCCCAGATATGGCAAAATAATCAAATATGATTAAGTAAAAAAATTTGCTATTGGTCAGTAAGTCAGTTAAATGCCATACATAATACATGCTTGGGTGATGATGTCTCAAAAGAGACATGACTGACTGGGCAGAAGATTATCCCGTAGTAGATTGTCATTACTTTCTGCAGTATACTGGTTGCCAGCAAAGGCTATAAAACCCAATCTGTCTTGTTATTTAACCCATAACAGGAGGAAAGAGATTAATATTTTTCCGAAGAGTATTTGTGTTTAAGTGAATGCAAGGAATTCAACTGGGCCATATTACTGTGGCTAAAAACATATCCAAAGTGGAATGATTTCATCTGGGTCGTGTTTTATGATTGCATAGATAGTAAGATCTTCAAAGAGGCCATCAGCTGTCAAAAGAGAATTGACGCAAATAAGTAAATGAAAACTTTAGGGATCAAGTGACACTTAACTGAAAGTTATGGAATTCTAGTTATAGGCTTATATAGGCAGTATAGGGCTATTGCAAGCCACGTAGAGAGAGAGAGAGAGAGAGAGAGTAACCAAACCACAGTAAAAAAAAAAAAATGCTGCTAATTAGAGGTTAAGAAACCATCAATCAGAAATATAGAAACAATTACAGAGATTGACAGAAGGGCAGTTAGAATTTTTGTTAATCAAAGGGGAGATCTTTTCCATTATTCTATTGTTTGAGAAGCCAGAAGCAGTAAAGCTGTTCCAAGAGTTCTTTACCAACACCAGATTGTGTCAGGTAAATCTGTAATTAAGTAACTAAATATATTAGAAAAACAATTAGTGTTTTCTTTTCTCATAGGGTTATTTCACCTTTCAATCTTTTCTAAATGTACACCAGCCTTCCCCAGATTTTATGCATACTGATGCAAATGGAAACCAAGCAATCATGAAGCAAGTACCTATTTCAAATATCACTTTTCCTCCAGATGATACTGTGTATATGATGGTATTAGTAGAGAATCGTTTGTGATAAAATATTTCAGAGAGGCAAACAGTTTATTTAAAATTCTAATAATCATAATTAGACTAAACAAAGGTAGCAAGAGAATAAGCCCAAAGTAATAATTACAAATCAAAAAATGTACAAAAATTATATTTATCTAGGAAGTGTTTTTACATTGGACAAGAAGTGCAACACTGAGATCCAAAGACATTCCAAAAGCTAAGTAGAGTATTAAGAGACAAAAATTTCATTAGAAACAAAGAAAAGAGAACTGAACTATCACATGATATTTTTCCTCTAATATGGCAGGGAATAATAGACAATCACCTCAAAGATGAAGAAGAGACTTGAAGCAACAGAAAGGTAGTTCTACAGAAAGATACTGAGGATAACATGGACTGAACATATGAGCAATGACATGGTTTTGTAGAAAATAGATACAAAAAGGAAATATACATCAGGAAAAGACAGTTAAAATTTATGGGGCATATAATGAGGAAGGAGGACTTGGAAAATCTAATACTCTCAGGACTCTCAGGACAGATTGAGTGAAAGTAGGATTGGCGGAATGTAAAATGTAACATACTTGATGAGCTTCAGTAAATATCTGGTAAAACAGAGTTTGGGAAGAATAATCGAAAAACAAATTTATTAAGATCTACAAAGAACAAGAAGATGTGGAGAGCTATAATCGCCCAAATTCTAAAAGAACACAGCACATAAAAGGCAGCAGCAGCAAGTTCTCTCAATCCATCAGTATGATAGTATAGGTTAGAAAATTTCCTGGCAGTTGAAGTAGACTCAGAGAAATAGAGATGTGATTCTATAGAGAGATGCCTTGAATACCAGAGACAGAACACATGAGCAATTTGGAAGTAAATGGACATTCATACTTAAAATTAAAAGTAGTTGAAATTTCTGAGATAGAACAGCTTGGAAAATGTAACACTTACAGGAAGTTTGATGGAAATAGTGAGCACCTTAGTTAATGAATGGGTGTCTTCATTGTTGTTGTTATAACATTTTGACCAACATGCTAGTATATATCAATCCAGGATCTTGTCATGTAACAAAATGAAAGAATTCATTATATTCCATTCTTGATAATATTTCTGTTAAGATTTATCCTTTTACATGGCCAGTTATATAATTCCTTCTTTTTCAAAATGGTAAGGAAACAGCCATTTTCAATGCTTCTTATAAAAAGTAAAGAACTTTGATTACCTTATATCAGGAGCTTATTCTCGGATGCCTGTACATTTGTTATACTAGAAGCCTTCAATGTATGTATGTATGTATGTATGCAATGCATGCATGCATGCCCACAAACACACACACACACACACACACACTTATATATATATATATATATATATATATTCTAGATTGGGTCTCTCTGTCCATTTTTCCACCAGAAGAGACTGTTGATTCAAGATATGTGAATGCCTCAACAGTTTTTAATGCTGTACCATCAATGAAGGTGAAACATTTTGTGCAAGTTGGATTACCTGGTATTGACTGGTACATTAACTCAGTCTTCTTTATGTTGATAGTGAGTTCAAATGTTTTTACTGTTTCAGAGAATTTATCAAGGATAGTGTGAATGTATTAGAGACTGTGTGCTAAGAGAGTGGCATCATCTACAAAGAGAATATTGTGTACCAGCTGCAAACCAAGTTTTGGTTGTACTTTAAAACATTGCTGGTTGTATAGACCACAACTTGTTCTGAATTCAACATTGACTCTTTCACTTCAGTCAGAGAATGCTTTTTCAAACCTAGCAGAAAATAAAAGTGCAGAGAGAAGAGGAGAAATAATGCAGCCTTGCTTTGTGCCGTTGGAGACAAAAAGATGTCCGATTGCTCACTTCCTGACTTTACAAAAGCTTTCATTCCTTCATGAAAGAAGATAATAATACAGAGAACTTTCTGGAACATCTTGTTTTGACAAAACTTTCCAAAGACAAAGTTTCAAAAGCTTTTGTGAAGTCTGCAAAAACAACAAATAGATCCTTGTTTTGTTCTTGTGTCTTCTCTTGAGCCTTCCAGAGTCAAAAGATCATATCCATGGTTCCTCTTCTTCTTCTTCTTTTATGTGCCATGTCCTTTCAGGACGTAGGTGATCATGGCTTTCCACATCTCCCTATCCCTAGTGTCTCTTAGTACGCTTTCTCCTGTTGCACCATGCAACCCTTGTTCCAAAATCCACCTGATCAGGTCCTTTAAATATGTTATCCGCTGTTTTCCTCTGTCTCTTTTTCCCTCTATCTGGCCTGTTAGTAACAGGTTCTCTAAACTCTCCTTCTTCATTGCATGTCCCAGGAACTATAGTTTTCTCTTCCTGATGCTCAGTATTAATTTCCTTTTCGTCTCCATCCTTTCCAAAACCTCATCATTGCTCACATGCTCGGTCCATGATATCCGCAGCATCCTTCTGTAGAACCACATTTCAGCTGCTTAACGTTTTTCCTTCATCTTCAAAAATATTGTCCAACATTCACTGCCATATTAAAGAACCAACATCACATAGCAATCCAGTACTCTTCTCTTTGTTTCTAGTGAATTGTTCCTCAACCAGATCAAAAACTGCACTGAGTTGGCAGTGTTGATTTTAAGACAAATTCATTAATCCTATCCCGGATGATACATTCAAGGATTTTGTCAGCAACCAAAAGAAGAGATCTTTCTCTATGGTTGTCACACTCGTACCAGTTCCTTTTGTGCATATACAAATGGACAATTGCAGCATCCTTATACTGCTGTAGCATTTCTTCCCTTTCCTAAACAAGGTTGAAAAAACCAGCACAACATTCGGTAATCTTAAACATAGATTATTGAACATCAATGACATGTTTCTCATGGTAAACATTGATATATACAGATCAGTTGTTCTAACGGCCCTTCTCTATGGTGCTGAAACTTGGACCCTATACTGCAATCACAGAAACTAACTTGACACCTTTCACATGCATTGTATTCATGCCTTATGTCCTATAAAATGGGATGATGATCAAGAATACTGCAATACTGAAGAAATGTAACAACATCACAGGCACTGAAACTGTTCTAGCAAAGATACAACTTAGATGGACTGGTCATGTTGTGAGAAGGGATGAGCATATGCTTTCAAAAAAGGGGCTGTATAGACAACTACCAAATCTAAGTGTTCAGTTGGGTATCAACTCTTTTGCTGCAAAGACAAATTGAAAAACAACTTGAAACTTCTCAACTTTGATCTGAAAATCTGGGAAGTTCAAGAATCAAACTAAAAAAAGTGACATAAGACATGTCTCATTAAGTTGAAGGGTTTTGAAGACAGTAAACTGAAGCACTGTGATCAGCTTCATCAAGCTCTGAGGCAGAGACACCATCAAAATCCTGCTTCAACAAATTTCATCTGTCAGTGTGGCTTTGTGCCTGCAGCAAGGCTGGGCTAGTATCACACTCAAGAAAGCAAAAATGAAATGTCTTCTTACTATATTTTCTTCACAGTTACACAAAGCAAGCACACATTAGTGTAAAACAAAAGGCACTATTCACTGCTGACCCTCATTTATTGTTCACAATAAGAGAATCCACCATATATATATATATATATATATGGGTAGGACAAAATAATGGAAACAACTTGAAATTTCAATCAAATTTATTTCAATATTGACAGGACCAACAGGCAGTAATTACAGCTTGAATTCTGTGTGTGATTAACTCATGCAAAGTTTCAATTGTGTCCAGATGAATTTTTATTCATTCTTTAGCTAAAGCAGTCACCAATTCTTTCAATGATGATGGTGGAGAATATCAACTCAATGATGTTGAAATCTGGGGACTGTGGTGGCCAGATAAGATGTTCTACTTCACTAGAATGTTCCTTGTGCCATTCAGCTATAACTTTAGCAGTATGAATGGGTGCATTATCATCCTGAAAGATGGCATTTATCTCAAGAAACACTTCCTAAACCATAGAATGAAGTTGATCCCTTAAAATTCTTAAATAGTTCTGAATAATGATTTTAATAAAATTGTTTAAATAATATCTGTAAAGAAAGACAAATTTAGCAAAAAAAAATGTACTACTAATATTAAATCAGCAAACATAAAAGTAGATGAGCTTTTAACAGTTTCATCAAATTTTACTAATTATGTTATTATACTACTAGGTGTTTGCATTATTTTGTCTACACCCCATATATATATATATAAACCTCTCTGGTTAGGATGGCTTGGCTAGTTTCGAACCTTTTAAAACTCTTCAACTTGAAATCGGCACCATCACTTGATAAGACATAAGTAGTGTCAAAACAAAATAGCTGCTTTTGTATTAATATTATAACATATTTGTGTTATAAATTCTAAATAAATATTATTCGCTCTACTTTGTATTGAGCACTTTTTAAGAATAGTGTTTTTTGTGTACGCAATTAATTTTCCATTAATACCATCCTATACTTATGTGTGTGTGTGTATATATATATATATATATATATATATATACACACACATATATATATATACCCTAAATACACTCGATACACTAAATTTAAGTTACATGATACCCCAACATTAAATGATCCAAACACCACGAAATTTCAGTGGAACCTCATTAAACAACAAATAAACATAGCCAAACAGGAATTAGTCAATAATGCAATAATACTCACACATACACACAGTAAAAAGAATCTTCAGAAATTTGAGGCCATCTACATTAAATCAAAGCAACCCACACTCAATAAAATCACAGTTCAATCTCGTCACAACACATAACATTGCATTTAGACATGGTCCTGTTAACATTTCAATCTCTCATGTGATGTGACATTATAGAACTGCATTACAAATAGAAAATTATCTGCTGTCTTGATACACTATACATATATATATATATATATATATATAACAATGATTTATAAAAGCATTATATCACTACACAAAAAATTTCATGGTTCAGAACATTATTGTTCATTTTTGGGTGATATTTTATGCAAATAGTGAAAATTATTTATTTTAGAAAATATAAAAAGAATTCAAGGTTATTTAGAAAATTAAGGAGGGGTGGTTGGAAGAAGTTAAACAATATGATTATGGGTATGCCTCAATCAAAAGTGAGAATTAGCTTGTGCAAGAAAGGACTAAGTGTAGAAAATTTCTGCATGTGGTAAAGTTTATCAGTGAATGAAAAATAAATCTAAAATCTCATCACTCCCATCAACAACCCCGCACCATCAACAACAAGGTCTTCAATCTTCTTTAGTCTCTCCTAAGAGACAACTCTCTTCTTTAGTTTCTCCTAAGAGACAACTCTCTTCTTTAGTCTCTCCTAAGAGACAACTTCTTTCTTCTTTAGACAACTTCCTTTAAGAGACAACTCTCTTCTTTAGTCTCTCCTAAGAGACAACTCTCTTCTTTAGTCTCTCCTAAGAGACAACTCTCTTCTTTAGTCTCTCCTAAGAGACAACTCTCTTCATTAGTCTCTCCTAAGAGACAACTCTCTTCATTAGTCTCTCCTAAGAGACAACACTGCCAGCTGAACACCAGAACAGTGCAACACTGAGATACTCAGCATCAGAAAACTATAACATTTTTTTATAACCACATAAAAGTAATCTATTAAGGATTAAAACCTTAATTAGTGAATATTTTACTTCAAATAAGGCATTTGAAAAGACAATATGTAAAATATGAACAAGTTTTTAATATTTTATAGAGTAAATTGCAAATTGTTAAATTAATTTCATAAAAATATTTTAGAATGTTGATTTACTTTATTAAAAAAATAAATGACATTACAATATACTTCGTTAAGAAGAATTAAAAACAAAAGAATGATTATGTTTTGTATTTTTTTATTTACTTTATTAAAATTAATTAAACAAGTGTTTTATTGAATTATTTTTTATATGTCAATTTACTTGATTAAAAAGCAAATTCTTTATGATTTACTCACTTTTACGGTTATAAAAGGTTGTTTTTCTGGTGTTGAAATGTCCCAGCACTCGGTCACTAGTGTCAGTTTGGTAGTGATGGGTTATCCTGCACCCTCTACTGGATGCCAATATACCTGTAATATTTTTATCCAAATGTCCAAAAACTCTGAGCAAATTTGGTTTTAGTAAGCTATCTAGGAACTGTTAGAACAGTGGATAGAATATTTGACATGGATGTCTGAAGGTACATTGAAATAGTAGGAATGCTTTTCAAAAGCTAAACAAAGTATAAAGAAACAGGAAAATGTTTTCAGAAACAGAAAATTGTACTGAATCCTTCTAATTGGCAATGATACTGGACAATTTTTTCACAGATGATGAGAAGACTTGAGGCAACAGAGATGTGGTTCCACAGAAGGATGATGGACTGAACATATGATCAATGAGGATGTTTTCAGGAAAATTAAAACCAAAAGGACATTTACACTTATAATCAGAAAGAGACAGTTGAAAGTTTTGGGATATATAATGAGGAAAGAAGGATTAGAAAACCTGACACTCCCAGGATAAGGAAGGCAAAATGGGCAATGAGTAACCTACCTAAAAAACTTGTGTAAATGGATGGCAGAACAGAGGTTGGAGGAAATAGTAAATTAACAAACCTTGTTTAGATGGATAGAAACTTTTGGAGAGCCATGATTGTCCCACATCCTCAAGGGACAGGGTATATAGAATAAAGATATCAAGTTCTGACTGATAAACACTCACCTATTTTACATGTAGGTTATATAGGGATATATGACTTGTGTTATCTTATGATTTAGAAATGAAAATATTGCTACATGAGATTAATTTCATCTCATAGTGAAAGCAAAAAGTTATGTTTTATTTTGTTTATTTATTAGGCTTGGCACAGGATGGTCAATCCATACCAATCGGTACTCACAGTTTCGTAAATCAGACCAGTTGAGCATTGATGAACAGGAGCAGATACTGAATGTTATTGCACGAGCAGAATTTATAGAGAATGTTGAACAAGAACGTATAGGGTAAGATGTATTTCTTTCTTCCACTTCATTTTTCTTTATTTTACTTAGTATATGTCTGTTTTGTTTGACCACTTGATAAAATCTCATATTTTGGATTGCTTTCTATGGAAATTGTTATTAGGGAGGGTAAGCCTTCTAAAATTCTCTATTCTTATTGGCCAATTACATCAGACTGCAATTCAGAAAAATATCAGCCATTTTGTTTTTGAGATATTGTTTTTTGCTTTTTGTGACTTCTTTGTCATTAAAGAAATTTTTACCATTTAGGTTTTTTATTTGTTTTTTTTTTTTTCATTATATTTTTTTCATGGATTTATCTTTTAATGTTTATTCTTTATATGCTGTTCTGTGTATTTTTTAGTTGATTTGCAATTTTTCTTTTTGTCTTCCCTTTTTCCTTGTTTTTATTTTAAACTGTTTTTTATCTTTTTATTCTAATCTAAATTTTGTGTGAATTTTTAATATAAAAAATTATTGTTATTATATACTTATATAGCACTTTCATTTCAGTTGCTAAGTCTCAACATTTCAGTGTTCTTATTTACTAAGTGTAGCTTAATTTGGGCACAAGGCCACAAGTCTTGAGTTCCCAGTGAAGATTGAACTTAATACTTTGACTAGCTTGCTGACTATTATCTCACACTGCTGTGCAATATTTCAGTTGTTTTTGAGATGAAGAATTAATATTATGATACACTGATTTATTTTAGACTAATGTCTTCATAAAGTTAATGTTTGACATGAAGATGGCTGGAGAGTCAGACATTTGAGTATTTTGATAATTTTCTGTTTTATTTCATTTTCCTTTTTTCTTTCCTTTTTTCAGATATTCCCATCTTTTTCTTTCATTCTCTTTTCCTTCTCAAATTTCTTCATTAATATTTTCTTTCACCCCACTTTTAATTCACTTTTGTCTGAGGGTCTTATTTCATTATTTTTATTATTATAAATCACTTTTTCATTCCTTTATTTCTTTTTTTCCAGTATTTTCTACATTTCTCTTTCATCTTTATCTGCTTCATCTTCTTTCATAATCTCTTCTTTCTCTCATTTTTGTTCATTCCTTTCTATGTTGTTTTTCCTATTTTCTTATTTTTCTTCATTGATTTTATTCTTTCCCATTTTTCATTTATCAATTGTTCCCTTCTTTTTATTTTTCCTATCCTCTTATCTTTTATATAAATTTTTTCTTCATGGGTCCTGTTTTTATCATTTCCTTCAACCCACAGACGCCTTGTTGAAAAACTGGATAACATGAGAAAAAATGCAATGGGAAATGGTAGTAGCCAGTGCATTCTTTGTGGAGATGAATTTGGTCTGCTTGGAGCCTCTCCAACCTATTGTGATGACTGCAAGAAGGTATGTATGAATTTATTACATGAATCTGCAAGATATAGATTTACTCTCACACTCTTAGACAAATGGTTCCACTTTGTAATGATTGATATCTATTGAAAAGGAGCAAGATACAAGTAAGTTTGTATACATGCATATATATATATATATATATATATATATATATAGATAATTAAAAGTGAAGAAGAAGGTCCCTTAGCTGAGCAGTGTTATTTCAGTCATGCTAACTTCAAAGTTTCATGAAGGGCTTTTGTTTTTCCTGATAAAAAAACAAAAAGCCTCAAAGAGTGAAGACATCACAATAATACCTTCACAAAACTTTGAAGTTGGCATGATTGAAATAACACTGTTCAGCCAAGTGACAAACTTCCTCACACTAATTCTATTCATGCGCTATCTCTATATATTTTGATATCAAGCACTTTGACAAATCACCTGGTTGCCTAAAATGGCTTCCTACCAGTAAACTATTGAAAAAACAGCAATTTTGGCACTAAGCATCATTATAATTTAACACTATATATATATATATATATATATATATATATATATATATATATATATATATACAAACCCCAACCAAGCAAACAAATAAGAAACAATAATAGAGATCAAAACATTATCTGGTTTAATTTAACTTAGAAGTAAAATAGGATAAGTATATCTTAAACTAATCAATAAACACTTTCCCAAAAGCTCAGAATTAAACAAAATTTTCAATAGGAATACAATCAAACTGAGTTACAGCCATATTAGTAATTTAGGAAATTACATGAAGAAACAAAACACCAGAAACCTAAATAACAATGTACAAAACATCATTAACAAGGAATGAAACTAGGAACAAAAATAAACACCCACTTTATGAACTTTATAATACAAAAAGGATTATTTACAAAGCAAAAGTACATGACATAAATGATCAAAGCAAAACATATTTAGGATTTACCAAAGACAGTTTTAAAGTGAGATAAAATAACCATAAGTCTATAGAAATCAGAGCAAATTGTTGCTGTGGTTTCTATAGCAAGTAGGTTTTAATAGGATTAAAGTGCTAGCCCCATACCCAATTGATTTTGAATTCAGAGTTGTTCATCTTTTAGACTGCCTACCAAAGCTTAAGAGCCTAGTTTGCCCTGCTATTAACTGACTGCTCTAAATCTTAAAGGTAAATCTGTGAACTACATTCAAACAAAGATATGTTCATACTGCTTGAAATAAATGTGATGTCACTGTCTTCCACTCCCATGAATCCAAGAATCCATAAAAGTCATTATGAAAGAATGAAAGAGAAAATCAAATCATATAAAACTTGATAACACCAGTAAATAAAACCAAAATATTTAATGTCAGTTATACAGAAAACAATTTATAATAAATAATAATAGATAAGTAAGTGTAGTTGGGGTATGAAATATTTGTACCTGAAATGTGCAATTGTTGCAGTCTTTTTTCAGGGCTATGAAATGTGTCCTAGTTGTAAAGGCTCCATTTTTGAAGATGTTAACAACTTTCTACAGAGGTGAACCAATAAAAAAGTTACTAATGTCTGGAGATAGAAAAAAGAGAAAGAAATGGTTTTGCTGCAGCTTTTTATATGTTCCTTTGAGCAACTCTCATTATTTGTAATTGTTCCTAATTTGATACCATTTGATTAAAATTTCACAGATTGTCATATCAAAAAGTTTTTCGACAAACTCTGGTTTTCATTAGTGTAAATTTCCCCACTTCAGAAATGTTTGCAGCAATTAAGAAAGGTAATAATCACTTAGGATGTGTGTTGGTTGTGGTGCAGTGGATATCAGCTTGGAATGAGAAATCAGAGATCCAAGTTCAAATTCTAGTTGAATTTGTTGCATTCACTAACGTGCAAATACCCTTGGAGAAGGTATTAATTCTTCTCTTCACTCTCCAGCTAAGGGTTAAATGGCAGAACAAATTGAGTTCCACAGCCTTGGTTGGCAACCAGTCTATTGCTGGAAGTAATGGGAATTTACTGTGGGAAAATCTAGTCAGTCATGTTGATTTTGGGACATGATTGCCCAAGCATGTATCATGCATAGCACTTAAATGACTAAATAATCAGTTGGTGCAAGGTCAGGTGAATATGGTCAGGTGCAGTAGAACAAATGGACCGTTTGTTATGGTGCCCTATCTATATTGGAATGAACTCTTCCTCCTTCATAAATACTAACCTGTGAAACTTCCTGGGGGGCAGTCGAGACATTGTGTAAGTAGACAGTTTGGACAGACATTTCTATCTGCTGATTAATATCACTCTTATTTTGTATATATGTTCTGTTATTCCAAGACACTGGTTCAACCTACCTTCTTGTTTTTGTGTTTTTCTTCCTGGCCCTAACAGGTCACAACACCATTCCACTAAATTTTCATTTTTTGCTTTATGCAGTCTTGTGGTCTAATGGAGGAAGACAACATTTGTTTAAATCCACTTTCAATCATTCTGTATGACAGTGAATACTGAATGAAAAGAATACAGATTATGGTTCTACAGAAGGATGTTGAGGATACCATGGACACCATCCATTAGCAAAAAAAAAAAGTCTTAAGGAAAATGGAAATAAAAAGGACACATGCTCAGAATCAGAGAGAGACAGCTGAAATTTTTTGAATGCATAATAAGAAAAGAAAGTTTGGAGAATTTGAAACTTACAGGACACATCAAAAGAAAAGGCTACAAGGAAATGCAATGGGCTATCACACAAGCATGTGTGAATTGATGAAGGAACAAGAGGGTGCAAAGTTTGGCAAAGTTACAAGTGTTGCCACGATCTACAAAGGATAGTGGGTTGTGGAAAGCCATGATCGTCTCTATCTTTAAGAGATATGGCACATAAAAGAAGAGGATGCTACTACTGCTGTACAAAAAGTAATGCATATTAGCGTACCCCAAATTTATTATAAAAGGCCACATATGATTAGTAGTTTAAATGATATATTTGTCTATACAATTGGTTCCCTAAAAACCAAAATTACTTCTGACTCAACCTAATATATTTGTGCATTTTTATTTTTGACAGGCTGTTTGTACAAAATGTGGTGTGGATACTTGTAACAGCCAGAAGACCCCACTTTGGCTATGTAAGCTTTGCAGCGAAAGTAGAGAGGTAAGATAAAAGAAGTCCTTTATTTATTGTTTTTTATTTCACCCCAAACAAGGTAATAAAGCTACTAAGAAACAAGAGGTTAATGAATGTAAAAAAAAATTCAGAAAAAGAAAAAATATTATTAAAGAGAAAGAACAATAAAAGAACAGGTATTAAGAAAACAAAAGATAACAATTGACATTGCATTTAAATTTTTCAAAAAAAAGTCAGAAGAGAGTTCCACAAGTAAAAAGTGTGATAAAAGTAATTATTAAAAACATGTTCTACTGTTTATACTTAATCTCATATTTCTTGTTTTTACTAACGTTTGTCATTTTAAATTTAGACTAAGATATTTCTTATTTCCTAATCTCTCTTTCAGAATTGATAAAATCTGAGGACAAGCAATCAGTTTAAACATAAGAGATTAAAACTAAATCTAGAATGTCTCAGGCAAAGGAAAAAGTGGCCAAAAAACTGATGTCCAAAAAATCAAAAAAATCTGTTAACCAGACCGCTAAGCATTGTTACATTATCGCGTGTAGTAAAGTGATTATATTTGTAGGGTTTATTGTTTATTAGTTATAAGGACTAGTCCTTGGAGAATTTAAATCATCTGTGGATTTTTTGATCAAACAGAACCTCAAGACAATAAAGTCAGTAAGGGTTTATTGAATGTTAGAGAATGAGAAAATGACAGTAATATCTATAATAACTGGTAGTAAAGTTTAATAACTGGTAGTAAAGAGAATGAACTAAGCTGACACTGTCTTGCAAATAAACTGAGCCAATGCTGTCTCGTTATTGTTTTGCCCTCCATGACCATGACAGGAGAGAAATATATATATATTATAAATTATGTTTTAGAACATGTACATAATTTTTTCTATATATGTCCTCTACAATCATATGGTTGTTTCGATGTTGTGTGTCCAACATCTCATCAGGAGGAATGGTCAAGAACTGAAATCATCCGCTGTCTATATTTGGTTCATTGTTGTTGTGGGGTTGGTTGGGGTATATATCAAGCACTGTTTTAAAGTAATGTTTTGGACGGTGAAAAAAAATTCACAATAGTCTTTATTATAATAGAGAGGATAAATTCTAAAAGAATTTAATTTATGCAACTGGAAGTCGCACTGGCCTGAATAAATTCTATGCAGACTTTTGAAAGTGATGAATATAATTTGAATTATTGACCAGCATGAGAATGAATTAAAGAATTCAAAATAACAAGTAATTCAGCTTTTCTGTGATTTTCATCTTTAGGATTATCAGAGTGAACCAAGTTGAAATAGCCATTATATATCATCATTGTGGTCACATTGACCAACCATTGGCAGCAATTTTATCATGCCATTGTTGTTTTATGTTTAAATGTATTTATTTATTCATCAGTTTTTGTATTTTGGCCGAAAAGGTCTCAGAAACAAAATCGCCATAACTTTGTTTGCATAAAAATATATACAGAAACTACAGTGAACCAATATTATTTATGAATTTACATGTCTTTTGAAGAGTTTGAGTTTGAGTTTTGTTTAACGGCATATCAACCTCTATGGGTTATTTAATGCCAAAAAGGTAGGGTTTTAAGGATTTTTTTTTAATGTTTGGTTATAGTAAGAAGGTTGATTTAGTCAGATTTTGATGAAATCTTTTTTTTTAGAAATTGAAAATGTCTTGTTTTGTATTCAAAAATGTATTGCTAGTAATAATTTGTTTTTTCCTTCAAAAATGCGTTACGGTAATATTTTTTTCTTCAAAACAGCAATTGGTAATATTTTTATTCAAAAATGTATATTTTTCTATAAAAGTCTATTTTTATAGTTTCATAGTGTTTTGACCCCAGTTTGGGGGTTAACTATTTGCCCATAGTTGGGACTCTGACAGGTGCTACCACCCCGAGTCAGAGTGGACCTGGGAACAACAGTAACTAAGAGTAACTAAGAGGTGGTTCCATGCCCCTCACAGCCTCTCAATCAAAGGCCTTGCTGCTGGATGCAGTTTAAGGTCATATCCAGGACCGTCTTTTGAAGAACTTCATTCTTGATCCACCCAAATTTGTAAATAATAATATCAACCATGCAACTACAAAACTGACTCGAAGATTCACGCTGCATCTCTCAGACCAGAACTAAATTTAGTCTTGTTTAAGCACACATGGAGACCTACCAAACCCTATCTGTAATATACTTGTTGACAAAACAAATATCAGAGGATCATCCAGATGCAAAGAAAATACAAAAATGAAGAATTATTAATAAAACAAAAACCTAACACTCAATAATGTCAACTATGAACATATTAACAATGTTCTTACCATGTTTGGAACATAACACATATATACTACTCAACCAACATAAATAACATTACATATATTCTGTTACATATAAAATAAAATCCATCTTTGATGATGGCTAAAAGTATAGCCAAAAGGGCTCAGATAAACAAAATATTTGGACAATTTTTATATAATTTATGCCTTTAAAAGAAAAAAATCATAAGATTACATGAAACATTTTGTAAAAACTAAACCATAATACCTTGCCTGACATTTTCAGTGAAACCTGCAAATATATATATCTTAATGTGTGTTTGGTAAAAGATGAATGAATGTTCTTTGTTAAGGATGTTTGTTTATTTTTTCTATATTTCAAACTGTTTTCCTGGTTTCTGTTGAAAGATTAGCAAAATAATGAATCCTTGCAAAAACACAAAAATCATCATAAAAAATTTAATAAATGGAAGACATCATACAGGAAGACACTAATGGGGAAACTGACATCACAGAAAAAATTAAAAACTCTTTGGTAATAGTTTATTAAAGTTTATAGAAAAAGTTTCACTAAAACCATGAAAAGGGTTTGAATTATAGAAAAAAATAAATGAAGAAATTCTTAAAAGAAAACTATGATTAGTCTTTAACCAAAGCTGTATGGATGCACAAATAGACCCAATAAAGATGAATGAACAATGTCAAGATGTAGACATTTTAAGAACGAAATTTTGAGCACTTATAAACCCAGATGAAATTCTATTTTCCTTCAACCTACTACCCCTCTTTGGTAGTAGGTAGATTCTGTTTCCTCTTCAATTTTTTTTTTTAAATTATTTTCTCCCCCTCTTCATTTACTCCCAGTTTTCTAGTATGAGTATATTTGGGAGTGACATTCATTGGATCTCCATGCATGTGCCTGAAGAGACTTCACAGCTGAAACCTGGGTAGCTTGATACAGATCACAAAAGTTTGTAAGTTCATTTCTGCTCTACTTTCTCTGAAGAGTATTGAGCACTTTTTGTTGCTTAGTGCCTTTGAGGATGATTGTTTACTGCCCTCCATCCATATATATATATATATGTTGACTTCAATGTTGACATACCATATGCTCAGTCCCTGATATTGAGCACTTTAACTCATAAATACAACATACCTTAAAACCATATATTATTTATGTATATTTGGGGAGCAATCTTTCTTTTTAAAATGATAGACAAGGAAGATTTTTATTCATTTTTGATTTAATTTTTCCAGTATGTTTTCTTTTTGCTGGAGATAATTAATGTAGAAAAGATCCTTCTCTCCATAAAAAAGGAAACATGTAAAAATAATGGAAAAATTAAATCTAACATTAATAAATCATCCTTGTCTGTCATTTTTAATGAAACATGTTTAAAACTATATATATATATATATATATATATTGATTTGAAAAATACATAATACTGATGTACCTTGGTTTTCTTGCAAGTTTCATGTTTTGCACATCATATTGACTCCACCAGTAACACAACCTGGTTCTGGAGATAGCAGGCCCTGTCTTTGATTGCAAGGCTACAAAAAAATAATGCTTCATATGATAGTTAATTTAAAAATTTGTGCGATTCTGCACCATCCAATCAAATCACTCTGTATTCACCATCCAATCAAATCACTATGTGTGCACCATCCAATCAAGTCACTCTGTGTTCACTCATACTTATTAGGTGCATGCTTGCCTAAACTCAATTTGGCCCCCAAAACTTTATCATTACTGACACCTAATAGTAATGTCTGAATTTTCAAAACTTCTGCTTTGGGTTAGAGTGGAAACATAAATTTTGAATTTATAAAATTGTAAGAAAAAGTATAATTTTAATCTAATTGACATGCACATATTTCTTCCTTTTTTTACTTTTGCATGCTTTCTTTTTTTTTTCCATAATATATAACAAATATTTTTACTTTTCTATAATATATAAAAAACATTTTTACTTTTTTATAATATATAAAAAATATTTTTACTTTTCTATAATATATAACATATATTTTTTCTATCACTATAATATATAAATATTTTCTTTCTATAATATATAAATTTCTAATCAACCAACAACAAAGAAAAAAGTAAAAAAATGCTCAGTGGAAGAAGGCAGACTTTAGCATGTTATATTCACAATGTAAAAACACACCAGTAGCCGAGAGTGTTCAAATTCATTGCTGAATGAACAATGCATAAATAGCAGTGAGTATCTACTGCTTTTAAAGTCTACCATTTCTCCAGAATGCTCAATTGATGGGGTGAGAGCATAGTCATCTGCAGAGAGTTCTGTTTCACTGTATCACAGCTCATCAGTATGGTTAGACATCCGATTGCTTCCAACCAGGATTTAAATCCAACCAATTTGTCATCAGCCAGCAGTATATATATATATATATATATATATATAACATGTAGAATATTTGGTATTTAAGTCAGGTAAATTCAGATAGAAATGATCTCAAAAGAACTCAATGTTAAATTTATTTAATTTAACAGAGTAATATAATCTAGAAAAAAATTTAGATATTCTACAATTTCATGGGTAATACATATTTTGCAGCAAACCTGCTGCTCGTCAGATCCAAATGATACAACAGTAAATATTCAAAATAATCCAGAAAATATTTTTTCTGGATTATTTCAACTGTCAGTTGTATCATCAAGACAAAGAAACAAACTGGATCCATCAGTCCAAAACCTAAACAAAAATGCAGTTGTAAGAGGAAAACACTGCCAAGAGACAATGTATCAAAAATAATGGCAAAATATTTGAGAGGATTATTAGCTGTTTCCTGACAGGTTATATCCCCTGAGCATTACAGGAGGGAATATATATATTTGGGTAAGAATGTCTTTTTTATGTAGGTTTCATTAAAAATGACTAAGTATTATTAAATTTCTTTATATAATTTATTGTGTGTTCTTATGATATTTTTCTTTTTAGAACTCAAATTATATAAGAATTGTCCAAAGGTTTTATATTTTTAAGTGCTTTCAGCTATACTTTTGGTCATTATCAAGAATAATTTTTGTTTTACTTGTAATTGTGTGTGAAGGTTATGTATATAGAGTCATGTGTATATTAAGTTCCAAAAACAGTAAGCACAATGTGACTGTGTTCATAATTGATGTGTAGAATTTCTGTATTTATTAGTAAAGCCTCTATTATTTTTAATCTTCTTTTGCATGTGGATGATGCTAATATGTATGTATTGTCAATAAATATATATATATATATAAATATATATATATATATATATATATATATATATATATTGATGTGTAGAATGTCTGTATTTATTAGTAAAGCCTCTATTATTTTTAATCTTCTTTTGCATGTGGATGATGCTAATATGTATGTATTGTCAATATATATATATATATATATATATATATATATATAGAATTTCTGTATTTATTAGTAAGCCTCATTATTTTTAACTTTTGGTATGTAGACAGATGCTAATATGTATGTATTGTCAATAAATATATATATATATATATTGATGTGTAGAATTTCTGTATTTATTAGTAAAGCCTCTATTATTTTTAATCTTTGCATGTGGATGATGCTAATATGTATGTATTGTCAATAAATATATATATATATATATATATATATATTGATGTGTAGAATTTCTTGGTATTTATTAGTAAAGCCTCTATTATTTTTAATCTTCTTTTGCATGTGGATGATGCTAATATGTATGTATTGTCAATAAATATATATATATATATATATATATATATATATATTGATGTGTAGAATTTCTGTATTTATTAGTAAAGCCTCTATTATTTTTAATCTTCTTTTGCATGTGGATGATGCTAATATGTATGTATTGTCAATAAATATATATATATATATATATATATAAATATATAGAGTTTCTGTATTTATTAGTAAAGCCTCTATTATTTTTAATCTTCTTTTGCATGTGGATGATGCTAATATGTATGTATTGTCAATAAATATATATATATATATATATATATATATATATATATAGATGTGTATAAACTTGTATTTATTAGTAAAGCCTCTATTATTTTTAACTTTTCTTTGGTATGTGGATGATGCTAATATGTATGTATTGTCAATAAATAAATATATATATATATATATATATATATATATATATATATTGATGAATTTCTGTATTTATTAGTAAAGCCTCTATTATTTTTAATCTTCTTTTGCATGTGGATGATGCTAATATGTATGTATTGTCAATAAATATATATATATATATAAATATATATATATTGATGTGTAGAATGTCTGTATTTATTAGTAAAGCCCTCTATTATTTAACTTTCTTGCATGTGGATGATGCTAATATGTATGTATTGTCAATAAATATATATATATATATATATATATATATATATATATATATATTGATGTATAATTGTATTTATTAGTAAAGCCTCTATTATTTTTAATCTTCTTTTGCATGGATGATGCTAATATGTATGTATTGTCAATAAATATATATATATATATATATATATATATATATTGATGTGTAAAGAATTTCTGTATTTATTAGTAAAGCCTCTATTATTTTTAATCTTCTTTTGCATGGATGATGCTAATATGTATGTATTGTCAATAAATATATATATATATATATATATATATATATATATATATATATATATATATTGATGTGTAGAATTCCCCCATTTATTAGTAAAGCCTCTATTATTTTTAATCTTCTTTTGCATGTGGATGATGCTAATATGTATGTATTGTCAATAAATATATATATATATATATATATATATATATATATATATATATATATTGATGTGTAGAATTTCTGTATTTATTAGTAAAGCCTCTATTATTTTTAATCTTCTTTGCATGTGGATGATGCTAATATGTATGTATTGTCAATAAATATGTTTAAAATATTGTCAATAAATATGTTTAAAATATTGTCAATAAATATGTTTAAAATATTGTCAATAAATATGTTTAAAATATTGTCAATAAATATATCACAGATATATCCTGGTAGATCTCACTGTGTGTTTATATAAGATCAGATGGAACTGTTGAAGGAAAGGTGCAATGTCAATCTTCTCGTTAATTTTCTGGGGCGGTGACCTATGTAATTTTTTTACCAATATGGATTATTGAAGAACAGAGTTCTTCAAAAGACATAAAAATTCATAAACGACATTAGTACTCTGCAGTTTAAATTTTAGAGGTGAATTATTATTATTGATGATAAGTTTGGCAGTTTTTAATTTTTTGTAGTAGATAATTTAATTTAATTTTCTTGTGTGAGTTAGTGTTGCATAATTTCAGATGATGTTACAAAATGAAGATTTGTCCTGTCTGTAATTACTCTGTGCATTTGGTTTTTGTAAAAAATATTAATGTTATTATTTTTGTTTACGTGTTTGTAGTTGTCATTAGTTCCATTAAAAAACACATGAAAAATAATTTGAAATACTTAATGAGAATACTTTGTCATTTTTTATGAAACCTGCATATATATATATATATATATATATATATATATTCTTAACTACTCAACAACATAATCATTGCAAAAAAAACAAGCATGTGACAAGAGCTTTCATTAATGGTAATAAAGTATAACTGGTAGTAAAGAGAATGAACTAAGCAGACGCTGCCTCACTATTGTCTCTCTCTACATGAGTGGGATAAGATATATATTGCTCTACTTCCTCAGGATAGTATTGAGCACTTTTTGTTGCTTAGTGCCTTCAAGAACAGTCTTTCCCTGCCCCCATCTATATTTTGTTGTTACACTCACACACACATATATTTAAGCATATGTTGCCTTGCTATTGTCTCTCTCTACATGAGTGTGATAAGATATATATATATATATATATATATATATATATATATATATATATATTTAGTGTATCGAGGCAGCAAATAATTTTCTAAACATATACTGTTAAATATAAGAGACAATGAATGTCTATTATGTTTAACCATGAGCCGTTCTAAACATATTTTGGCTTTAATTTCAGTTGAAAATCAAGACAAAAATTCTCCAACATTTGGATAATTTTTTATTAAGTTGTTTCTACGCTTTTGGCTCACACGAGCCATCTTCAGAGAGGTTATTAAGACAGTAACACAATAACATCCACTATCAGCGACAATTTTATTTTGTGTTGACATTTATCAGAAAAACATAAACAAGTAGGTAATATCAGACAGATTTTAGTCAACAATACAATAATCCTTACTCATACACACAGTAAAAAGAACCTTCATATATTGGAGGCCATCTACATTAAATCCAAACAACCCACACTTAATAAAATCACATTTAAATCTGGTCATGACACGTTACATTGCATTTGACTACATGGTTTTGTTGTCATTTCACGCTATCACGCGGTGTGACATCATAGAACCACATTGCAAATTTGCGAACTGCATTTGTTATTTTTGGTAACTATTACCTTTGCCTAGCGGAGTTTTATGTCAACACAAAATAAAATCATTGCTGATAACAGATGTTATTGTGTTACTGACTTAATAACCTCTCTGAAGATGGCTCATGTGAGCCAAAAGCTTAGAAACAACTTAATAAAAAATTATCCAAATGTTGGAGAATTTTTGTCTTTATATTTTACTTAAATTAAAGCCAAAATACGATGTTTAGAATGGCTCATGATTAAACATAATAGACATTCATTGTCTCTTATATTTAACAATATATACACACACACAAATAAATATACAAGTCTTTATTATGATAGAGACAATTTTTCTAGCTGAATTGTTCCTCTGTATTGCATATTATTCATTATTGTACATAATTAGGTTACAATAAAATTATTATTTTAATAAATACTACCGTATAAACTTGAGATGTATTAGAAGGAGGGACTATATTATAAAGTGGGAGGGGTATGAGACCCATGTAAAGGTCCTGGTCTTTTCTGTTTGGTTATTTATCACATATGGAACAAAAATATTTTGATATACTTGCCTCAGACTTTATGACAGACAACCATAGTAATGCCTTCTCCACTTTAATTGTAAATAAAGTAGCATACTTTCTCCCTGAATTTCTCAGATATGGAGTTATCATTATTTGTATGTCATGTAAATAAGAAATATCATACAATTGAAAGTCTGTCTTTGCATAGGAAAAATACCATTACCCTATTTCAGGTTTTATTATGCAAGTCAATGTTTTCACAATAAAATTAGTATTAACCAAACAATGTCAGCAAGACTTTCAATGTGTTTTACATTACATATTAATGAGTGTCTACTGAGCATAAAATGAAGGATAGGTTTTCTATTGTCATAAACTAGTAAATTGACCCCACCCCACCCCACCAATTGAAGTACTCTATTCTGTCAGGTGTTATTCTGCAAGTCAAATTTTTATGATATATTGTCTGGAAAGTTCATGCCAATTTTTAGTTCTTCATGTTCCAACACATGAGAACACATCAAATTTATTGACCAATATAATATGCTTACATTTTCAATTTGAGCTTACTTCAAACTTTTGTACAGAATGACTCTCACCTATTACCCTTCTTTTAGTCTTGTTCCTTAATAAAGTTTCTATTTTCTAATTCTTCCCTACCCAGTAATCCCTTGTTTTAGTGGCTTGACTGCCTTGTTTGGGTTGAATTCAATTAAAAAAATATTTTCTGACTGTAATTATGCCTCCATAAAAAAAAATGGTCATATAATGTTTTGACAAGCCAGTATTTTCATTATTAATTTTTGACTGGTTTTCTTCATCTTACTGCTTCATTTCATGACAAAGTTGTCAGTCATCTTTAGAAGGTTAAAGTGAAAAGCATGTTTTTTTTTTTGACTTGACAATTTATTTGTTTTAACAAACAGAAAGTGCAAAGCAACTCCAGTTCTCAAACATCTTACATGTTCAACAAATCAGTTTTCAAACAGCAAATTCAAGATGGAAATGTCTTGGTTATTGAACAAGATTTTGGTTCTCAAACAACATTGTCAAACCATGTTAACCCAAATGAAATCATTTCTGAGTTGACCACCACATTGTATATATTCGTGTGTGATGCTGTGCTTTTATTTTCCAATTTTATTGTACTGTTTTTTTTTTCTTTTCATTAGCCTTTAGTCACAGCTCCAAAGAAAACTAACAAGGATACTGTATAGTGGGTTTAAGTGGGTTTAACAGTAATACCAAGGAAACATTGCTCAAACTTTTTTGGTACTTCTGCTTTTAGAAAGTTTAAGTCTAGTTTTATATTGAAACTTTCTGAGCAAAATTTTGAATAAGTAATCATCTGGGAGTCCAGGATTGCATTAATCTTTTTCATACTGATTTCTATGGAGAAAATAGTTTCATTTTATGAATATTTCAGATCATGAATGACCTTCAGGAATGGTTTAAGTTTGTGAACCATGTTTCAACTGTATATGACCAAGAATGGCAATGGTGATAAATAGAAGTTTCCTTTGCAAGAAAACATTTTACATTTATTGACTGAGCAAATAGTCCAGCTTTCAGTTGAAATTTATAAAATCTTTCTCTTAAAATACTTCTCAGAAAATTAGGTTTCTTAAGTAGCTGTTATAGCTCTTTCCAGTATTGATGAGGTTTCCTTCCTCACTCTTTATTTGGAGTAGAGTGCAATGTCAACATTTTTATCATGTTCTCCTTTTCTTTTCAAGTTACATGTGCTAACCATTTTAGCAGTTGCTACTGTTGGTAGTTTTCAAGTGATGTGGTTTCTGTTATTTGGTACAGATTTCTGTTTATGATTCTGTAACACCAGTCCACAATGTTCAAAAAGGGATGGTCTTTGGCAAGACCCACAGGCTTCACTCACTCAAAGTCTTTTATTTCCATTGATCTGAGAAATCAGTTGTATACAACTGACAGTTTAGATGGCTATCATGTTCATGGCTATTCCAAGTGTGTTAGTATGAAGGGAATGAGACAGGATTGACCTGAAACTGAAATCAGCTCAGTAATTTCACTTCATAACCGCTACACTATCCCACATCCATGACATACAACATGATGGTTATCAAGCTGGATTATTTTAGACCTTATTACTAGAGAGGGGAATTTCATTTTAACTATGTGCCCCTAAGTTTTATGGTCTTAATTGTAAAAGTCGAAGATCACTCAAATCACAGGTTCACTCGTCTGCCCAAGTCGGTGTTAATTGGCTCCTGATGGCCTAATGACTGGCAGCAATTCATGGTAACAAGAAAGAAGTAAATGCAAACAATAAATAAATCACCTAAAATTTGGCTATCAGCCAATTATGAAATCCGTAGAGACGCGTTGATGAACACAGAAAATTCTATTTGTAGAAAACTCTTGTAGCTAATCGTAATGGAAATATTAAATGTTTCCCTACAAGGAAATAGTTGGCATTTATTAACAGATCAGCAAGTTATCACTCATTCCACTACAGATGAGGTTTCCTACCTAACATTCTATTTGAAATTGTGTGGAATGTTGACATCCTGATTATGTCATAATTTTCTTTTTTGAGTTACATAGTGTCTACAGAATTTGGAGAAGTGATGGTATAATATTTGTAGTAATGGTAGCAGGGATGGTATTTAACGGATGGAATAGGAAGTGGTGTTTGATTGAGATTCTCAATCAAACATCACTTCTTATTCCATCTGTTAACCCCTTTCCCTTTGTAAAGCTAAACAAAGCCAAATTTTCAAATTTTTTCACTTACAACTCAATCTAAAAGTAAAATTGTCCAAAATCTAAAAATAGACATTGATTGCTAACCAATTTTTTTTTTTTGTGACGTAAATTTTTTACTTTCGCCAGTGAATTCTTAACCTTCAAATTTTTTTATTTCTTTTTTATTTCATTTTGAAATGTGGTAGTTGCTGATGAGATGTGAAATCTATCTTAGGGATTTCATGTTGAAATGATCATTCAACAGTTTTGAACATCAAAATTTATTTTATATATATATATATATGGACAAGGACTTAATACCAGAGAATTTAAATACAGTTTTAAATAGAAAAAGCATTTTTAAACAAAATCCTGAGGATTATTTCAGCTAACACTTCATTGGCAAAGGTATTTGACATGAGAATAATAAGAACTTATTAGGACAAACTGGAAAAAAGGGAGGTAAGGTTGAAACACAACTAAAAAAATAATTTATTTGAAAAGACAGTTCACAAATAAAAGACAAAAGGTTTTAACAGAGTATAAAAAGAAAAAAACTTACTCAAAGCCCATTGCAATGGAAAAAGGAGCATAAAAAATGTTCCTTTTGTCTACAAAGACTTGATCTTATTACCTTGATGCTGATAGATTTGAGTACACATAGATGATAGTCAGACTGAGGCTTGAACAAGATAGAAAACCAGCTGTTCTCATATGCTTCATCACAATCTGAAGTATCCATTAGGTGCTGTTCAGTTGATGAATCATGCATAGTTTGTGTAGTTCTCCTAGGGAGACCTTGGTTGCTGGACCATATATATGCAGGCACGTGATGACTGATTCTGGCTTCTAATCACTGATTGGTCCATCCCATGCATTCAGTGCCACACTGATATTTGAGCTTAAAAACAATAGAACTCATTTGTAAGTGGCAGAGACCATCTTTAGCAAAAGAAGGAAAGACAGGTCTTGTACTAAAGACAGCACATAATCTGACAGTAGTGAATCTTAAAAAGGTGCAAACAGATACTCTGTCAGCAAGCATTTGACTCTTCCTACTTAGCTTAAGATTGACAGGGCACAAGCTAAGTCCAAAAGCCACAGGTTTTCTAAAGCACTTAATCTTGTGCAGCACAAAACAATTAGTGACATTAACATGAGAGATATTGTCACTTGAAATATGGTAAATATTATCCAACTGTTGTCTTAGGGCACAAGGGGAACAAATCATAAGAGCATGGTGGACTAGGGTGGTAGTTAGGTTAATTTTCCATGACTTGGCAACAAAAAAATTACAATTTGTGTACAAACCAGTGAACGTAGGTTTGCAGTAAAGAGTTGTTATAAACAAACCATTATTATGCTCAACACAGATGTCTAAGAAAAAGGGGACATAAAAAATTCTTTTTTTGTCTGCAAAGACTCAGTCTGTGTACTTTAATGCAAACAGATTCAAGTACACAAAGATGATGGTCAGATAGAAAAGCTTGATAAAAAAGCATTTGTCCTCATATACCTCAGCATATCCTGAACTATCAATTTGCTGCACCTAATTTTATGCTCTGTTGAAACCTTTTGTCTTTTATCTGTAAATTGTCTTTACAAATAAATTATTTTTAGTTCTTCAACCTTGCTCCTTCTTTTTCCAGTTTATTTTCATAAGTTAAGTCCTCGTTATTCTCATGTCAATCACCTTTGTTAACAGCACCCTCCAATGAAGTGTTGAATAAAAGGATTTTACTTAAAAATGTTTTCCCTGTTTAAAAATTTATATATAAAGACAAAAAAAATAAATTATTATAGCTGACATGTTCCATTCACTGATGGATTTTATCATGCTAAATGATATTTACCTTAGTAAATTCTATCAGAAGTTGAAACACATTTGTTAAAATAAGTTTTTTTTTTGTCTATATTCATATTGTCCTTTTACAGATATTTTGTAGTTATAATTAAAAGTTTTTACATTTAATATCAAAATTTAATGATTTTTAAATAATGTTTTGTATTTAAACAGTCAATTTTATTTTACACTCTAAGACTGTTATCTGTTATGGTTAGTTCTTTTCATTATATTTTTAAAATTAGTTTAATTTCTCTTAGGAACTAATATATGTAAAATAAATCAGTATTTTGAAAAAGTTCTTCTAAGTTTGTTGTTTGGTACTATTTTAAGCAGACTGAATAAAAATTGCTTCAGTTTATCAGTATGTTTTATGGTGAATGTCTCTTGGCATGCCACACACATCAGAGGATCTTGCTTTTACAAATGGGTTATGGGAGTATGTCCAACATGGAGGCTGGAAATAATTACTTATTTTCTTCTAGTTTAACAATTCTGATGCCATTCTTCTAT
Organism: Ascarosepion bandense; assembly: GCA_037127315.1. Taxonomy (NCBI): domain Eukaryota; kingdom Metazoa; phylum Mollusca; class Cephalopoda; order Sepiida; family Sepiidae; genus Ascarosepion; species Ascarosepion bandense. The sequence continues at coordinate 4,471,967 of JBBBDQ010000419.1, forward strand.
AGTTGGTTTAATTTTGAACAATTTGTTGTTTGGGTAGGAGTTCCTTAGGTTCTGCCAATCCTCTCTGATATATTTATTGGTTGTTGGCTTCAGATCTGTATATGGGATTTTGGTATCTAAGCTGTCTGGTATGGTTGTTTTTTTTTTTTTTGTTTTTTTATAGTAGATGCTTTTCTTGTGGAATCTGCTCTATCCTTCACTTTGATACCGATATGGCTTAGTATTCAGCAGAAGATAATATCTCTATTTAAGCTAAGTAAGAAGAAAGGATAAAGCATAAACTTCAAGAAAACTGAATGCATAGTCATCAGCAAAAAGAAGACCCCCAAAATGCTAATTACAGGTCAAGGATACTAAAATCAAACAAGTGCAGAAATATAAATACCTGGGAAGTATTCTGACAGAGAATGGAAAGTGCAACACTGAGACCTTGAAGATGCATTTCAAAAGCTAAGCAGAGTATTGAGAGACAGAAAAATCTCATTGGAAACAAAGGTAAAAGTGTTGGACTGCTGTGTGATATTTGTCCTTCTGTATAGCAGCAAATGTTGGATAATCTCTTGAAGGGTGAAGAAAAGGCACAAGAGGCAGAAAATTGGTTCTACGGAAGGATGCTGAGGATATCATGGTGTTAGAGAAGATGCAAATGAGAAGAAAACTTAACATCAGGAAGAGACAGCTAAGGTTCCTAGGACAAATACTAAGGAAGGAGGGTTTGGAGAATCTGATACTCACAAGATGGATAAAGGGAAAGAGAGACAAGGGAAAGCAGTGCAAGACATTTTTGCTGGGTTTGAGCAAATGAATAGTGGAGCAGGGTTCGAGAGAGATACCAAGAGGAAAAATATTAAAGAGCGACATCTATAAAATGCAGGACTTCTTACAGAAGGTAGAAAAAGAAAAGAGAATAAACTTCAAGAAAACTGAATGTATGGTCATCAGCAAAAAGAAGACACCAATATGCCAATTACAGGTTGGGGAAACTAAAATAAAGCAATTAAATTAATTTAAATACCTGGGAAGTATTCTGACAGAGAATGGAAAGTGCAACACTGAGACATTGAAGATGCATTGGCATGGCCAAGGATGCATTTCAAAAGCTAAGCAGAGTATTAAGAGACAAAAAGATATCTTTGGAAACAAAGAAAAGAATACTAGATTGCTAGGTTCTGCCCTTCTATAAGGCAGCAAATGCTGGACAATCACTTCAAAGATGGAGGAGTGATTCAAAGCAACAGCAAAAAATGAGACCTTCATTGGTGAATCGATGTGGTTCATTTCTGCTCTATGATAATGCACAGCCACATGTTGCAAGAATGACATTGTAAAAACTCACAGACTTGGGATATGAGATTTTACTACATCTTCCATATTCTCTTGATCTTTTAGCAACTGATTATCATTTTTTAAACACTTAAGCACATTTTTAAATGTTAAAATTTTTAGTCCAAACCAGTGGTGGAATCAGCTTTCAAGGATTTCATTGCATTGCAGTCAATAACTTTTTATCAACAAAGAATAATAATTGTCAATCAATGGCAAAGGTGAATAGATGCTCAAGGCTCATATTTTGACTAATTACATCAGTTAATTTTCCAGGAATAAAATTATGTTTCTGAAAGCAACCAGTATTTTTATAACAACCTAATAATAATTTAAAAACTACTATTAAACCTTTGACAGAATCATTGAAAAATCAAAGAAACCAAATTCATTGATACACATCACCTGTCAACCATAAAACAAACTCATCACTTCCGGCAAAAACTAAAAACCTTCAACATGATCAAAACCAATGAATCAAAACAAAATTTTTTAAATCTAACAAACTATGGTTAAACACAGTTATCTCTATGTGGTCAAGCTCCCACATTGAAAAATACCTTGTGTCACATCTCTCTCCAGTAGGAGAGTAGTGCAAATATACTTATCATTAAACTACTCTTCTTCTTTATGGGCCATATCAGGACATAGGCGATCATGGATCTCCACTTATCCCTTTCCTTTGTTGCTCTCATCAATTTTCCTCTTTGTATCTTTTCAAAACCCTGCTACACAATCCACTTGCTAAAGCCCATCAAGTATGTCTTGGACCACTTTCCCCTGTCTCTCTTTCACTCTATCTGTCCTGTGAATATTAGATTCTCTAAGCCTCCTTTCTCATTACATGTCCCAGAAACTTCAACTGACTCTTCTTGATGCTATGTTTTCTTGTTTGCATCCTCTTCAATACCTTTCCCCTATTATTCTTTCCCTCTATTTTTCCTGTGAATATTAGATTCTCCAATCCCTCCTTTCTCATTACATGTCCCAGAAGCCTCAGCTGTCTCTTCCTCATGCTATGTTTTTTTTTCTTATTTGCAGCTTTTTTAATACCTTATTGTTGCTCACATGGTCAGTCGATGGTCTCCTCAGCATCCATCAAGCTATTTTAATTTAATAAATGAAACCTAGTTTTCATTCTATTGTTCTTCTTTTATGTGCTGAGCTTCTTCAGGATAGAAGCAATCATGGCCCTCCACATCTTCCTATCCTATGTAGTTCTTAATAAGTTTTGTCATGTTATTTCTCCCAAACCCTGTTGTGCCATCCATTTGCTCAAGCTTATAATGCATTTCACACACTGCTTTCTCTTCTCTTTTCCCTCTATCCACCCTGAGAGTATCAGATTCTCCAACCCTTCCTTCTTCATTATGTGTCATAGAAATTTCAACTGTTTTCTCCGGATGTTAATTATAAGTTTCCTTCCTGTTTCCATTTTTTCCAAAACCTTGTTGGTGTTTTCATTTTTGGCCCATGGTATCCTAAGCATCCTTTTGTAGAAATCCATTTCTTTCATTTCAAGTCAGTTCTTTATCTTTTAATGGACTTTCCAGCATTCACTGCCATACAGGAAGACAGATATCATATAACACTTCAGTACTCTTTTCTTTATTTCCAATGAAATTTTCCTGTCTCTCAATACTCTGCTTAGTTTTTGGTATGTGTCTTTGGCCATCCCAATGCATATTTGGATCTCAGTGTCACACATTCTGTCCTTTGTTAGAGTACTTCCCAGATTTTTAAATTTCTGTACTTGCTTGATTTTAGTATCTCTGGCCTGCAATTGACATTTTTGGCTTCTTTTTTTGCTGATGGCCATGCATTCAGTTTTCTCGTAGTTTATGCTTAGTCATTTCTTCTTGCTTGTCTTTGCTACATTCTGTTGGGGGTTTTGTAGTTTCCTTTTCATGTCTGCTATAAACACTGTTTTATCTGTATATCTTATATTGCTAAGGTTGTGGCTACCGATGATGAACCATGGCATACATTCTAGTTCTCTCAAAATTGCCTCACTGTAGAGGTTGAATAATTCCAGTGAGGAGACACATCCTTGTCTTATACCCCTTTCTGTTTTTGTATATTTTCTGCTGAATTTATTTATTGTTGGTATGCAGGCGGTTTGCTGCCAATATAGATTCTCAATTATTCTAATGCCTTCCCAAATATTTGAAGGTTGCCAAGCAGCTGTAGCAGGTCTTTGTGTTGTAATTTGTTGAACATATTTGCATAGTGTAGTTAAAGAGTAAATTTCTGTTTGGTTTCGGTTCCATCGCTTGCTTCACTCATGGGTTTGAAGCTTCCAGACAAATTTAAACAGAGTCTCAACTCAATGCTCTCTCTCAGTTGCGCATGTCACCAGGGTCATAACAAAAACTCCCAGCTATTATCTCAGACCCTTTTTATAGACAAAAAGCCATTGCCGATGCACCAATCATCGCTGTCAGTCTCATTCTCACTTAGCATAAAATGACAGGTCGAAGAATATTCCTTACTTTGACCAAACTTGCGAGGATGCAGCTGACAAGACGACAAACTCTCTGGCATGGGTTTATGCACGCATTCATCACAACACAGCAGCATGACAAGCAAAACACCTTGGACACTTTGGCTCTGGTAAGTGTGAATGTTTATCGTCACACATAGTCTATAAAACATAGGTACACATGCTTTTTCAGATAACATTCTAAGCATAAATATCATGTTCTTTGTTCCAGTGTCTTTGATGAACCTGAACTATTCTTGTCCTGTCTCTAGCTTTATCTACTGAGTGCTCTGTCCATCAGATTATTAATTTTCCTGTGTTGCTTGTTAAGCTTATTGTTTAGTGGAGTTCACATTCTTTTGCACCTTTATTTTTTAGGCAGTACTATGAAAATTGATCTGCTTAGATCTTTTGGTATTTTATCACTGTTGTAGATTTCATTTATTATTTCTATAATCTTGTTTATGCTGAAATTGTCTAAGACCATCAGCTTGTCTATTACAATTCCATCTGCCACTTTGTTTCTGTTCAGTTTAGCCAATGCAACTTCCATTTCAGTTTTAAATATTTCCAGCCTGTCAGCATTTCTGTGTATTGCCAATTTTTCTCTTCTATTGTCGAAGAGATCTCCACTCTATTCATCCAATCCCAAGGTATTTTTTTTTCTTTTTCTTATATGAGCATCCTGTTCTTAGATTTTATACATCCTGTTGATGATCATGTCTTTTGTCCTGTGAGTTCACTTATTTTTTCATATATATCTCCTTTATTTGTGATACTCAATCTCTCTGCTACTGCACATTTTCATTAAGCCATTTTTATTTAGCCTGTTTGTATTTGTTTCTTATTTATTTGTGTAGTTTTCTGTATTCCGTTCCATGTTTTGACTTTGTTTTCTGTCTCCTTTACATCCTGTTATGAATCTTGTTTGTGATCCACTTGTTTTTCCTTCTACATTCATTTTACTTTGGGATGATGTCGTTTGCTGATGTTACTAAAGCTTTGCTTAGTGTGTCCCATTTCGAGTTTCCATTTCGTCCCTCATGTCTGCTTTATATGTGTCCATATTTTTTTTCAGGTTCAGCTTATTAGAGAGTCTGTTGTATTGCAATTTGGCTGCTGCATTAGGCTTTTTCAGTTTCCATAGTTTAATTCTTAATTTACATATCACAGGCTGTTTCGGCAATCAGCACTTGAATAGGGTTTGCAGTGAACAACTATATTCTGGAATCTCTTGTTGATAGTTATGTAGTCAATTTGGTTTTTATTTTCCCCTCCTGAGCTTTTCCATGTTCTTAATCATATTGGGTGTTCTTGAAACCAGGTGTTAGCCATTTCTTGGTCATTTGCTGTTCACCATTGCACCCATTTTTCTCTGCATTCATTGCAGGTTCTCAGTTGAATTTTCCAGTTATTTTCTCTTCCTTTTCCTTTCCTGCTTCAGCATTCAGGTTTCTCATGATAATTGTTATGGTGCCCTATCTACATTGGAATGAACTCTTCCTCCTTCATAAATACTAACCTGCAAGATCTTTTAAAGGAGGCAGTCAAGACACAGTGTAGCTTGACATTTCGGACACTTCTATCTGCTGACTAATTACACTTTTATTTTGTATATATGTTTTGTTATTCTAATACACTGGTTCAATCTACCTTCTCATTTTTGTGTCTTTCTTTCTGGCCCCAATAGGCCACAACATTAATTTTAATTTTTTATGACTTACCCTGAGCCTTGATGTTGTCTAGCATAGAGCAGAAAGATTGTATTTCTTTTTCTGTACTTTGTGTTGTTGGTGCATACACAACTATAACAGTTATGTTGAAGGTCTTGCCATTCAGTTTAACTAGAAGAATTTTTTTGGATAATAGACAGTATCCTCAAACTTGATGCCTTGATCCAGTTTCACTTCAACTCCTTTTTCATATGTCTCTCTCTATATACATAATCCTGTAATTTCATGCAGTCAAAGTACCAATAAGAGCTCATTAAAACAACCATCATAAAATTATTTATAGAAAAGGTAGAGGGAAGTCATGTGATGGTGGTGGGAATGTAACTGAAGTTGTGATGCCAGGTCAGGAGTGATGACATTACAGAACATCGTTTGGATTGTGCCAAGAATCACAAAGTATAGAGCAGGAACACCAGACCAGATATAGCAGCAATATTCCATACACAGACAGATGGTAGATTTATCAATGTGCAAGATTGACTTTGGTAAGAAAAATTGTCTGGTACAACACAATGAACCAATTTTCCTTGCTGCAGACTAAGCAATTGATTCAATATAATTGCTCCACTTGATTTCAGCAGAAAATTTGAGACCAAGAAGGTGCAATGACTTGTTCTCTTGAAGGTTGGAAACAGTCATGCTGATTAAAGGTGATATGTCCCAGAATGGGATATATATCAATACAAGGTTGTTAAATGATTAAGGCAAATGTAATCAGGTAGAACAATCTAGTCCATAGATGTAATCATCATATTCGTAGTATGCAGTGTCCTGAGGCGTAGTGAATAGACCTCTAGTGATAAGACTGGTAGATCTCTCTCACTCACTCACTCTCGATGTCCTTGTCTTCATCTATATTTATGGCTGATACCAGCCAATCACATTCCAGCGAGGAGTAACTAAGGTGTGTTCATGTTCATTATATATTCATTACATCATCTCCTACTGAGCTAAATTCTCCCCTGAAATTTAGCTTTAATATTTCCACTTTCTTAAGTCTGGAGATAAACGATCAACTTTTTTTTTTCAGTTGTTTTCACCTTACACCTTCTTGCTGTGGTGGCGTTTGATGCATTGGTACTTCTGGCCTTGAGGTTGAGAATACTTGGTGAATGTTGATTTTTGGGAATGGAAATTTGAAATGTGTCATACAAGACTTCCATTGGAATCTCCTCGGTGTCTTTTGTGACATCTGTAGTGTGTCTGGGTCTCAATTGATTTCAATGTCTTTTACACCAAAATCTTTCTCCTTTTACATCATATATGACTTGACCAATCCTTTTGGTTAATATTCCTTGTATCCAAAACATTTTCCCTGCTCTAAAGTTCCTAAAAAACCTTTTTCACCTGGCTTTAGTCATTTGATTTTCTTTCTTCACAGTTTTCTTTGCCAGACTAGGCAGCAGCCTGTCGAATACAGAGCGTATCTTCCTTGCAAACATTAACGCTGCTGGCAATAATCCTGACATCGTATTTGGGTTTGGCATGATCCTTTATATTGCCAAAAACTTTTAATATTTCTTTCATTTAAGTCCACATCTTGACTTCTCTTTAACGCTCATTTTAAGGTGTCGACAAATTTCTCTGCCTGTTTATTCAATCTTGGGTGATGTACTGGTGTTGTCACATGATCAATTGACAATGATGCACAGAATTCCTTGAATTCTTTTCCCATAAACTGCATTCTGTTGGTGCTGACTAAAGTTTCTGGGATACTAAAGCGACTAAAAATTTTGTTAAGTGCATTGATTGCATTTGTTGTCATCGGATGTCTGCACTTTACAATTTCTGGACACTTTGTGAAACTGTTCACAACAATTAGATAATACGATCCATTTATAGGCTCTGAATAGTCTTTGGCCATGGCTGAATCTTTACCGGTGGATCCCTTGCTGCCAGTTGACATCCTATGCACTGTTTCACCAGGTTTTGTATATCTTAGTCCATCCTCGGCCAATAGTTGTAGCTTCTCATTAGAGATTTCATTCTCAAAATGCTTGAATGGCCAGTGTGAAATTCTTTTAGAATTTTCTTTTGTAGAGTAGCTGGCATAACCACTCAATCTATGTATAATAATACCTGATCACAGATTGAAAATGCTGACACACTACTTCCTTTCTTAGATTTCTTGATTAATCCAACTTGCTGTTTCATTTTTTTAATGAAATCATCCTTCTCCGCTGCTTTTTTCACCTTTTCTAGTGTAACTGGTCGTTCTTTAATGATGTTGCATATCAGACTCGTCAATTCACTTTCATCTCTTTGTGACAGTATTACAGTTTCTTCCAACGATTCCGTACACTCAGGTATCAATCCTGATAACCCATCGTCATGACGTAGCTTTTTTGAAGGCACATATTTTATTTTTAAGTTGTAATTTTTTAGAATTACACGCTAACGCTGTAGTTGATTTGCTATGTAAGTTGGTATACCTTTATTTTTTCCAAATATTGTTAACAGCGGTTCTAGATCTGTTTGCAGAGTAAACTCTCTTCAGTATAGAAATCTGTGAAATTTTTTCATAGCCTAAATTATTGCTAAACTCTCCTTTTTGATTTAGCTGTAACTCCCTTCAGCGGGCAGTAACATTTATGAGACATGTGCTAATGGCTTCTTAGATCCATCCTGGAATTCATGAAGCAATACAGTAAATTCCTCATTACTGGCATCTGCTGCTACAATAATTTTCTTATTTGGGTCAAAATGCAGCTACGACAGGTCTGTTAATAGACAGTTTTTTTATTTTTTTAAAAGCCTGTTTGCATTCTTTTGACCATATCCACTTTATGCCCTTTTTCCACACCTCATTTAAAGGAGCTCTCACGTCATGTCTTTTCGGGATATAAATGCTATAATAGCTTACTAATCCCAAGAATGCTTGGAGCTTAGCCACATTATCAGGAGCTGGCATATTTTTTATAGCCTCAGCCATTTCTGGATCTGGTTTTCTTCCTTTACTGTCAATGATCTGCCCTAAATACTTTATCTTCTTTAAGAAGAACTCAGATTTTTCAGCACTCAGCTTGAATCCGTATTCCTCAATTCTCTGAAATACTGCTCTAAGATGCGTTTAGTGTTGGGCCTCGTTTTCACTTTTAATCAAAATGTCATCTAGATATGCGATTACATATTCCATACCAGCCAACATTGTGTCCATTATTTGCTGGAATAGGCTAGGCGCTACATTCAATCAAAACGGCAGTCTATTTTAGTTTAAACATTCCTCTATGGGTGTTTGTCAAATATTTCGAACATTCTTCACTGACTTTAACCTGAAGGTAAGCCTTCGACAAGTCCAACTTTGAAAACACACTACCTTCAATTTCAATGAACATATCCTCAGGAGATGGTAGAGGGTATGCATGGTCTTTCAAGCAGTCATTTAAATCTGTCGAAAAATCTGCACAAACTGATTTTTCAGTTTTATATATATATATATATATATATATGGTTGGAGACGCCCAATCCGAACAATCAACTTTTGAAATTACTCCACTTTTCTCCAACCTTTCTAATTCTTTATTTATCGTGTCTGATACTGAAAATGGTACTTTCCTCTTTGGTCTAAAAATTTGTTTGACATTTTCTTTCATTTCGAAGTTGACTTCTGTTTTTGTACACAGACCTAATCCTTCTGAAAAAATGTGAGAAAAATGTTTTTTCAAATCTGTAATAAATTTTTTGTTTTCTTCATCATATCATTCTCCATGATGTTAATTTCATTACAGAAAGAATATGCTGGTAATTCCCATAAATTCAACAATATGATCCAAAGAGGTTTTCTGAACCAGGGATCACATTTACTTTTGATTTGTGAATTTTTCCCATGAACGCAATGTTGCATTTTAATTCACCTTTAAATTGCAGTCTTTTTCTTGACACTCCCCTATCAATTTTGTCTGTATTAGTCAACCATGGGTAACCAATTTTTTTTCCATGTCTGCTCGTTTATCACTGAGATGTCACTCCCAGAATCAAGTAACAATTTTACAGTTTTACCATTTATTTTTACATTGATACAATTTCTTTTACCCTCCTCAATTTTGTTTTCCAAGCAAACTATGTTTGTCTTTGTTTGTCACTTTTCTTTTCCTTTTCTCTGTCTTGATCGACAATGAGAATTTTTATGGCCTGCACACCCACAATTAAAGCATTTTTTTATTTTTAAAGAAACAATTTTTCTTTATATGCTGTCCTCCACACAAACTGCATATCATTTTTGTTTCCTTATTTTGTCTTGACTTCCGTTGTCTTACAGTTTTTACTCGCGAAATGTTCTCCTCAATCCGAGTATTGTTTTTCTTTATATTAATAAGTCGCTGACATTCTTCAGTTACTTTTTGTAGTGTAAATCTTCTGATCCTGTTCCATCATAGTGCATTCACTATCCCTGCATATGTAACAAAATCATAATCCTCCTCTTTTACAATATTCAGACATCTATATTGCGTGTGAAATATACTATTTTATCGAAAATTTTTGATAAAATTTCAACAGTTTCATTGAATGTCATTTCATCAGGCTTCTTTGGGAGGATTATATTTATATATTTCATATTCTCTTCCATTCCTAAATTCTTCAAGAATAGTGAGATTTTTTCTTTGTCCGACCATTGTTCACATTGTTTTGTAAATATTGTTTAGAATTTACAAAAATACGCTGGAAACATAGAACCATTGTCAGGGTTGTAATTAAATTCAGTTAGAGAATTTGCTATTCCTTCCATGGAAAATGTATTACGCAGTTCTTTTCTTGTCTTTAAAATGTTTTCCAAAAGAACTTTATTATCATTTGCTTGCTATTCAAGTAATTTTTTATGCGTTTGTTGTTGTACCATAAATTGTTGTTGTTGGACTTTTAATTGTTGCTGAATAAGTTGCTGTTGTTCTTTTTGTTGCTCTAAAGTGCCTTGTAACACCTTCATTAGCTCAACAAGTTGCTCTATTTTGCCAACGTATTCAATTTATGTATAGAAAAAAATCTTACAAGTCCAACAGAAGTGGGGGTTCTTACTTACTTCTCTAAGTTTTTTTGCCAAAGATTTTCCTCATCTAATGTTCCTCATTAGAAGTGTTCAACGAATAAGGAAAAATTTGCTTACTTTTTGTAAGTATTACGACTATTTCTAATGTTCTTAGTATTTTTTTCTTGTAAACTCATTTCAATTCTTCGTCGCCAACTGATATGTCTCGGAAAGGGATATAGATCAATACGAGGTTTTTAAGTGGTTAAGGCAAATGTAATCGAGTAGAACAGTCTAGTTCGTAGACATAATCGTAGTATTCGTAGTATGCAATGTCCTGAGATGTAGGTGTAGTCAATAGTAGACCTCCAGTGATAAGACTGGTAGATCTCTCTCACTCACTCTGTCGATGTCCTTGCTTTTGTCTATATTTATGGCTGATACCAGCCAATCACATTCCAGTGAAGGGGAACTAAGGTGTGTCCATGTTCATTATATATTCATTACATCAAAAGGCAAAAATAATTCTCTATGATGACTAAAAAATACTTATGTTTTTGAAGGATTTAAAAATTTACAAATCATTTCTTGCTCCAATTAAAAACTGATTGAAGGTTATGTGTACTGAATATTAAATGTTCTGCTAATATATTAACTATTTTATCCTCATGATGTTGAGTTGGTTGTTTCTTTTTATAAACATAGGTTTTAATGTTATTATTTGAATTGATTCTTCTTCTATGTACCTTCAGGATGTGGGCAATCATGTCTTATCACAATTTTCTGTCTTTTGTAAATCTTAGCAATATTTATTTTTTTGACATCACTTTTAATCCCTGTTCTGCCAACCATTTACACAACATGTATGGTAGGTCGTTCACTGCTTTCTTTTGTCCAACAATATGTCCTATAAGTATATAAGCCTTCTTTCTTCATTATATGCACTAGAAATTTCAACTACCTCTTTCTTCTTGTGGTACCATTTTATTGAAAAATTTGTTGTTGCTCACGTTCAATCCATGGTATTCTCAGAATCCTTCTGTAGAATTCAATTTCTGCTACCTCAAGTTTCTTCTTCATCTCTGAGGAGATTGTCTAGAATTCACTGTTATTTAAGAGGATCAGTATTACATAATAGTTCAGTACTCTTTATTTCTAATGAAATTTTCCTGTCTTTTAAAAATTTGCTTAACTTTTAGATGCATCTGGAGATATCAGTGTTGCATTTTTCATCCTCTGTTAAAACAATTTTTCATCCTCTGTTAAAATAATTTCTAGATATCTGTTTTTGCTTATATATGCTTGATTTTGGTATCTCATATAATTCATAGTTTTTCTTTAATGTGCCATGTTCCTTCAGGATGTTGGCGATCATGGCCTTTCACATCTCCCTATCTCTAGTGGCTCAGAGCATGCTTTCATCTAATACCCCAACCAAGGCCTGCTCTGCCATCCATTTGCTCAAGCCCATCAAGTATGTCATGTGTTGCTTACCCATGTCTCTCTTTCTCTCTATCTGAGCTGTGAGTCTCAGATGCTCCAAGCCCTCCTTCCTCATTACATATTTCAGGTACTTAATTCATCTGTCTTTTCCTGATGTTAAGTATTAGTCTCCTTTTCATTTCCATCCTCTCCAAAATTTTGTCATTGCTCGTATGTTCGGTCCATGGTATCCTCAGCATCCTTCTGTAAAACCACATTTTGGTTACTTCAACTCTTTTCTTTATCTTTGAGGATATTTTTCAGCATTCACTGCCATATTGAAAAACAGACATTGCATAGCAATCTAGTATTTTTCTTCTTTGTTTCTATGAAAATTTTCTCATCTCTCAATCCTCTCCTCAGCTTCAGCAATCTATCATTGGCCCTGCCAATTTGCCTTCAGATCTCTGTTTCACACTTTCGATTGTTTGTTAGAACACTTTCCAAGTATTTAAATTTCTGTACATGTTTGATTTCAGTATACCCTACTTGTAGTTCCCATTTTGGGCTCCTCTTTTTGCTAATGACTATGAATCAGTTTTCCTGTAGTTCATTTGTATTCATTTATTTCCACTTTCTTCAGTCCTGTAGTTTCCATTCTGTGTCTGCTATCAGTACTGTATCACCTGCATATCTTATATTGTTTACATTGTGGTTGCTGATGATGAATCTTGGCATGACTTTTAGGGCTCTCAGAATAGTCTCACTGTACAAGTTGAATAGATCTGGTGAATAGACACATCCATGTCTTACACCCATTTCTATCTTTGTATATCTGTTGAACTCATTTCCTGTCCATATGCAGGCAGTTTGCTGTCAGTAGATGTTCTTGATTACTCTAATGTCATTCCTGAATATGTCTAGACTGCTGAGCATTTCTATCAAGTCTTTGTGTTGAACGCCTTTGTGTAGTCTATAAAACACAGATACATGTCCTTCTTAATTTGTATTGCTCTTTTCAATAGCATTCTAAGCATAAATCATATTCCTTGTTCCAGTGTCCTTGACAAAACGACACTATCTTATCTCTGGGTTAATTGTACTGGCTATTCTATTTATCAGGATTCAGATGATGGGTTCTGTTATGTGACTCATTAAGCTGATTGTTCGGTGGTGTTCACATTCATTTGCACCTCAAGGGGATTTAGTTACTGTTATATCCCGGGAAGGAATAAAGGAAAAGAATAGTGTAAGAATAATACTTAACACTGAAGATAGATTAGAAGAGATTTATTATACAACAGCACAATAAACCAATAGATGTACAAGACCAATCAATGTACAGTAACAGGAATAACAATCAAGTAGAAAATGTCTCTGCCTATGACGTATGCGTCCGTCTAATGACGTATGTTGACGTATAGTCCTAGTCACGGTCTTTCATAGACTGGACCATATCCATTCTGGGGTAGGATAGGATGTTCCTCTACAACAGTTACTGAAATTGAATTCAAATGTGAATTTAAGAACTGGTTTATTTCCTCAGATTTTTCCCGGATTTTTTAATTCCTCTGTATTTTTAGTCCATACAAATTTATCAATGCAGTGTGTATACATTGTCTGTTTAGGTTGATATACAGAATTCTGATAGTGTCAGAGTGATGGGTGAATCCATAAGAATGACATCAGTTTGTATGGAAATATTTCCTAAGTGCTTGTAAAAGGGAAATTTTATGGTTTCAACTAATGGTAGTTTCTTAAGAGTTACTGGTTTTATCTCCAGAGGTGAAAGTGATGAGTGTTTATAAACATTGTTAATTACGATGGCTATTGTTTCACTGATACATATAATAGATAAATTTTCACTATCTCATGACATTAATATGCCATTATTTGGTTTATTGCTTTCAAAAATTTGTAAGTCATCTGTGAAATTTAGGTTAGTTTTAGAAAATAAGTACTTTTTAATAACTTGATTAAATATTTTAGAAATTTTATATACTGAGAATTATGTGACATCATGAGTTATTTTGCCAGTTTTGTAGAGGGTTATTTTCCCATAGATATGACCTGGACTGTATTCAGTGATTTTCTAAAATTACATTGATCCTATTTCACCATTATTTGCAGTAGTAAGTTTATTTATATTTTTTTCAGATTTTCAGTAGTTTTGATGTATAGCTTTAAATTTTGTTTTACTGCTGAAAATAATCCAAAGTTTTGATTCAGTCATTTTTAATATATTTCTACATTTAAGGAGACCTATAGATAAGGCAAGGTTTCAAATCTAGGTAAATTTTTATGATATCCATAGCATAAGACAACCAACTGGTACCTATTTGATGAAACTGTAAATGACAATGTTTATGATGAGCTTTTGCAACAGATGATGATCATCATCAGTATTTTTGAAGGATTTTAGTCATGTGGATGGGTGTCTTGCATTTTTAATCCTCTAATGAAAAATAGAGATTTTATGGCTTCTTAAATGTTTTGTTGTTTGCCACCACAAAAAAATATTATGTAATATACAGAGTGCAAAGGATAAATTGTCATTTAAATGACACAAAAATGAAAACACTGACATCTCATTTTAACAGATATATTTATCAAAATTGCACAAAAATATCTTGAAAGACTAAATAGTAAATTTATTCAATGAAACAACCATTGGCTTCAATCATGGCCTCCAGACTACTCCAGAATCTTACATTTTTCTGAAATCTCTCCTTGTTTAAGTTTGTGAATGCAATTATAATCCTTGCCTTGTCTTTGTTGTTATATGGAGTTTTGTTAGTCTCTCGCTCAACTGTGTCCCACTCATAATAATCAAGAGTGTTGCAGTCTGGTGAGTTAGGTGGACAGATGTAAGATGTGATGTGGTCATAGAAATTTTCTGACAGCTACGACTGGGTTTTTCTGCTTGTGTGACCTGGCACAGTGTTCGGTTGCCATACATAGGGTCTTCCAACAGACACCCTCTTGACCCAAGACAACACTATCTCCTCAAGGCACTCAGTGTAGACCTCTGTGTTGAATTTGAGTTCGTATAGAAAGATGAATGAAAGCATAATGATGACATCAATAGTGATCACTCCAAGCACCTACGTAATCACCATTAGACTCCTCCTACTCTTTCTGCACTGTTTTCAAATTGACACTAAATACTCTGAAATGTTTGTATTGGAGCTTCCAGTATAAATGTCAGGCATTACAGTATGTTGTTTCCAAATTTCTGACTCTGTGAATTGTATCATGGTGCTCCTTTTCTCACAAACGGTGCCCACCTGACCTTTCTATACTGTGCAGTTGACAAAATCATACACGCAGAAAATTATAAGTATGACATGGCGACAATTTACCCATCGCACCCTGTATTAAAAAATAAAGGCTGTATGTGATCCTAAATGTTGTTATTTAAAACCACAATGATAAGGAATTTTCATTAGAACTATAGATTGTATATTATCCGAAATGTTGCTATTTAACACTACTATAAGAAATAATGACCAGTGTGAACACAAATCAAGAAATCTATGGATCAAAAACAAAAGATTTGTTTACGTTACTTGCTCAGTGGAAATTTTGCACATTAGTGTTTACTCATCACTTGAATATTGCATTTTAATATGAAATCAAGAAGTAAAAGTAGTTTGTTATATTTGTAACTGTAGTACAGCATTCCAATGTGAATTGTTTTAACTAGAAATATTTACATTGGTAGATACCATACTGAGGCAGTTGTTAGACTAATACAATCCATGGCACCAGCATACTAGCCTATTTACTAGTGTCAATACATCACAGGATTTAAGGTTTTTTTTAAAGCAACCTGTTTTGCTATTTAACCCATAGCTGGAGAAAGAAGAGACAGATTAATACCTTTCCCATGGTTATTTGTGTGTAAATGAATGCAATGAGTTCAACTGGAATTTGAACTCAGAATTAGAGCTGAATTTAAATTCCAATTGAATTTTTAATCAATCTGTAATCTTATTCAAATATTTTATAACTAATGTCTGATGATTCGTAATGATTGGATGCACATTGTTGTGCAATGGATATTAGCTTGATACAATAATACAGAGAGCCAATTTTGAATTCCAAGATCTATCTTACATATTTATGTCTACCATTCATCCATGCTTAAAATATTGCTTCCACATATGGTCCAGTGCTCCTGCTATTTACCTTGAGCTCCTTGATAAAATCCAAGAATCATCATCAATATTACTGGTCCTGATCTGGTGTCTCAACTTCAGTCATTTTTGCAGAGTTTGCCTCTCTGTGCCTTTTCTATAACTACTTTCATAGAAATTGTTCAGATCAGCTCTTTGCTATGGACCCTAGACTTTTGAATTTAAGCGCAGTACTAGAGGGAAAAGGATGTGTGTTGTGATGCAGTGGATATAAGCTGGGAATAAGAAATTAGAGAACCGAGTTCGAATTCCAGTTGAATTTCTTGCATTCACTTACACACAAATATCTTTGGGAAAGGTATTAATCTGTCTCTTTCCTCCAGCTATGGGTCAAATAACAAGACAGATTGGGTTCTATAGCCTTGGTTGGCAACCAGTCTACCACAGAAAGTAATGGCAATTTACTTTGGGAAAATCTTTTACCCAGTCAGTCATGTCTCTTTAGAGACATGATTGCCCAAGCGTGTATCAAGTATGGCATTTACAGACTGGTTACATATGCTAACAGTTTATTTTCTCACACTTCTTGCTTATGGAACTTTCTTCCAGCTTCTTGCTTTCCAGTCAACTTTAACCTTCAAAAATTTAAATGCGGTGTCAATTGCTATTTTTGTCCTTTTGGTTACTCTTTTCACTTCCTTCTCATTATTAATGTTTCTCTCCTAATACTTCTATACCCTGTAACCTCTTGTGTCTTAATGGCTTTACTGCCTTGCATGGGGGGATACTGATTAAAAAAAAACTAAAATATTCAATCATCCAAAAAGAAATAAAAAGAAGAAAGTTGATATTAGTGTAAATCAAAATAAATTGTATTATTTACATTGTTCAAATTGTTGTCCTCATCTTTATTGCCATATTTGTATTGCAAACAATGTAAATAATACTTCATCTCAGAAGTGTAGACAAATAAAAAAAATTATATTTCAGAATTTTTTTTTCTCTAGACCCATGCACATTAATTTCACTGATTCAGGGATGTCTACTGAAACATGTTTACTTTCTAAATCTAATATTTATATTAATAAGTAATATACTGATATACATGGTCTAATAAAAAAATTACTGGAATAGTTGATATCATAACAAAATTAAAGTACAAAGAGGGAAGCTACTGGGCACAGAGGAACTTTGTACTCTGTTGCACATGCACACTAAGTTATAACATTCTTGTTTGCTTCTATTGTTTATAGCAGTGCTTGGAAGGGAAGTGTGTAGAGTGTGTTTATCTTACTACACCATAGATGTTCCATCAGAGACCATGGTTTGTACAGTAGTTTTTGACCAAGACATCATTCCCTAAGTCTGACAAACACCATATTTCCAAGACCTTGTGAATTTTTCTCTTCACAAATCAAATCCCACTTGAAAGGAACACAATTTCAAGACATTGAGGCAACCCAAGAAAATGTAATGAGTCAATTGCTCACTATTCCAAAAAAGGAGTTTCAGGAAGTTTCTATTGATTGAAATGAGGCTGGATAAAGTGTATGTCTTAAGATGGGGAATATTTTGAAGAAGATTAAATACTGAATTGATATGTCATTTGCAGTTTTATTTTTATAGCACCAGTTCTGATATTTTTTGATCAGCCCTCATCTGTACACATATATGTATGAGAAATTCTAGTGAAAAAATCTGGCACTGTGGCAAAAAAATTCCGACATTGAATTAAGAGGCAGCTTTCAAGCTTTACCACTTATTCACTTCTCAACCAAATTTCAAAGAGTTTAAAAGTTAGATAGGACACCTCTTTAGCTACATTTTGAAAAAAAGTTTTTGAATTTTGGTTCAGTAGAAAAAAAATTAAATCAAAATATGTGAAGTCTGAAAAGGGTGACTAACTACACAAGTACTTACAGTGGCTTGTAAAATTTTACACTCTCTTTAAAAATTTCTATATTTTGTATAATTTAACAGGGAACAAGACATTTTTTTCAATTCCAGTGATTGTTAAATAATAAGCAGATCCATCACACTTTCCTTTCATATAAAAATTACATTTTAAAAACTTCACACTGATTCTTAACTTAGAATAATGTCTTTGCAAAAGGTTACACTTTCAAGGTCTCACCCATTTACCATCAAAATAGTAAAAAAATAACTGCCACTTCTATTCTATCAGCTTCTTTTATTGCACTTCCCATCTGCAGAACTTCCTTCTCTATACTTGCTTTCTGGATAGCTACAATCTCCAAAAGTTTGAATGCAACATTAATTGCCATCTTCTACCTCCCTAAATCCCATCCACCTCTCATCCTTTCTTTGGCATCCTCTGTACCCTGTTATCTCTCTCTCTGTAACCCCCTGTTAAACAGTGGTAGTCCTGGTTTACTTGGGGTGAAATAAGTATATTTTTTTTAAATTCAAGACAAAAGGAAGTAAAACAGAGAAAACTTAAAGGTGAAAAAATTTATTTGGGAATAATTTAAATTACTTTTACTATAATGGCTGGCTACTTTTTATACAAACACTCTAGAGCAGCTAGCTAATTTCAATTGCTGACATCTGCTCAAGCACTTTTGTTTTTGTTCAACACTCAACCTTTAGTTTTTATTTTACTTTATGCTGAGCAGACCTTATTTACAGTTTTCCAGGCAAGTACATATATTCTGCCAGGAGTAGAAGTTTGAACAATATCAGTACATTCGAACCCTCAGCCACAATGACTTGTGACTTCACACTGGTACAACAGCTTCTAAACAGTTTCAGCTGCTTGCTTTTACTTGCAAAACTTAGGTTAACCTGTGGTATAGATTTCAGGCACTTTAAAAAAAAATGCCACACACTGGGACCATTTCCAAGACCAATAACTTCAATCAACCCTGGTGAGATTCAAACCAGGTTGTCATGATCAGAAAGTGAACATTTAAAACCACTCAGTCATGTGTTGAACACCTTTAATATACAGATCTTTATTTTATTTGTCATTTTTTTCTTCCTCACATTAAAACATGTTTGTGATTTTATTGCTTGTCGTGTCTTGTAACTATTTTTTTACATCCTGAATACAAAACCAAACAATATTGACACTTTAATATCAGACAACCATTCCAGACTGACATTAAGATGGGGACAGAGGGAAAAGAGGATGCAGAATATGAAGACAAAATGACTTAGGCCTGATTTTTCAACTATGTGGTAACTTGTCATTTTCTGTTGAATGCCACAAACTTTGTTTTGCTTGTTCAAAATAATCTTCCATTAGTGAAATTAAAATCATGAATAATACAATAGAATTATTTTTTCTTTTCAATCAAAAACACTTCAGACATAAAATGAAATTATATTGAATTATATGTAAGTAATTTTACATCCAGAGGAAAACCCAAAATAAAAATATTCCTTGTACACTACAGGCAAAATGATGTTTTTTTTATTTTTGATTTGGGGGGGGGGGACACACACACACCCTATATTTCTTTAAAAATCACCTGAAAATGAAATATGTTTGTGTTTTTTAAAGTAAGATGAAATGTGGCTTCTCTCTGTTTTTCCTACAAATAATTTCATAGTTTTTGCTCCGATGAGCTTAGCTCCCTGGTGTTTCTTCCGCATGAATTTACTCGAGCTACTAGCCTGGCAACTAGGTCCCACCCTTTTAGAGTGAAAATAATCAAATCTAACCTTATTCGGGTGACTGGAATTTTGAACCAAACCTTTTATTTTGATCACTCGAGTAAATTGTTCTTATTCCATAAGTCATGCTACTTCTAGATGTTTTAGTTATCAACATTTAACTCAACTAAGTTATTTGTTCACGAGTACTGTAGTCAGGTATTGAACTCACAACTCCTTGTGTCAAGTCACTAGATCCAACCAATGCTTTTATCCACTGGGCCATGTATCCTTGAGGACAACAGTCTAAACAACAGAATCTGTTTACTTTTTATAAATGTAAATGCTTTGCCAGTAAATATAAGTTTGAACATAGTCGTTCAATAAATCTTACCAATCATAACAGAATAGTAAAATGATAAACACCAGCTTTCACAATAATTTTCGTTGCACTACTATATTAAAGTATTTCTAATGCACTTATATATTAAACAGATTTTCAGTTCATTTCTGTAGTAAAATGATTTCCAATTCAAATCTATCATAAAAAAAATATTTCCAATACTTTTCTATAGTAAAATGATTTCCAATTCATTTATTTAGTATGTGATAATGATAAGCATACAATCAACAAAGTACTGAATGATACAATTAGTCAGACAACAAAAAAATAGAAAATATATTCATTCATGAAAGTAGGTTGTAAATACAAACAAGATTTACGTTTTCTTGATTCTGTAGAAAACTGAAATAGAACCCAGGAATCAACTATTGCAGCAAAAAGTATAAAAAAGAAAACCAAGGGTAAAGCTCTTAAATCAAATGAAACAACACTGGTGAGACAAACCTCTGCATGGCCAATATCCAGAACAAGCTAATAAAGGCCATGTAAATACTCATCAACAATTATGAGCACCTGGATTTAAGGGTAAAATTGAAGTATTTGTTCTTGCAGTGCAATGACAGTCTTTTCGCTAGGAACTTTCAGGTAAATATCATACATAATAATGTGGATCAAAAATGCAGGCTCTGTGGTAAATATCAGTTCAGTCAGTCAGTTAAGTGCCATATGTGATACATGCTTTGGACGATCATGTCTCGAAAGTAACATAACTGACTGGGTAGAAGATTATCCCACAGTAGGTTGCCATTCCTTTCTGCAGTAGAATGGTTGCCAGCTAAGGCTATAGAACCCAATCTGTTCTATTATTTAACCCATAACTGGAGGGAAGAGATGGATTAATACTTTCATCGTCATCCTGCGGCCATTGGCTGAGATAGAACCCACTACACCCCTCCAGTATTCCCTGTGCATTTGGAACCCTGGCACAGTTATAGCGAAATTCATGATCTTGTCAAATAGCTGAATACTTGATGCTTCGCCAGGGCTACCAAGGGTGTTTTTATTGTGACACCAACACTGGATGGGCTGCCTTCAGGCCCCATCCTGTTTATTAACCCATAACTGGAGGGAAGTGACAGAGAAGTACCCTTCCCAGGGGTACCAGTGTTTAAGTGAATGCAAGGTACTCAACTGGAATTCGAACTTGGCCCACCGATTTCTCTTTCCAAGCCGATATTCACTGCATCACAACGCACATCCATCACTGATAAGTGCCTGGTATTCCCAAGTGGTCACCCATCTAAGTACTGACTAGGCTCAATGTTGCTTAACTCCGGTGATCGAACGAGAACTGGTGTATTCAACGAAGGGTATTTGTGTGTAAGTGAATGCAAGGAATTCAACTGGAATTCAAACTCAGCTCCCCGATTTCTTGTTCCAAGCCGATATCCACTGCACCACAATGCACATCCAGGGTAAATATCAAGAAACCATAAACCATCTAATCTCAGGATCTCAGGCTGTTCTTTACTTGCACCAGATTAATATAGAAATTGTTATGATAGATTGGGGTAATATTGACACTGGACAATGTGAAAATGCTTAGAACAAACAATGATATGAACATAACCCAACACCAGTTACAGAAAGAAAAAATATCACAATTTTTTAGGATAGCACCATCTTTACAAACAGAAAGATTGAAGCAAATAGGTCAAACATAATTGTCAAAAACCGAAAATAAAACTTGCCTTCTGATTGATATAGTCTGTCCAGCAAACTGTAACCTAACAACCAAGGAATTTGAAAAACTATCAAAGTATAAAAACTTGGAAATCAAGTAGAAAAAATATGGAAATTGACAACAAGAACAGTACCAACCATAGTACGAGCACTTGGAATGATAAAAAAAGGAACACATCAACTCATAGAAAAAAATCCCTGAAAATCCCAGCATAAGAGAAATACAAAAGATTGTCTTGCTAAATACAACCCAGACACTAAGAACTTTTTACATGTAATTCTAGTGATGTTATGAGAGTTAACAAAACAAATTATGAAATGTAACCACAACACACTCCTAACTGCCTTAGTTCTTCCCACAGACTTAGCTGGTAGTATGACAATAGCAGAAATTCAACGAATAATAATCGAATTATACACTTTAGATGTATATATGAAATAAACTTTGGAATAAAGGTCTGTAAAAAAAAATATATTTTTGATACACAATAATAATAATAATGGAATCATACTCTTTAGACAAATTTATGAAGTAAACTAAAATATTTTTGATACACTGTAATATATAATAATAGTAACTGAACCATAATCTTTGTAGTCAAGAGGTATGAAAAATAAAATAATTTTGATACATTTTCATATAAAATAAAGGTTAATACATGTCTTCTTGCCTATATATATATATATATATATATATATACTCTTGTTCTTTACATAAAGTTTAATTTATTACTTTTCTTTTAACACTGAGACAATGACACATTATCTCATTTTCTAAGTTTTTTCATTTTTTTGAACTTTCCAGAAAATGAAATCATCAAAACAATTTTTTATTAGAATGGTGAAATAATTTCTCAAGAACAAAGTAAATTAATATTTCATTTCAAAATTAGAAATCTCATTACTGTTCTCTCACAAGTTTTGAAATTTCTTTTTTTCTTACTTTTAATTTTGTTTTTTGTTTTTTACCTTTTTTAAAAACCATAAAATCACTCGAGTCTAGCAAGCATCTTCAATTGCAGACATATTACACAACTTCTTAATTCTAGTATTGAAACCTACAGCATTGAACAACACAGAGCCAATCAAATTACAACTCTCAAATCCATCCCAAGATAATAGCACTCTGGTTAGAGTATTTGAATAGAAATTTTAACCTTAGCTCTGTACTTGATGGATAAGAAACTTTCACTATAAAATTCCAATGTTTGTTAAACAATACTCTGTGATAAGATTATTTGAATGCAGGCTTTGAACAACTGATTAATTTGTACTTGGTAGATAAGATTCTTTCATTACAAAATGCCAATTTTTGATAATAGATATCTCTGTTGTCAGATTATTTCTATGGAGCTTTTATGCAACTAACATTTACATTATGAACTATGTTTATTAATAGATAGCCCTGCTGTTAGAGTATCAAAATGGAGGCTTTAAACTCTACTGTTTAATACTCTGTGCTTGGTAGATGAGACACTTTCACAATAAAATGTTGTTAATAGATAACCCTGTTGTTAGAGTGTAGGGAGCATTGGCTATGCTTGCGTAATGGCCCTATGTCTAACATAACTGAGCTCACCACATTTTAAAAAATCAGAAGGTTGAACAAAAGATAAAGGGTCTTGTTTCTATTAATAAGTGTAAATTTTCACATGAGAAGAATGACATCAATTTTGTTGTTTTGAAATAGCATTTATGTTTGAAAGTTCTGCATAAAGTTTTTCTTTTGAATGTGTGTTTAAGGGTTTAGTTTACTTAAGGTCAGACAAAATGGATTTGTGAAGAAAAACAATTCTAGTCTTGCTTATGTGTACACAGTTGTAGTAGGTGTTTGTCTTGAGTGTAAATGAAAGCAGAAATCATGTCTTTGTTACTCATTCTTTTTTGTTACCAACAAGTAAATGAGGAAAGGGAGAATCAATCAATACAGTATGAAAGAGAGAGTGAGAAAATCACATGTTACCTAGATAAGACATCCAACTGATTACTTGTGATTTTCTGTAATGTTCTTTCTTTCTTTCTTTCTTGACAGGAAATTAGGAAGAAGGAGAATCAATGAATGCAGTATAAAAGAGAATGTGAGAGAGTAAGAAAATGCATGCTGCCTGTACTTGGAGTCCAGTAGATGACCTGTGACTCTCTGAAGAGAAAGGCAAAAATCATGTCTATTTATACATTTGTGGAAAATAGAAATAGATCAGCTTTAAATTTTTTTCCTTGCTCCTGACTGGCCAATAAATAAGAAATTCTATCAGTTTTGTTTTTGCCAACATCAGCACATGGTATAATTTAGTGAATAAACTGTCTTACAAAAAGAGCTTTTTTATTGGTGAATATATCAATGCTTTTTTGATTGGCTCTTGAAAAGGTAAAGGTGTGTGTAAGCTCAGATTTTCTGTACAATCAAATCTTATGAAATCCAGCTAGAATATTTGATTGGAAGCTTTAAACTCAAAAATTCAATCATTCGTACTTCTAGAGAAGACACTTTCATAATAAAATGTTGTTAATATAGAGCCCTGTTATTAGAGTATTTAAATGGAGTCTTTAAACTCAACTGTTCTATACTCTATGCAAATTTTTGTTAATAGATATCTCTGTGGTTATATTATTTGAAGAAAGAGACAGTTGATATTTATAGGACACATAATTAGGAAAGAGGGCTTGGAAAATTTAATACCTACAGGACATTAAAGACAAGAGTCATTCAGTTAATTGCCATACATGATACATGCTTGGGTGATCATGTCTCTTTTGATCCATGACTGACTAGGCAGAACATTTTCCCACAGTAGGTTGTCATTTCTTTCTTTTT
Source organism: Ascarosepion bandense (assembly GCA_037127315.1). Lineage (NCBI taxonomy): Eukaryota > Metazoa > Mollusca > Cephalopoda > Sepiida > Sepiidae > Ascarosepion > Ascarosepion bandense. The sequence goes on from JBBBDQ010000419.1 coordinate 4,496,548, forward strand.
CTTGTCGCCAATCAAGGCAATGGAAACCAATCTGTCTTGCTATTCAACCCATAGCTAGAGAAAGAAGAGGTAGATTAATACTTCTTCCAAGGGTATTTGCATATAATGCAGTGAATTCAACTAGAATTTGAACTCGGCTCTCTGATTTCTCATTTCGAGTTGATATGCATTACACCTCAAAGCACATCCCCAAAAACAAGAGTGACAAATGAAATCAATCCATAACCCTTTGAGATTAAATAAATGGATAGCAGAACAGGGTTTAGGATAGATAGCAAAAAGACAAAATTTATTAAGAGTTAGAAAAGTCAAATTCATTCATTGTATAGCATATGTTTAGAAATTTATATATATATATACACACACAAGTTTCTTTACAAATGATAGATAGGTATTATGGTGAAGTTTTTTATTTAATTTTTTATGTGATCTTATGATTTTTTTCTTTTGAGGAGATAAATGATATAAAAATTGTTCAAATGCTCTGTTTATTCAAGCACTTTTGGCTATACATTTAGTTATTATTGAGGATGAATTTTATTTTATGCGTAACAGAATGTATATAGTGTTATGCATGTTTATAGAGTAGTGTCTATGTCTCATGTCTTAAACACAGTAAGCATGTTGTGAATGTGTTCGTAGATGATATTAATGAGTGTTGGGTATTTCTTTTTATTAATAGTGCTTCCATTATTTTTAACCTTTTTTGCATGTTGATGATACTATATGTGTTGTCAGCACATATATTATAGTATCATGTTGCAGGTAGGATTTGGTAGGTCTCTGTGTGTGTTTAAATGAGACCAAATTGAGCTGTGTTCTGCGAGATGCAGCATAAGTCTTTAGTAAAACCTGCATAAAAGAGAGATTTCTGCCCAAATATATATATCCTTCCCGTCATGCTCATGGAGAGAGAGAGACAGACAATAGTGAGGCAGTGTTAACACGGTTCATTCTCTTTACTACCAGTTATTAAACTTTCCTACCAGTTATGAAAGCTCTTGTAATGTGTTTACTCTTTAACAGTACCTTATTATTTTATTTTTTTGCAATAATTATATCAAGTTGAGAAGAATATATATCCTCTCTATTATAATAAAAACTGTTGTTTACTTCATTTAGCGTATATATGTACGCATTGCTATTCATCTTGAGGTTCTCAACAAAATCCAAAGGAGGATCTGCAATGTAATTGATCCTGACTTGGCATCTTGACTTCAGTCACTTTCTTACCGATGGGATGTGGCATCCCTCTGTCTTTTCTTCCTGCAGTAGACTGGTTGCCAACCAAGGCTATAGAAGTTAATCTGGCCTGCTATTCAACCCATAGCTTGAGGGAGTAGAGATGGAATAATACTTTTCCCAAGGGTATTTGTGCATAAATGAATGACAGTGCTTGGTTGAAAAAGACCAGTCAAATGTAACTGTCACTTTTACTCTAGAAGCTTCTTCAGTTAGTTTCTCACCGATAGGATGTGGCTTCCCTTTCTCTTTTCTACAAATAATTTCTCAGCTTCTGCTCTGACAAGCTTCTTTTCCTGATGACTTGACCACATGAATTACTCCTGCTACTAGATTGGCATCTAGGTCCCACCCTTTTACAGTTAAAATAGTCAAATATAATTGCTACTTCTAATCCATCAGCTTCTTTTCTTGCACTTCTGTAAAACTCCTTTCTGTATGTTTGACTTGCTGATAGCTATAATCTCCAAAAGTTTAAATGCACTGTCAATTGCCATCTCATATCTTCCTAAATCTCATCCATCTCCCTGTCTACTTTCTTAGGCATTTCCTGTACTCTGTTTTTTTTTCTCTTAGTGTAGCACCCTGCACAACAGTAGTGGTCTGGCCTTGCTTGGGCTGAAATGATTATAAAAAAATTTATAAAGGCAAGGCTGACAATAAATATAGCTGCCCTTCTGCTCCTATTAATTAAACATTTATGAATCTACCCTTTTCCTTTTTATACCAGATTAACAGAAATAGATGAATTATTCATGCTGACAATTTTTTTTTAATTGTTCATGGGATGTTTTGGCTAATTTTGAATAATTTCCAAATGCTGAATCCAAAAACAACATCTGTTTTCCACCATTAGCTTTAGGATTCCTGGTCCAAAATACCATATCCTATGTAACTCTAGTTTTTATCACAAATAGAATTTTTGATGCGGACTATGTAAAGTTTATAATGTTTCCATTCATAACTTGAAACAGTAAAATCACAATGTCATTATCATCAAGCATTATCCTCTAATTCTAAATTTTATCTCTTAATTTTTCTTTTCATTTTAATTTATTTTTTTTTTTTAATTTAAAATTTTAATTTTCCCTGCATTTTTGTGCACATGTAATATTTGAATATTTAAATTTTTAAGACTCATGATTTACGCTCCATTGATTTTTTTCTTCCTGGATTTCATTATATTTTTTATTTAATTTTAAATTTTAAATTTGTTAGCCACATGTAGCCATATGATATTTAAATTTTTAATCTTGTTATTAAAAAAGCAGTAATATAACTTTATAAGATTTAATTCCCATGAACATCAAGTGAACTTAAATTCAAATCTGTTAAACTGTCAGTTTGAAATATATACCTGATGATTGCATAATGCATGAAACTCTGAGTCATGCTATAAACGTAGGATAATATGTATATTTATTAATGTATATACAATAGAGCTATGTTCATACATTGAACACTGTTTTATTAACACCTGAATGATAATACTATACATATGTTCACCCTCCTCGTATGTATATTTATCAATTTATGTCATTATATATATTTTTTTTTCATTTGTAAAAAAAGTCATTGCACAACCTAGTTTTCTACCTATTAGTGTCTTCATACAATTTATAATAACTGATTTTACCATTTGAAAATGCTCACATAACATGGAGGTTTTATGAAGGCACATTTTTCAAAATTAAAAGTTAGAACATTTTCATCCATGATTGTATGATTATAATAAGTTTTTGTTAGTATGGTTTCAATACAACTGTGTACTGGTTTAATTTAACTATGACCAAAAATTAAATAATTATATATATATATATATATATATATATATATATAGTTCCTGTCATGCTTGTGGAGAGAGAGACAGTGGCAAGACAGCATCAGCCCAGTTCATTCTCTTTACTACCAGTTATTAAACTTTACAAGTTACGAAAGCCTTTGCCACATGTTTCTTTTTTACAGAGCCTTATTATGATTATTATTATTATTATTATTTTTTGTAATATAATAAAGACTTTTTGTATTTATTTGTCTATATTTCATGCCATTTTTGACTGCGCTGGTTCACTCATGGTATAAAAACAAGGTGCTTTGAGCAATAAAGAATTTTTTTTTTTTTTATAAGATTTTCACCCCTAGCAAGGCATGTCACTGCCACTACTGCGCAGGGGGCTACATAGAGTGGAGAAAGGATGGTTAAATATAGGAAATGTCAGAGGGTGGGTGATAGGTGGGTAGAGATACCAAGAATGGTTAAATATAGGAAATGTCAGAGGGCGGGTGATATACGCGTAAGGATTCCGAGAATGAGGGTTGGGTAGATGAGACTTTTCTGAGAATAATTGGGAGTTAGAGTGATAGGAGGTGTCTATTGACCCCACATGTAAACACCTGGAGATTGTAGCTGTCGGAAAAGCAGACTTGTGGAAGGGAATTCCACAGGCGGGAAGCACGAGAAAAGAAGCTGTTGGAATAGAATTTACGGTTACATCATATCTGTTTAACTGTAAAAGGGTGGGACCTAGTTGCTAATCTAGTATCTTGTGTAAATTCATGCTTAGGCGGCACCAGTGATCTAAGTTCATCGGAGCAGAAGCCATGAAAGTACTTGTAGAAGAGGCACAGGGAAGCTACATCACGCCGGTGAGAGAGTGGTTGCAGTTGGTCTGCCAAGTCAGTATCAACCACGTTACAGATCCTCCTTTGTATTTTGTCAAGAAGCCCAAGGAGAGCAGCAGGGGCACCTGACCAGATATAGCATCAGTATTCAATACACGGGCAGATGGTAGATTTGTATATGTGCAGGATAGATTCAGGTGGGAAAAACTTCTGGGCCCTGCACAGAGAGCCGACTTTCATAGCGGCAGATTTGGCAATGGATTCGATATAGTCGTTCCATTTGAGGTCCGCCAAAAGTGTAAGGCCAAGGAGGCATAGCGTTTTACTCTCTGGGAGGCAAGCCAGTCCCATGCTAATGTGAGGTAGATGCGATTGTCTATGGTGGTTAGTTGATAACAGCTTCGTTTTAGAAGCATTGAAATTTACTAGCCATTTCCTACCACAGGCCATTATGGATTGGAGGTCCTTTTCAAGCTTGGCAGCGAGGTTCGCTTTGTCGCCCACACCTGGTTTTTGATCGAGGCGAGAGTAGATTGTTGTGTCATTGGCGTACATGCCTACTTGGGATCAAATGGCGTCGGGGAGATCATTAATGTACATCAGAAAGAGCGTGGGACCTAGGATAGAACCTTGAGGGACGCCCACGTTCATATGGTAGTTTTGGGAGGCATGCCCATTTAATACTACCTTCGATGTGCGGTTAGAGAGGAATGACTGGATGAGGTCAAACAGGTGTCCAGTTATCCTGTAGCTCCACAGTTTGCATAAGAGGTCAGCATGCCAGACCCTGTCGAACACTTTGGAGATATCCAAGGCAACGGTTTGGGCTTTGCCATTCTTGTCAAGTGCCCGGTATATGTACTCAAATAACATTTTTGATTTCTTTTCAGAAGGCATTCATAATTAATTTGGACATTATGAGAAATTTGGCTATACATTGTTTTTTTTAAACATTCAAGTTTTGTATAGTAAAATGTGGAGCTAACCAGTAAAAATATACCCCATGATCTAAAATTAGCAAAGGAAAATTACATTGGCTTGTGCCAATGTATGTGTAGACAATTGTTATGGGTGTTACTATGGAGTCTTTGGCTGAGAAGTCATTGAGAGAGAAATTCTCTGAGTGATGTATTGTATTTGGCAGAAGTCATTTGGTTTGTAATTTTGTCAGCTATAGCTACAACCAAGGAAGGAAAAAGATAGTTGACAAAAGCATTATTTACTATGGCTGTCATTCTGTAATCTCTCAAAATTATTAGTTTGGTGGATTTTACAATGTTACAAATTTTGCTGAGTTATTTAATGTTGAAATCTTTATTTTTCTATTATTAAATTTGTAACTAAACATCAGTGACATTGAGACATGAATTGGAAGATAAGCATTGGTCTGATTTTCACTTAATTCACTTCATGAATTCAATAAATACAGAAAAATAGAAACAGGCATAAGACAAGGAGACATTTTCTCACCAGACTTATCACTATGCCTTCTATACAAAGACTTTATAATGTTTCTATTTATAACATGGAAAAATAAAATCACAATGTCATTATCATTCATGCATAATCATGGTATAAAAATCAGGTGATTTTTTTCAGAAGCTATTCAAAAGTAATTTGCATATTATTGGCTATAAATAGTTTTTTTAATACTGTATCATAAAATGTGAAGTTGACCAGTAAAAATGGACTTGATTGTTGGACTCAACATCCCAAAATTAAAAACTAAGAGTGTAAGATGGCTTGCACCAAAATATATGTAGGCCAGTGTTATAGCAATTTACTAAGCATAACATAGATGTGGCACAAGGTCCAAAGTATGGAGCACCCAGTACGGATTCAACTCAGTCATAGCTGAATTAGCAAGAACAGCTTGCTAACCATTACACCACATCAAATCAAGTCATTTGACAACAGAGAATTCTAGAATTGTAAAGTTTTCATCATAAATTCTAATCGTTTGCCAAAAAGCTTAATCTGAAAATATTAAAGTGACTAATATTAAAACTAAAAACATTCTTATTTTTGCAGGTATGGAAGAGGTCTGGAGCTTGGTTTTTTAAAGGTATCCCAAAGTATACAACACCTAAGCAAAGAATGCATGATACAGGCAAGTTCTCTTCCAGTCCCAAAAATCGAATGGACAATCAGGGAGCACATAAAGGATCAATTCGCAGTTACCACACATGGAGTCGAGGTCGAGGTGGAAGCAATAAAAATATCTATGGAGGTAAGAGGCAAAAATTGGAGGGGGGACAAAAATTGAATCATTTAAGGTTTGTAGGACTTGAAGAAATTCCATGGTGAATTTTTGGAATTTAAAAACAGAACTTGAAGTAATTAGTACATTTTAATTACATATGAAAGAACACACACACACACATATATATATGTATGTATGTGTGTGTATGTATATATACATATATATGCATGTGTTAGTGTGTATATGTCTGTATGTGTATATATATATATATATATGTGTGTGTGTGTGTGTGTGTGTGTGTGCATCTATATAATTCTATATATCAGTCTAATTATTGATAAGGGAATAAGAAAATGTAAAAAAAATTCTATGCTATGGTTTTAATCACTAAAAAAGGCTTCTTTAAACTAACAATGGTTTGTTTTTTTAATCATTTCACAAGTAAGGCAGTAAAGCCACTAAGGCCCAAATGGTTACTGGGAGTGAAAGAGAATCAGAAAACCTTTATGAAGACAAAGGACAATTAAAGAATAGAATTCAAGAAAGCACACACACAGACACATATATGTATAACCTGTAAAATAATAGTAACTCCACTTTCTATAACAGTAACTCCACTTTCTATAACAGTAACTCCATCAAAAATAATTAATGGTCAATGTATGACTGAATGTATAATTTACAAAGCTAACATTCATTGTGAATGTGCTGTTAAATCTTCAACTGAAAACAAATGGAAAAACAGATTCTATAACCATAAATTGACTTTAAATAATAATAAATATGAGAATAGCACTGCCCTCTCAAAGTATTTTTTCAATTAAAATACAACAAAAAAAACCCAATTATTACTTGGAACATCATCACAAAAACCAAATCTTATAATGAATAAGAAATAGATGTAACATACCTTTTAGAAAAAATTGTCATCTTAAAAACACCTGAATAATCCTAATCTATTAAACAAAAGAAGTAAATTTAATGACCACATGCAAACATAGAAATAAATATCTATTTAAATACTTAGAACCTGACTAACCTGACGCTCTTTTCACATTTTTTTTATTTTAGTTATTTATTCACCTTTTTATTTATTATCTTTTTCTTTTCCTTTTATTAAACATACATACATACATATGTATACATATCCATTAATATTTTCTTCTACCTTATTTCAATGCTTTCACCAACAAAAAATAAATAAACAAAATTTACCCAGCTTATAACATATGTTAAATATGGGCCCAAAATATTTTATATTTTTTATTTCTAACTCCTACAATTTTACTTTCACTTTTAGTTTTTGCTATAAAACAAATTAAAATTATACATTTGATGAATAAAAAAATTGACATCCTTGATTTATAATGACTTTTAACAATGCTAGTACCAAAAAACAAAATTCAAATTTGAAAATGGTTAGCTCATGCACCTGATGAGTGTGTAGTGGATGAAACTTGAAACAGTACTTTAGATGTAGGATAATATGTATATTTATTTACACACACACACACACACACACATATATATATAGAGAGAGAGAGGAGATTAATGCAGAAAAGTTTGTCACTTAACTAAACAGGTACATGTCAACTTCAAAGATTCATAAGAACACGATTACCATGCCATCACTCGTCAGGGCTAAGTTTTTGATCAGCTGTCTTGTCCCAGTTTTTTTGTTATTTATATTATGAAGCTTGGTGTAATTTGAGATTTTGTTGCAGGAGTAGTTAATTGTTTTTATGGCTTTTGTTGTATTGATTTATTTTTAATATTGCATTATTTGCGGTTGATTGATTTTATTTTTATTGTGCAGGTGTTTGATTTCTTTTTATTGCTTTTTAATGTACACCTGAATGGATGTTCGCTTAATTGCTTTATATTGAATGGATGTCTGCTTAATTGCTTGTTAGCTGGTTTGTTCTTGTCATTTAGGTTAACCTTTTTTTATTGTGTTGGTTTGACTTTTTCCACTTTGATCCAAATAAACACTTAAAAGATTTCTTTTTCAGGTTGAGCATTTGTGTTTTGTTGTGTGTGCGAACTTTATCTATGATTTTTTCTGTTTTGTGGTTGTTATATTATTTCTGTTTTTGTTATGATTTTTGTGTGGTAATGTTTTTTTATATTTTGGTTGTAATGTTATTTTCTTTCTGGTTCAATGTGTATTTTGGTGATATTGTATTTTTCTGTGTTGAATGATGTTTTGTGATTGTTGAATCTTTCTTTGGTGGTTGTTTCTGTTTTTCCTATCTAAATCTTTTTGTTTGTGTTAGTATTATTTGTCACAGTGGCTTTATATATTATGTTGTTGGTTAGCCATTTATTATTAAGTGAACAGTTATCTTTCTTTTGGCAGATACTGAGTGCTTTAACCCATAATTATACCTTAAAACTATATTAAAACATGATAGCTGCCAACTTGTTTTTGGTTTTTGTGAGAATAAATCTTGAAACTTCTAAGTGTCTTGTAATGCTTACTGAAGATATGACAAATTAAATCTTTTAATTTTGTACAGGGTCTGGCCTGTTTTATAAAGGCTGTTCAGCTTGCTCATGGGTTTTCATGTGAAATGTAACAACGGAGTGGTTTCTGCAGGTTTACTGACACACTGTCCATATTATTTTTAATAAGAAATATTATATATCTGTCCGGAGAAGAAGTTTTTATTAACAGATATGAAACAATTATTTCTTGATCATGTATTAGACATATATCATTATTTATTTGTATGCCAAATACCCTTTGTGATTTCAATAAACTCTCACAGAAAATGAGAAATAGCATTGAACCTGAGAGAAAATAAAAATGACCAAACTTTGAATATGTTTCCATTTACTTCAGATTAAATGTACAAATAATATAACAGGATTATATTAAATGGTTACATATAAAAATGAAATCATTACCTGAGGGAGTTCCAGAATAAAGGATATATGAATAATATACAAGCTCCATAATAATACATTCAAAGTTATTATTCTAAGTCCTGAGGGTGATGTTGTATATATTTGATCAAAGTTGAAATCCTCACAGAAGAAATGTAGATTTTTCAATTACAATGATGTAGAAAGCATTATCAAAAATGAATACCATCTGGAAACCAAAGATGAAAAAAGCCTGAATCTTTACTGAACGTTTAACTCTTTTATTCTACAGAAAAAAATAGTCCACTGATATAGTTCCATCAGATGAGCATTAACATAGTCTCTCTTCTCTCTCTCTCTCTTTCTATATATATATATATATATATATATATATATATATATATAAAATAACTTCACCCCAAGCAATGTCAGACTGCCACTAGAGTGCAGGGGATTACAGTGAGAGAAGAAACAGGGTACAGGGATGCTGAATGATCGATAGAGGTGGATGAGATTCAGGGAGATAAAGGATGGCAATTCACATTGCATTTAAACTTTTGGTGATTGTAGCTATCAGGGAAACAAGTATATTGAAGGAATTTCTACAGACAAGAAGTGCAAGAAAAGAAACTGTTAGAGTAGAAGTGGCAGTTACATTTGACTTATTTTGACTGTAAAAGTGTGGAACTGTGATGCTAATCTAGTATCACGAGTAAATTCATGTGGTTGGGGCACCAGAGAAAAGAAGCTTCTCAGAGCAGAAACCATGAAAATTTTTGTAGAAACGAAATAGGCAAACCACATCATATCAGTGAGAAAGTTAGTGACGGTGAGCTGCAAAATCAGGATCAACTACTACATGTTGTGATGGTAAATTGACGCCATTTTATATTTTGAATTTCACATATGCACATTTCTTGTTTTTTTTTGTTTTTTTTTAACTGCATAGTATAGTAGAGTTAGTAGGGCATGGCCCATGAGCAAAAGAGCACCATGATGCAATTCACTCTGCCAGAAATTTGGAAACAGTATACTGTACTTTTTGGCATTCATACAGGAATCTCCAAAACAATCATTTCATAGTGTTTTGGTGTCAATCTGAGAACAGTGGAGAGGATTTAGAAAGATGAGTCTAATGGTGATTACAAAGCTGTTTTGAGTGATCACTAGTGGTGGTGATGTTAGGACTCCATTCATCATCCCACAGGATCTCAGAGTCAACAGAGAGACCTACATCAAGGTGCTGCTGCCCTGGGTTAAGAGGGTGGATGCTGGAAGTCTCTACGTCTGGCAATAGGATTCTACATCATGCCATATAAGTAGGAGAACCCAGTTGTGGCTGTCAGACAATTTCTATGACCACATCACCCCTTATATCTGTTCATCTAACTCACCAGACTGCAACCCCACTTGATTATTATGTGTAGGGAACAGTTGAGCAAGAGACTAACAAAACTTCATGTAACACCAAAGATGGACTGAAGGCATAGATTATGGCAGCATTCACTAACTTATATAGGAGACTTCCAAGAAGAGTTGTAGAATATTCCAAAGCTATCTGGAGAGCGTGGTTTAAGAAAATAGTGATTTTATTGAATAAATTTACTCTTTAGTATTTCAAGATATTTTTGTGTAATTTTAATATATCTGTGAAAATGAGATGTCAGTGTTATTGTCATTTTTGCATAATTTAGATGACACTTTATCTATTGCATCCTGAATATAAGGGAAATTAATGGCAGAGTAGAAAATATTTTTTGTGCAACATGTTTTATTCTTTAGGACTTCATAAAATTAAAGTGATATTTACAATGATATAACTACACATGCACATGAAGGAGAGGGAGGCTGAAATTTGAAATTTATTTTTTTTTGTCTGTGTTTAGGTATATAGATTAGACAGCTTCATTAATATAAAGATTTATGCGATTTTTCTACTATATATGTGTGTGTGTTTTTCAAACATGTTTGTTTAGATAATATTGACAAATTTTGTCTGTGAAATTTTTTTTTAGATTTTTCGAATTTTTAAATTAGTTGTTTTATATTATCCCTAAATTTGCAAAATTTTGTATTTATTTTATTTTATATTATTTTTTCTGGGTACTGATTTAATTTTACTACATCTATTTTCAAATATTGCATTTTGTGTATATAGTTCAACTGTTTTTGTTTAATTCTGCTATTCTTACATACTAACCCTAATCAATGACACTGCACAAAACAGGCACAGTTCAAATCATTAGTCTGAGTCTCTTTAGTGAAGTGCCATTGGTTATAGTATATATATATATATATAATATTTATTGCTTGTTGTTAAATAATTTGACCACTGTAGGTTAGGGTTAGAATAAATGAAAAAGTACATTTGTTTGCCTCCAAAACTTTAGGAGTTCAGTTTTAATCTAGAAAATGTTATTTTAATAAAAGTTGAATATAATATATGCAGACTGCACTACAAAAAAAATATAAACCATTCATAATACAAATACAGTAATGTGAAATGAAATATTCATCTTGACAATGATAGAACAAAACTGGCTGAAGCAGCATTATTCAAGAAGAAATATTCGTAAAACTTTTCTTTTGTTAAAAGGAAAATATAAGAAACAAATTACAATTTCTTTCCAAGTTCCTGAAGTGTCAAAAACATGTACCCATAAAAAGATGAAATATTAAGACTGACTTATGCGGTGTCAAATCAACTGGACACCACTTTCTGAATCTGTAAAATTAATTAAGAACACAATGTAGAATTAAAAAACATTTTTTTTTTTTTTTGCAAAAGCACTGTCATAAACAGAACATTTATTCTATATTCTATATGAGTCTAATCCTGGCTTTAAAAAATGGTTGCGAAATATTTGAGAGGATTATTAAATGTTTTTCACGGGTTATCACCCCTGAGTGTGACAAGAAAAAATATATACCATTATGATGTTCTTATTAATCAGGGCTGTTTGTCCTGATGAGTGAGAATATCATAACAGTGTCCCAGCAATCTTCAAAGTTGGCATGAATCTGCTCAGTTAAAGAGACAAACTCTTTGTGCTTATCAATTTTCTATCTCCACCCTGCTATTGAGCACTTCATGATAAAAAACCTGCTTGCCAAAATATATTTTATCAGTAAAACCACTGAGAAAACAACAACTTTAGTGCTAAATATTATCATAATTAAACATTGTATATATATATATATATAAACAATTTTTATTTTAGTAGAGAGGATATATATATCTAAACTTATTTATAAATGGAACTTTGTCTGTGTGTGTGTGTCCATTACCTATAGACTCCAAAACAGCTGAACCGATTTTCTTGAAAATTTACACAGTTGTACTATAAGCACCTGCGAGTGTTCTTAGCTAGGTTTTGTGTTGAGGTACCCCAGATAAATATCGATTTATATCAGATTATAGAAGGAGTGGTCTGATTTTAATCAAATTTGATACACTCATAGACAAAGATATAAGAAACGATATTCAGAAGTTTCAAGGTTGCAGTTCTATCCTTGGATGACTTATTTGACTCCGATATTGGAAGTCAATACCCCGATATCCTACCGGGTTTGATCAAAATCAGTTTTTCGGACCTTTTATTTTAGTTTTTGCTTCCGGTTTGGCTTTAAGTAGGTATATTTGAAGTTCTTAGCCATGATACCATTTTCTCAGAGGACTTATTTAGCCTTCAAAATTCAGTTTACGACGAAAAAAACTTATTTGATATCAATACCAGGAAATCAAAATTTGACTTACATCCATTCATTTTTCTTTTAGTCTACAGTTTCGCTTTAACTGGAAACAACTATTGCTTTTTAGTCTTTCATGCCAACGTCCAAATTAGTCTGAGCTCCAGGACCATGGATTAGTTTTAAAGCTTTCATTAAACCCGAGCAATGCCAGGCTATACTGCTAGTATATATATATATATATATATATATATATATATATATTCATGACTTAACAACATAATTATTGCAAAAAAATTGAATAAAACGCTGTCAAAGAGTAAACACATAAAAAGAGCTTTCATAACTGGTAGTAAAGTTTGATAACTGTTGGTAAAGAGAATAAACAGAGCCAACACTACCTTGCTATTGTCTCTCCTTCCATGAGTGTTACAGGAGGGAAATATATATGTATATATGTGTGTGTGTGTGTTAAATATTATATACCTGGAAAAATTATTTCTAATCTTCAAAAATTGTTGATACAAGATTCACTCACCAAAAATGATTTATTCTTACAATCCAAAATATTTTGGCTTTAAATAATCCACAAAGGATTGATAAGCCATAAAAAACAAAACATCAACTCCTATCATTGATTCATATTGTTTAAAATTTCTTAAATGGCCATAGAAAATATAAATATATACAAGCTTCAATACACGTTTGGGTTTTAATATATTCCATTCATAGATTTATTTGGAAGGAGGAAATTCTACTTGTGCAACCTCATTAACAGTAAACTAAGCCCAAAATAATTCCTTCAGTAAACTTAGAATATTCTTAATATAACCAGTATTTAGCCACTTACAGCTTTATAATGATAATTTTTATTTTGTTCAATATTGGAAAATGTAACATTTTGTTGAAGGTGGTATATTGACCTGCAAAGAGATATTGAATGATGGAAGGCAACAACAAACAAAATGAAGACTTTAATAAAAAAAATATAGTGCAAAGTTTATCTTTGTTAAAGAAAATACATTGACAAAAATAAGGTTACAGTGCACTTGGCAAAAAACATCTCTACATGTTCAAGTAGAGGTGAGAAGAGCATTGTCCTTAGAAGGACAATTTTGTAGTTGTTGAAGTCTTGACCTGAAAAGACAGTTTTGTAGCTGTTGAGAATCGTTGCCCTGAAAAGGACAGATTTGCAGTCGTTGAAAAATGTTGCTCTGAAAAGGACAGAGTAATAATTGTTGAAAAGCATTGTCCTGATCAGTACAGTTTTTCACATGTCATTGTTGCTGGTGAGGATGGTATACTGGTGTTGCCGTTCATGGCTGGAGCTGAAGTTTCTGATGGTCAGGTGGAACCACAGGGCAACTTGTTGCTGCTGCTGGAAGAGATACCTTGGTCACAGATTGTAATTTTTTTAGTTTTGAGGTCTTTTTATATGCTGAATCAGTTTTGCTATTGTTCACTGGTCCTGAAAGGTGATGTCTCTTCTTCCCATCATTTTTTAAAACTGTGGAAGTGCCAACAAGATATGACAATCTAATATAAAAGAGGAATATTATCTAATATTTGATACTGACTTTTTTTTTTCAGAAGAGAGCACTGACCAAGATGCTTCCAGTAGCTCTGAAGATGAGATTAGCATTGGTAAACGCTCTTCAAAAAGCAAGCGAGGTGACTCAGGTAACACTTTTCAACTTCTTTTATTGGTTATCTTGTTCAAATAGAATGTAAACAATGTCCCCAAAAATACATCAATGAAACATTCCAAAAATATAAAAGTGTAAAAGGGACTTCAAATTAAACAACGTACTTGTTTGCTAAAACCTTTGTGATCACAATTTTGATCTGGAAAATGCAGTTTGAATGAAAAAAGTAAATATAATTTCTTTGAATGAAAATGCATTGAAAGAGATATGATCTATTCATCTCCTGTGATTCATTAGGGGTCACCATTTGTAGATATTAACAAGATTTATATATATATATATATATATATATATATATATATATATGTTTTAGGTGAAAGTGCATGTTCAGTATATAAACAAAGAAGATAGAAGAAGCATTCAAAGACCTCAGTTTCTGCTATAGACATTTATTCCTTTTATCTTGATTGTATTGAAACAAAGTTCAATGTCTCTTCAGTATGTCCATTTTTCAGAAATTATTTATGGAAAGTAAGGACAAGAACAGGTAAAGATGGTCAAGCTCAAGTCAGACTTGTGCTGAGTTGGGATGACCAAATCTCTACTTCATGAGTAGGGATGCTGACATCATGTCCGAACAATCTTTTTTGGTCATGGAAAGAGAAAGAGTTTGTTCTTTTGGGAAGTGGGGTCAAAAAAGTACACGTGACCAGAAACCCTTTCCAGGTTTTTGTAACTTTCATCATACAAAATTTAACTTATTTTTCTTATTTTTTATTATTATATTTATTAGTTTTATTTCATTTTAACACAAATATACAACCAGGTGTTTTCAGTTTATCTTCTGTTCTTATTAAATTAATAATGGAATAATGTGGAATATGTAAACCTTGAAATAAATAAATTAAAACTGAAATGAAATTAGTTAAAATTTTAAAGTAAAAATCAAACAGATTTTGTCTTACTAATGTAGATTCTGTTTTTATGAAATAAAATTAATTTTCTGATAATGGTAATCACTTAATAACACATGTCAAAGTAGTTTTCAAAATTTTCTTATATATAATAACTATGATATATATGCACAAATTCAAAATGATCCTAAAGTATAGTAGCAGTGATGCTGGTAATTTGAATTCAACAAAACAACGCTGTAAATGCAACCTTTGATTCAGCTTGGTTTGGTTGTTTTTGTTTAGCAGCATTCCAACATCTCTCTGGATTATTTAATGCCAAATCTAAATATTTTGTATGCAATTCTATTTATTTTATTTCTGTGATAATAATTTTAGTGATACAAGTTTTTCAAATTAATCCATAGCTGTGGAAGATTCATACTTTTCCTACAGGTATTTGCATGTAATTGAATGTAATGAACATAACTGGAATTAGAACTTGGCTCTCCAATTAACAATTCTGAACCATTACACATTACACCACCTGCACATCCAAGCTTACAGACCCTGGTATTCCCAGGGTTCACTTATCTAGGCTAAGCATTGCTTAATTTTTGTGATCATACATAAAAACATTTTTCAACATGATAAGGATGTAAGTCTAATGCTGCCTTTAAGGGAAAAGGAGGAAGTTTTCAGTTTAATAAAGTAAAAATTTAACAAAATAAAGTAAATTCTATTGCAACTCCAAAACCTTTTCTCACTTATCAATATTGACTGTAACACAAGAAGTGAGAAATATTTATAGTACAGATTATTGTAAACTCTCATTTTGAGCAGCAAAAATGGTAGCTAAACTTTATGAATCTAAACACAGTAAAAAAAAAAAAAAAAAAAAAAAAAGAGCCCAAAATGCTGACTACAGGCTGGGACTTGAAAAATCAAACAAGTACAGAAAATTAAATACATGAAAAATGTTTTAACAAAGGACAGAAAGTGCAATGCTGTGATCCAAATGAGTGTTGTCATGGCCAAGGATGCATTTCAGAGGCTGAGTAGAGTACCGAGAGACAGGAAAATTTCACTGGAAACAAACAAGACAGTACTGGATTGTTATGGAATTTCTGCCCTTCAATATAGCAGCAAATGCTGCACAATCTCATCAAAAATAAAGGAAAGGCTTAAAGCAACCAAAATGTGGTTCTACAGAATGATGCTGAGGACACCACGGACCAAACATGTTAGTAATGACAAAGTTTTGGAGAGGATGGACATGATAAGGAAACTGACACTTAACACCAGGAAATGACA
Organism: Ascarosepion bandense; assembly: GCA_037127315.1. Classification (NCBI taxonomy): domain Eukaryota; kingdom Metazoa; phylum Mollusca; class Cephalopoda; order Sepiida; family Sepiidae; genus Ascarosepion; species Ascarosepion bandense. Next base: position 4,513,026 of record JBBBDQ010000419.1, read on the forward strand.
GCTTAAATTTCTGGGACATGTACTGAGAAAGGAAGGCTTGGAGAATCTTATATTCACAGGCCAGATAAAAGGAAAGAGAAACAAGGGAAAAAATATGTAACAAATTTAATGGGCTTGAGCAAATGGATGTTCAAGCAGGGTTTGGGAGAGGTAACAAGAGAAAGGTTGTTAAGAGATACAAGGGATAAGAAGATGTGGAAGGCCATGATCACCTACGTCCTGAAGAGACACAGCATATAGAAGAAAAGTTATAAATAATTAATCAGTATTGAGAAGAGGTAGATTCATACCTAATCAGAATTGGATAAACAAATGAGAAATTATAATGTGGATATAAAGTGGAGGATCAATTCTATCTTATAATCAATATATAGACTGATCCCTCACTTTGTGGCCGAGTTAGTTTCTTTATAATTTATATTCTAGATTTATGGGCTTGAGCAAATGGATGGCAAAGCAGGATTTGAGAGGGGTAACACGAGAAGAGGTGTTAAGAACAACAAGGGATAGGGAGATGTGGAAGGCGATGATTGCCTACATCCTGAAGGGATACAGCACACAGAAGAAGACTAGATTAGCAACAAAAGCCTCATCAGTTTACAGTTGAATTGGCTAGATGTAACTAAGTTCTATGCTAACAGTTCCTTCACTCACACTTCTCATTTGTGGGACAATCTTCTGATTTATTGTTTTCAAGTTAAATTGGATCTTCAAAAATTTAAAAGCAACTATTGTTCTCGCACATCATTAATGCATCTGTTTTCTACTTCTTTCACTCCCACTAACCCCTCTAGCATCTTAGTGGCTTTACTGTGCTTTGCATGGTATGAATATGATTTTTTTAAAAAGTACAAAAGAAGGCCTAATATTGTACAGTTGTTTTTTTTTTTTAATTATGTTTTTAATCATATCACCCCAAGCAAGGCAGTAACGCCACTGATGTGCAGGGGCCTACATAAGAGTGAAAAGATTAGAAAAGAGAAAGCCGGAAACCACATCCTAAACAGGGAACAAGGGATGAGCCTCTACACCTGTTCAATAGATGTGGGTGGAGTGTGAACCAGGCGATAGTTTAGTCTATCTACTCCAACTGAAAAAAATTAAAAAGGAAAGATTGGAAAAGAGAAAGCCGGAAATCACATCCTAAACAGGGAACAAGAGATGAGCCTCTACACCTGTTCAATAGACGTGGGTGGAGTGTGAACCGGGTGATAGTTTAGTCTATCTACACCAATTGAAAAAAATTAAAAACAAAAGAGTGAAAAGATTGGAAAGATTGGAAAAGAGAAAGCCGGAAACCACATCCTAAACAGGGAACAAGGGATGAGCCTCTACACTTGTTCAATAGATGTGGGTGGAGTGTGAACCGGGCGATAGTTTAGTCTTTCTACTCCAATTGAAAAAAATTAAAAACAAAAGAGTGAAAAGATTGGAAAAGAGAAAGCCGGAAACCACATCCTAAACAGGGAACAAGGTATGAGCCTCTACACCTGTTCAATAGACGTGGGTGAAGTGTGAACTGGGCAATAGTTTAGTCAGTCTACTCCAATCGAAAAAAATTAAAAACAAAAGAGTGAAAAGATTGGAAAGATTGGAAAAGAGAAAGCCAGAAACCATATCCTAAACAGGGAACAAATGATGAGCCTCTACACCTGTTCAATAGAACAGTGGAGTGTGAACTGGGCGATAGTTTAGTCTATCTACTCCAATGGTTTATCAAAATCACAAATACAGTAGTTCTTTATCTCCAGGGATATATCTTTCAAAATTCCTGTGGTTAGCTGAATCTGTGAATAATACCCTTGTTTTTCATATCCATAAATCATAAAGATACAGTTGAATTTCTATATTAGACACAAAAGACAAACAATGTAGAGTGAGTGGCTATGGTTATATATAAATACTATTGACTTGTGAGCTGCTTGGGAGGTAGATTTAGCCTCATCTTGGGTCCCTTGGCTTAGGGTAAAAAAGCAACCATCTGGTTTGGCTGCTGTAAACAAACTTCATGATTCTCATCATTGTATGAAGTGACATGCCTAAATGATTTTTACATGACCCATGTGACCTATTTCAACTAAAAAGAAATGGTAGAACTGCTCAATAAACAGAATTGACAAAGATTTTTTATAAACAAGAAAAGAACAGAACAAAAATAATATAAAGCAAGCAATAAAGCAAATTAACAGTAATGTAGCAAAGTTCCTAGATGAAGAATTGGGGTTGACACAATAGAGTAAATTTGGACTAATAAACATAGCATTTTGACAGACTTCCAGGCAAGACAGGCCAGGAGTCAGATGACGTCAACAATTGGCCTATTGTATTGGCTAGAGAGAAATTCCAGCATACACTTGTGGGCTTCTGTCGATAAATTAGGGAGAGGAAAGTGTTTTTAGTCATTTCAGCATCAACAATTTTTCATAATGAAATGGAACAATTTTTGTAAAATTTTGGCTTAATGGTGAAAACAAAATTTTGTTGGAACAAAAACTGATGAAATGTAATTTACCAATGTTATTTTTTGTGGATAGATTGTTAAAAAATATCCAGAGAGTTTGAATTATTTTCAACAGAAAAAGTCTACTTCAATCTAAGTATAATAGGAGAAAGTTGTGTATGAAAAATTTATTTTTACATTTTGATTTCCCTCATTATAGGCACTAGTATCCATGATATAATAACATTAATATTTCACAGATGGAACAGAATGGCTGAAAGAAAATGGAATGACAAACATGCTTTGTTCTCAAAGAGACTTTTTATACTATTAACACATGCACAAAACTATATATACATGTGTCCCATGCAGAAAACAATATATCATCTATATCTGCAAAGCAAAGTGTAAGAAGAAACAAAAATGAATGGTCTTAAATATAATATGGAAATACTTCTGTAGAAACCATATTCTGGATTCTAGATTTTCTAGATTCATCTACTATGTCCCAGGCAAGGACATATTCCATGAAGAGTAACTGGCGGGTCTTGGGTTTACCCAAATTGAGTATTGCAAGCAGAAGTTTCTTTCTACATTTGTGAAAGCTATATTCCTAAAGGAAAGCAACACTATGGACTTTTTTTACATGACCCATGTGACTTATTTCAACTGAAAAGAAATAATTGCCTTCTGTATCCCTACATAAGTTTTTCTTTTGTTGCTTCTTCCTATACAAAATAAATACGACATTTTGAATAACTTCAGATGATTGGATATATCAAAATTCTAACTGGAAATCTCCAAACAATATCCACAGTCAAAGATCAGAATCAAATTTCTTCAATTTTGATCAACTTCCAATATCTGTGAGTCTTATTTCTTGATTATTATCTATTCAAAAATAAAGTTTAATATAAAAAATACCTTTTAATTAAAAATTTCTGTTCAAGAGTGTGGTTCAGTGTCTCTTCTGTAAAAACAAAGAATTGATAAGCTTGTAAAAGACAAACACTATAAAATTTATTTTTCATTCATTTTTATCTTTTTGCTTAATAAACTTTAACTTAGAAAAACTGCTCTTAGTCAATCTACTTATAAAACAAAGAGTTAATGATGACAACAGGTTGAGAAACATTGGTTGAGATAAACAGAGGCAGACATCTTTATTTAAAGGAAGATAAAAAGAAATAAAAATACAAAATGAGACTCTTGAAATGTTTACAAGACAAAGGTTAAAAAATAGAAATAAAAGTCAGCTTCTCAGTTGCTTTGAAATCTTATTCAAAAACAAAATACAGAAAACATTCAACTACAAACTGTTGTTCAACTGGGAGACTGAATGTTTCTTATACAGGACCAAGAATTGATAAGATTATAGGTGTTAAATTTCACATTTACTTTATCTTTTTACCTAAAAAAATTGAAAAAAATCTATCTCAGTAAACATTAATAAAAATGAAATCAACTCCGACAAAAAGGTTAAGAAATACATAGAAATTATGAAGAATCTGTCAATAAAGTTTATATCTGTTTTTTTTTTTTGTTTTGTTTTTTTTTACTATGAGGTTCACCCTGTACAAGGTGCTGGAGCCACTCAAGGTAGAGACTTAGAGAATAAGTGGTACAGTTTATACAGATAGGTAAGAAAGATAACGGTTAACCCTAGACTTGAACAGTTTAAAATTGTAGTGATCAGGAAAGAATCCTATTACGAATCTTTGTACTAGGAAACTTTTCCAGCTTCTACAATCTTACCCACTTCCAATTTAGAGTTAACTATTGATTTCCATTTATTGATAAACTGCGTTTCTTAAGGTTATGACTGTATCAATTGGGGAAACATCTTTTAAGAATCATTGCTCCAGGAAGCTTTCTTAACTGCTATCATCTTAACAACTTCAAATTTTGAGTTAAGTGTTATCTTTCCTACATATTCTCATAAACTGTACTTTTTACTGTTTGTACAACAAACTCATTTTACTCTGTTTTGAGTGGCTCTTTGGTTCTGTAGTTAAGTTGGTTTCTCTGTATGTTAGTTCTGAAGGAGATTTACAAAAAAATTACTGAATTACGTATCTTGAATAGTGAAACCACTAATTTCATCTTTAACACCTTCTGTCTTTATATTGTATATATTTTTATGTGATTTTTATCATATTTTCAAAGCCCATTATTCTATCTTCTAAATGTCCAAGTGTATCTCCTGCTTCTGGTGAAACGACAAGATGAAAAGTTATTCTTTTGGAAGTGAAACTCATGATAACAGGATCATTTGCAACTTGTGAATTTTGTACATTTTGCCCATTAGAACATAAATATACAGTAAGCAATATATATATATATATATATATATATATAAATCCAGGTAAGGAGGGCCCAAAGTTATATGATTTTGAGATCCCTGGCATTTATTTTTTTGTAAACAGTGCTCAATATAATAAATATTGTAGAGCATAATATAATCATACAATCATGAATGAAATGTGCATTGTGACATGGACTATGTAAATGTAAACCATTTTCACAACCAACATCCAACATTGCCTGATGACGAGATTCTATCTTGAAACATAGAAATTTCTGTGTCGCAATGTACTTTGAATTCATAATAATATGATTATATATACACATATAGTCATCTGCAGACAGATCTGTTTTGCTGTATTCAGTGTAATATTTTAATTTTTTTGGTTTAAAACTTGAAGAATTTGACAATTCCATGATTTTATTTTCATGAACAAATTCGTTAAGGAGTAATCTTGTATTAAAGCCAATGGTCAGTTCAAAGCTCATATCTGAATTTTGGCCATTTCAATTTAAATATCCATTGATGTAATTATGTAGGCAAGGCACCAATATTTTAACTTTTTATTTGTTTATTATATATATATATATATATATATATATATATATATATATATATATATATATATATGTGTGTGTGTGTGTGTGAATTTTTATTTAACATTATTATTTTTTTAATAATAATAGTAATTATATTAAACAAATAAAAACAACTAAAAATTCAAACTTGTCAGCTAATGCCAGTTTTGTAAATTTCTGTATAATTCTATATATCTATATATATATATAGAGAGAGAGAGAGTGAGAAAGAAAATTAATATGGAGAAGTTTGTCACATAACTGAGTTATACTGACTTCGAAGTCTTCACTCTTCAGGGCTGAAATAAAAACTGATAAGTGAAGACATCACAAAAATGCCTTCACAAAACTTTGAATTCGGCATAACAGCTCACTTAAGTGACAAACTTCTTCACATTAATTCTATTAATGCTCTATCTCTATCTCAGTAACTTTATGACAAAAAAGATCCTGCTTACCAAAAATGCCTTTCTACCAGCAATCCACTGGAAAAACAGCAATCTTGGAACTAAGCATTATCACAAGTTACCAATATATAAAATTAACAGAGGCATTATTAATAAAACACTTAATAACTTCAATTAGGCAAACAATAACAATGTGCTAACCGTGTTCAGAACTTAACATGACTCTATATACATAAACTTTACATATATTTATTTATAAGGAAAACAAAATTAATTCTTGATAATGGCTAAATTTATAGCAAAAAGTACTTTGAAAATACAAAACCTTGGGACAGTTTTTATATAATTTGAGTTCTAAAAAGAAAAAGAACAGATGAAAAATTATTTAAAAAAAACTTAATGATAATATTTTGTCTGTCATTTTAAATGAAACCTGCATAAAAGAGAGATTGTTGCCCAAATACACAATATATATATATATATATATATATATATATATATATATTTATATACATACACACGCAAATAAAATTAAAAGTTCAAAAACTTCTCTTTCAAGTTTCATAGATGTAATTCACTCAGCAGTGGTTTAGATAGTTCAACTGAATTTGTAACAGATATCAATCATACAATGCTGTTTTCATTTTCATGTAATTGTAATATAGTGTATCTTTTAATAAATTAAATAATTTTACTTCATGATGAGCAGATTATATCTATGAAATTTGAAGTTAGAAGAATATAAGTTTTTGAACATTTTAATTTATTTCTTTACTTATGCTATATTTCTTAATACTAAGTGGTTTACTTATAAAAGCTGCATGTCTTAAAAGTGTTTTCCTTTAGTAATATACTGTTAGACTTTTTTTATTTTGACAAAATGCAAGTTTGATATATGTATAGCCAAGAAGAAAAGTTAGCCATAATATTGTTTCCAGAAAAAAAAATTGCTAAGTGAAAGATCAGAAGGCATGTCCAGATGTAATTACACCTATGAATACATCCTAAAATCATACAAACCTGGATGAAAGTGTTTAAAAATTCTCAAGTAAATCCACCCTAATTGTGAAGATTTTTGGCTGTTTAAAAATTACAATTGCATGTTCATAAAAATCCCTGTTGTACATTTGAAAAACACTAGAAAATCAGTTATTATAAATTGCCTGAACATACTCAGTTGCAAAAATAATTTATTTCCAAATGAAAATATTCAAAAGCTCTTCAATATAAATGTACTGAGCACATTTTAATACAACTAAGTACTGGTCTAATTTAATTATGACCAAAAATTAACTATAACTCTATATATATACTAGCAGTATAGCCCAGCGTTGCTCGGGTGTAATGAAAGCTTTAAAACTAATCCATGGTCCTGGAGCTCAGACTCAGCCTAAAGAATATTTGTGTGAAGTTTGGTTAGAATCGGATGAAAATTGTGGATTTGTATAAAGGACATACAGACAGATAAACACACACACATCTTGCCTTTTATTTATATATATAATCGATTTTCTGCACTACTGTAAGAACTGTAACATTGAAACTTCTAAATATTGTTTCTTATGTCTTTGTCTACGAGTGTATCAAATTTGATTAAAATCGTACCATTCCTTCTATAACCCGATTTTTTCGATATTTATCGGGGGTACCTCAACACAAAATCTAGCTAAGAACACTCGCAGACAATTATAGTACAACTGTGTAAATTTTCAAGAAAATCGGTTCAGCAGTTTCAGAGTGTAACGGATACACACACACAGACAAAGTTCCATTTATAAATAAGTTTATATATATATATATATATATATATATATATTTATTATGTTTACTTATTTTTATACTTGTTCTAATCATTTTCTTGATGTTAAGATGAAATTCACCAAGGAAGGTGCCATAGCTTGTTTTTTTTTTAATTAAGTACTTTTGATCTTTTCTAAGATCATCTTCAGGGTTTAATTACAAAGACAAACTAATTGCAACTGCAATAAAATCTGCATTTTGTTGTCATAGTGATTTTAAAAATGCACACTAAGTCAAGTGCATATCAAATTTAATACCATTTTACATTTCTACCTATTTTGTCTTGAATTATATGGGCTTGTTTTGCATTATTTTGCTCTGCTCCTCTTATTGTTATTGAGAATATTAGGTTTAATAATACTTCCTTTGTCTACAGGCATAAACAAATAGAATATTGATTTATTATATGTGTTGTGGCACAGCAGATATCAGCTTGGAATGAGAAATCAGAGAACTGAGTTCAAATTTCAGTTGAATTTACTACATTCACTTACATGCAAATACCCTTGAGAAAAGTATTAATCTGTCATTTCTCCCTCCAGCTATGGGTTAAATAACAGGACAGGTTGGGTTCTATAACTTTGGTTGATAATCACTCAACCGCAGGAAGTAATGGCAACCTACTGTGGGAAAATCTTTTGTACAGCCAGACAAGATTGCCCAAGCATGTATCACATATGACGTTTAACTGACTGACTGATAAGAATTCTTAACTGCAAAATAATCTTTAAAAAATTTTACAAAATAATTACAAAAAGATTAATTATAATGTTAATTATTTATTATAAGAAATCTTTATTTTTATTTTTTTGTGCTTTAATTCTTGAAATGTATTCAATTTATTTTTTATGACACCTTTTCAGAAAGTGACAATGTCAGCATTGGAAGCTCATATAGCAGCCGTCTACCTGCAGATGATAACAGGACAAGCAATATCAGTAATAATCCATTTGGAAATCAGTTAAGTGTAACTGATAATAATGAGTTCCATGAAGCATCTGATAATGAGAAATCCAGTGCCGGGGGTAAGTATGAGACTGAATCCTTACAGGCTCTCTATGTGGAGTCCACATAGGAGAAAAGCCATGTCACAATTTTGTTCGCTTGATATAATTCTTTTCAGTTGATTTCACGAAGGTTCTAACACTTTTAATTAATTCAAATGTAAGTATGAAATTTCAGGGACTCAAGAGATAATTTCTCTTTGGGGTCCCAATTAATGTTGAAACTGCAGAAAATTGTCCACTCATTATGATTTTCTTTTTTTAAAGAATAAAATATTGTTGCTATTATTTGTATTAAAATATTTTTTATTTTGATCATGGTTTTATTTTTTTTCTTTTAATGACAAGTGTTTTATTACAATAAGTGTAAATGTTATATAAAATGTATATTTGAAATTTTTGACATGTTCTTTTTAAAACTTGACTTTTAAAAATGGTTTAACAATTTTGATTTTAAACATCAGCTTTTAAGAAATTTTGGAATACCAGAATTATGTTCTTTAGATTTAGCATGGTGCAAATATATTGATTCATCAAATTCAGTTACATACTGTCGCACTTAGTATTATTTTCAAAGAGATTTTTTTTTTAAGATTTTGCAAATCATACATCATCTGATGTTAAAACCATACTGATTAAATTATCATGAAAATCATTAATGATAAAAATGTTATTTTGAACAGCAAATTAATTTATTAAACATCAAATATTTTGTTAATTTCTGTTAATAAAGTACTTTTGTCAAAAGATCATCTGTAGGGACATTATCATTAATAAATAAATATATAATAATAATAAAAATAAATAACATTACAACTTTGTTTAAAATAAGTAAAACCAAAATAATAAAAGCCATCCCAGCATACAATAGAAAACTTTTCCTGCCTGAAAACATACTTTGTGTCAAAAAATGTTGAACTTACTCTCTTTGCTACCAACCCTCAAAGGGTCAAGACATCCATCTCCTCTCCTTGTCATTTTGCTTGTCATAAGATGAAGTGACTTTCTTCCTCTATGTAACCTTAAAATACATATAACTAAAATACACACACAATAGTGCACAAAATAAATCCAGTTATATGATTTTAACTTACAATTTAAAATACTTTTAGTGTTATTTTTTTATATGAAAAGAAACTATCCTGCTGATCTGATATGAGTGATGCTACAGATTAAGTACTTCTTTTCAGCTGCACAAAATCATGTGAAAATATTTCTCTTAATTTCTAACTAGGCAAATATTTTACAGTAGGCTGCCATTTCTTTGACAACTTCAGGACCTAGTCTATTTTACTACTTAACCCATAGCTGGTGGGAGAAGAGATAGACTTGTACCTTTCCTAATGATATTTGCACATAAGTGAATGTAATGAAGCTAACTGGAATTTGAAATCGGCTCTCAGATTTCTCATTCTCTTATCAATTACACTACACCACACATCCCAAACATTATTACTTGAATATCATTGACCTGGGTGTGATGATAAACTACATCTGGCAGCAAGTCTTTTAACTGAGAAATTGAAAAGCATGGAACCAATTCTTAATTACTGTTGTTTCATGCTCCATTCTAACCAAGAGTGTTAGTATCTATTTTGGTCCCATCTATGGATAAATAGTGAACCCCAAAACAAAAACAAACTACTATGAAAGTATAAAAATACATTTTTATAATAAAAATCCCAACAATACATTTTTATAATAAAAATCCCAACAATACATTTTTATATAAAAAATTACCAACAATACATTTTATAGTAAACTGACTATCAATGCATTTTATCTGAGTTGAAGGCATACAGTTGTGTCTAAAATAAATTTGGTTGAATTCATAAAATTATGTTCAAAATATTTACCTTTCAGCATTAAATAATTCATACAGGTTCATATGCTGCTAAACAAATCCAAACAACCAACATCAAAGAATTCTTAGATTAATCCATATAATAACCTACAATTTAAAAAACAATCAAACTCTTTTTCAAAACAGAACATCAACAAAACTACAACTTAGACACATGTTACTGCCTCTAGTAATTATGTCAATACAAACATGTATATGCACAAAATTTGACTATCTTCTACCATGTATTCAAAGTAGAATAATATATATCATATTTTCATTACTTCAGAGTATTCAAGAAAATAAATTTTGTCATTAAGTGACCCATAAGGAGTTTACATGCTGTTAAAAAAAACTAATCAATCTACATTACTTGATCATAATCAAATAATAAGAGATTTGGTGTATTGTTGAAAAGGTGTTGATTTGACGTCAGTTGACCATGCAAAATTGTTTCTTCTGTCTGATTTTAAAAACAGATGACAGAAAATTAGTTTTGTATTTCTATAACATATTCAGTTGATACTGGATTAAAACATTCAATATTTCTTATTCTGTTCATTGCCAATGATGTCTTAAAGAACATATTTCTGGATATTCTTTTTTTTTTTTTTGCAAGTGGTGAATAGTGTTGCTCTTTCCCAAAGCTTGCTGGCCCTAATGTTCTTTATAAGATTTTTTTCTATTTAAATTTGCTTTTTCTTTCCCTTTTTTTTTTCTTTTTGTTGTTTTCTTGATTCAGTGGGGAAATAATTCCTTTCAAGAATTGTCTTATATATTTGGCACTTGCCAAAAATCATGCTTCTTTTTTCTTTCTATTTTTAACTTTTCAGCTTTGTACTTTGCATAAACCTAACCAAATCTTTTGCTTCAGTTTTCGGGAAAAAGAGGAAAAAAAATCCATAATTTTTTGTAACAGAATTTTCATTATCTGTCTGTATTTCTGAAATGAGGTATTGTAACTATTTACACTATCTATAATTTTGGGACTGTTGTCCTCATCTTTGTATATTCACAACACTTTGGCCATTGTATGCTATGGACTTCTTCAAATTATTGAAGGTGAAAGGGAGACCGCCACCCCGTGGAGGATGAGGTTGAAATAATAGAGAACATCACTAGTAAATACATAAACTTAAAGAATCATTACATATGCTAGGCCGCAAAAATCTCCTAAGTCAGCCAAGCCTGATACAATATGGGAACCAGTAACAAAGAAAAAGAGAGAAATGAAATAACAACAACAAATTGTAATATGAGCTCTGGTAAAATAAAAAATGGTTACTGAGACATTAGTTTATAATTCCCCAAAATTCATACACTGATGTCCCACACCAGACCATGTGTACCCAAGAACGCAAGGCTCAGTGGATAAAAATGTTGATTGAAGTAAACCAGTGATTTGCTCTAAACAGGTGACATTTCAATACCTATCCACATCAGAGTTAAACAAAATCTGGGGGGAGTTGGATGACTGAAAGAAAATAACTAAAACTGAGATATCCAGATGGGTATAGCATGGAGTACTAGATCTGATAAAATGAAATAAAGAGTTTGGTTTGAAATTCCAGCCACCTGAAGAAGGTTGGAGCATGCAGTGGCTGAAACAATGTGAATATAACAAAGATGGGGACAACAGTCTAAGCAGTATAAATAGAATTTGCATTATCTGATGTTTTAATGATTATCAACGTTTTTTTAAGAACATAATTCAAATGACATTTGAGACATTAGAGTAAAAATTGAAAATTTTTGTTTTTTCTTACTTTGAATGATTTTTTTAAATATTTAATTTCATCTTTGAACATAAATGCACATACATGCTAAAACTTTTTTATATATGAAAAAACAATGACACACACTCATAAACAGATACACACACATTATATATATATATATATATACACATGTAAATTAATTACAGATAGAGTGTATTTGTAAAAGAACAAATTGAATAAAGAGACAAGAGGAAAAACTATTCTTAGTTGACGTTTATCAATTCAATGGTATTTATTTTTATAAAAAATACAAAAAATAATGCAATGCACCAAAAATGAGGTTGCAGAAGACTGGTCTTCATCTATATTAAGATAACTTAGCTAGCCACTATCACTGACCCAAGCAAAACTATACAATATTCCTTGCACCAAAACATCACATTCTTACCATTCTTATGAGAAACACCATAATACCTCAAAGACTCTGTGAAAATCTAACTAGTCCCATATGTACAATTTGTCAAATGGGAATAACAAATTTAAAAATGAAAAACCTTGATGAATATTTATACAATGGAAAATAATATTTACAAGGAACTAAGCAAAATGGTGATCGTAATAAAAAAGAATTACAATCCTTTGTCAAGGCAATGTAGAATTTATCTTGTTACATATGTTTATATACAAAAATGAGGATGTAATTGGTTTACCAAGGCTTTTAAATTTGAGAAAATTCATGAATATTCAACAGGTGGTTGAAAGGTCAGTCAAAGTGTGTGCTGTACACAAAAAATGAAATAAAAACATATCTTGAACATTACTTTTTACCAGATTTTGAATTATGGAACTTAGTGTCCTCTACATGACCAACAAAAAGTTCTGGAAGAAAGTTTATGGACTGATGAGACCAAGATTAACCTTCCAAGTGATGGAAAGGCTGAAGTGTAGAGAAAGAAAGGATTTGCTTATGATCCAAAGCTTACAAGCTTATCTGTAAAACATGGTGGAGGCAGTGTCCTTGCTTGGGCTTCCATAGCTGCTTCTGGATCAGGCTCATTCATATTTATTGATGAATTGATTGATGGTAGCAGCAGAATGAATTCAGAAGTCTATAGAAACATTTGGTCTGATAATTTACAGAGAAATACATCCAGACAAATTGGAAGAAGGTTTATTGTGCAGCAGGGCAATGACCCAAAAAATACTGCTGACACAACTTTATCAGAGGAAAAAACAAACAGATTTAGACCGGTCAAGTCAATCACCAGATTTTAACTCAATAGAGCAATCATTTCATCTCCTGAAGTAAATACTGAAGGAAGAACCCTCACTTTCCCCAAAACAAACAAGAACTGAAAGAGGCTGCATTAAAAGTCTGGAAAAGCATCACAAATAAAGAATGCAAGTGCTTGGTGATGTCAGTGGGTCTCAGGCTTGATGCAGTTATTTCAAAGAAAGAATCATACAACTAAATATTAAGTGTTATTTACTTTAAGACTGTCTGTTCCTTTACTTTTGCTCACCTAAAAATGGGGTGATCTGATATAAAAGATAGTAAGTCCTACACTGCTGAACATATCTAAAATGCAAATACCAGGAAATAAAAGCAGACATTCTGAACTCTTGCTTCATATTAATCTTTTGATCTTAAACCCAGATATATTCCAGGAACAACAAAAACAAAAGAATTGGCCTTGTCATCCCAATACTTTTGAGGGGGACTATCTATAAATACATATATATGTATGTATACGTATTTAGCTGCATCTCCATTTGAGACAAAATTTGGTACAAGGCTTTTTTTAATGTGGGTAATCTGAGTCATATAGCTCGGACAAAAATTGAATGTCTAATTTTCTTCAGACAAGAAGTTACCATTTAGGGAAGCCTTGCCTGGGTTACTATCCACCTGAAGACATAGAGCCCAACAATGTTAGGAAAGCATCTGAGTGGCATTAATTGCTAGACAGCAACACACACACACACACATATATATATATATTATCTGTGTGTGTATGGGGGAATGTTGCATCAAGCATTATATTTACTGGGCACACGTTTGAGTAGATATCCCTGATTTTTAAACAGTATCAATCTATATCTACCTGTCTGTGCATTTGAGAGTCTTAATAAAGAAAGTAGTGTTCAAACCTGCATCTTCACTTAAAAAGCCATAGATTTACACATTTTCTTTATTAAGAATTTCAAATACGCAGTCAGGTAGACATAGATTAACACTGTTTAAAAACAGGTATGTTTACTCAAAAATGTGCATCCACTAAATACTACATTTAAAGTAATAAGAACTTTCAGGTTATAAATAAAAGCCATAGAAAGTAATATATATATTTATGTTTAATGGGATGTCAATATGTCTTAAAGATGTATGGCAATATATGTATTTTTTATATAACAAAATCACAAATTATTTAGATTTATCTTTTAAATTGTAAACTTTACATTTATTTATTTATTTTTATTTTTATTTTTTTTTTTGAAAAATTTAATCACTGGATTCCTTATGGATTAATTGCTTGATATTATGTAATTGATCTTTCAATTTTTCATGATTGTAAACAAAGAATTGAATTTGTTGTCTATGATTTACAGAAAGAAATAGTTCAAGGTTTATTTATACAGCAAAATTTATTCTTTGTGTTGTTGCTTCCATAATGTTTCTTTGAAACATTTTATCACATTTTTCAGCTACAAATCACTAAAAAGACACAAATCAGTTTATTTGTGATTGAATTTGTTAAAGGCCTGCTTTTTCCTCATTAAAAAAAGAGGCCTGTCTTTTCCTCATTAAAGAAAGAGTCCTGTCTTTTCCTCATTAAAGAAAGAGTCCTTTCTTTCCTTATTAAAAATAGAGATCTTTATTTATTTAAAAAGTTTGTCTTTTCCATAATATAAAAGAGACCTGCCTTTTCAATATTTAAAAAAGGAACTACTCTTTTCTTATTAAAAGCAGATGCCACTTTTTTCCTTCTTAAAAAAAGAAACTTCTCTATTTGTATTAAAATAAGCTTTTCATTCCTTACTAAAAAAAAAAAAGTCTGCAGAATTGAGAAACCAAAGCATTATGGTAACAACTTCAACAACACAAAAATAATTTTAATTCATCCTAACAAATCTTGGAATTATTATGACTCTTTTTAAAATTATAGACAATATTAAAAAAATATGCATAAAATATAATCTTGGAGTATTTTATTTAAAACGTGTTAATTTATAGCATTGATCTAAAAGGAGGAATTGATGAAGAATAAAAGGAGGAATAAGTTTCAAATAACAAGATAATAAGAAGTAAAATGAAATTTTCAACTTCAAATTTTATTTTTAAATAGAGACAAGATAAGCAAAAAAACTAATGACATTTTCAAAAGCAATGATTCCTGCTGATAAATGTTCAAAATAGATGAAAAGAACATAAGAGTCAAAATGAATGAAAAGATATAAAAACAAATTTTGTAGAACAAAAAATAAAAATGATTAAACTGACAGATTTCAGGCAGTCATTTTTCTCTGCTGATGTGGAGAAAAGAATAGAATTCTACTTGTTACTTATTCCGATTTTTTTTACTAATTCCATTCCTCCAACCTGAGATTTATCTTCAAAAGTTAATATTTAAAAGAAAATGGTTAAAAATTCTTTTAAAATTTCAGTGTTTCAACAGTGAGTTTTTTTCATCCATTTTAAATTCAAGTTAATAAATTTGTATATTTTTTATTTTTATTATATTTGTTAAAAATAAAAACTTGCTAAAAATTATGTTTCTTAAAAAATATATTTCATTGATTAGTAACCATTAACAAAATGATATGTGCATTTATTTTAAACTGTAATTCACTTGTGTTTTATTTTAAATATAAAATCACATACTTGCTTTTTTAATGAATGTACAATTTTCTTAGTTTATTTTAAAATGATTTTTCTTGTAATGAATGCTCAAATCTGTTCCATCTAAAATATTTGTAATAAAATCATCTATTTTGGATATGATTGAAAAAAATTAATTTTGTAAGTTATAAAATTAAATACTTTAGATATTTAAAATTCTGAAAACATGTATTTAATGATTTTTAATATTTTATCAAAAGCAACAAACATGACAACTTCTGGGGCCAGCTTAATGCTTGTCTACAATATAAGAATAAATGCCTGCATGTGTATCTCTAAGAATGAACAAATTTTTTGTTTCTTTTTTTTAAATTGTACTTTTAATTTGTGGAGGTGTGTGTAACATGGCAGTTAACACTATCAATATTGAAAATTGAATCTGCATATCAATTTTGAATTCTATTGTTAGTGTGTTCGGAGTTGATTTCATTGAGTGTTGGGTTTTTTGTTTTTACTAATAAGGCCTCCATTATTTTTCATACTACACCTCTGTCAGCAGAACTCAATTCAATCTCATTTAAATACACATGGAGACCTACCAAACCCTATCCAGAACATACTTGTTGACAAAACAAATATCATAGTATCATCCACATGCAAAAAAGACTAAAAATAATAGAAGCCTTATTAATAAAAACGAAAAGCCCAACACTCAGTAACATCAACTACAAGCATACTAATAACATGCTTACCCTGTTCAATACGGAACATATGACATTACTCCACATTATACATAACACCACATACATTCTGTTACATGTAAAATAATATTCATTCCTAAAAATGGCTAAAATTTTAGCCAAAAGTGGTCAAATAAACAAAACATTTGGGCAATTTTTATACATGTCCTCAAAAGAAAAAAAATCGTAAGATCACATGATAAATTACATCAAAAAACTTAACCATCACATCTTTTCTGTAATTTTTAATGAAACCTGCATAAATGAGAGATTGCTGCCTATATATATATATATATATATATATATATATATATATATATCTTAGAAGTAGTACAAACTAATGTGTTGTTAGTCCACTGTTTGTAGTGATTTATATTATCTAGAGTGCTCAATACTTAGTAGACCATTATATGTGGTAATATTTTTATAATAAGTTTATAATAAAAACATAGTTTACTGCAACATAACAGCCATTGTGTTCTGTACTATCTTATTAGCACATCGTCAGTACCTCATCAGTCTGCCTGTTGAGGTGCTGATAAGATAGTACCAAAACACAACGACTGTTGTGTTGCAGTAAACTATGTTTTTATTGTAAACTTATTATAAAAATATTACCATATATATATATATATATATATATATATATATATATATATATATATATGCAGGTTTCATTAAAAATAACAGACAAGGTATTATGGTTAAGTTTTTCATGTGATTTTATTATTTTTTTTTTATTTCAGGACATAAATTATATAAAAACAAACACATGACTCTGCACAGACACATAAACGTTACACATATTTAGTCACACATAAAATCCAGCTTTGATAATTATATTGCTGAAAGCATTTGGAAAAACAGAACATTTGGGCAATTTTTATATAATTTATGTCCTCAAAAGAAAAAAATCATAAGTTCACATGAAAAATGATATAAAACTTAACTATAATACCTTGTCTGTGATTTTTAATGAAACCTGCATAAAAGAAAGAAAATAAAATGGTTCTTTTGTTATTATTACTTTGCAAAATTTTACAAGGCAAGGAAGCAAAGATGAACTCATCCGAATCACCCTAAATTTTCTTCATTCTTTTATTGATAAAACTGCAATATAGGTAATTATCAAATATTTATAAATTCATTTCATGCACATGTTATTGTGCAGTATTAACAAAAGAACCATTCTAATTTCATTTACAATTATTCACTTGGCAATAAATACTAAAAAATAGTATGAAATACATCATTTTTTAAAACACTGGGGGTGTCGTAATAATAATGCCTGGTAGTGTATATATATATATATATATATATATATATATATATATATATATATAATATTTTTCCTAAGTGCTCACTCACCAACTCTTTTTCTTTTTTTTTTTGTCAAACTTTGTGGCATGACAGTGAAAATAATTTTTAGATAACCAAGGAGAAACGGGTTCATGCCTTTCTCAAGAGCATTGGTAAAAAGAGAACATAAACTGCCTTAGTTGAAATTTAAACAGTTTTTCAGTCATGTTTTATGCACAAATAACCATTATACATTTTTGCATCTTCATTTAGTAGACATACAAAATGCAGCAAGAAGTGGATTCATGCCTTTTCAAAAGGTCAAACTTCAAAGTGAATATAAACTGCTTCAGCTGAAATTTGAACAGTTTGTCAGTGAGGGTTTTTTTTTTAATTAACCATTACATTATCAAGACCTCCAAAATTAACATGAACTTTTTTTATAGTGTGTGTATGATGGCTACAAACTATGATGTCAAGTACAACTATAACATGACATCATTGTTAGACTCAGTTGTGCTTTGAATATATGATACTCTTTAAATTGGACAAACTTTTTAAAGTTCTGGCTCAAAATTATTGTATGTATAATGGCTAGATGTGCATTGTGGTGCAATGGATATCAGCTCAGAATGAGAAATCGGAGAGTTGAGTTCAAATTCAAGTTAAATTCGCTGCATTCACTTCCGCACAAATACTCTTGGGAAAGGTATTAACCCATCTCTTTTTTTCTCCAGCATGGGTTAAATAGTCTTTGCCAACTTGCATTACCAAGTGTGTTAAATACAATGCATCCCCTGAAGTAATGAACAGAAAACAGTGGAAGTCATTCAGGAAGCAATTCCTCAAACAACAGTGAAAAAGATTCAGAACCAGACTCTCATTTTTATGAGCATGCTATTGCAGGAACCTGCTCAGGCATATTTGTGTTTGTACAGTATCCACAGAGGCCACCTGTGGTTTATACTACATCTTTGCTGAATAGACCTCAGAGCTTCTAGGAGAGAGTGCATAATCTGTCATGATCAGTAGTTTAAACAATTTAAGTCAGCTGAAACCTTGGTCATGATTACTAGTGACTTTGGGCTAGTGGTTGGTTTCCAAACAGTTCTGTTTACCAAATTTCACTCATAAGACATGGAAAAACCTGTGATTTGTTTTTCAAACACTTTTAAAAAAAAGTGCCGGACTCTTGGATTTTCCACAGACTGATAACATCAAGAAGTTACCATCTTAAAAAATTGACTATGGTAAGATCATTTTATGTCATGAAATAAAACAAAAAATCATAAAATTACATGTAAAACTTAACCATAATACCTTGTCTATTATTTTTAATGAAACCTGCATGTATATATATATAGATATATATTATATATGTTAATATTTTTATAATAATTTTACTGCAACACAACAGCTATCGTGTTTTGGTATGATCTTATCAGCACCTCATCACTCTGCCTGATGAGATACTGACGTTGTGCTAATAAAATAGTATTGGAACATAACAGCTGTTATGTTGCAGCAAATTATGTATTTATTATAAACTTACAAAAATATTACCATATATAATGCTCTACTAAGTATCGAGCATACTTGATAATGTAAATCACAACAGTGGACTGACAACGCATTAGTTTGTACTACTTCTAAGACATATATATATATATATATATATATATATATATATATATATATATATACACAGGCAGCAATTTCTCATTTATGCAGGTTATGGTAAAAATGCTGTGATGGTTAAGTTTTTTTTATGTAAGTTTTCATGTGATCTTATGATTTCTTTCTTTTGAGGACAAATTATGGTCAGAAAAGAAGCAGTCTAAACGCTCAACTATGCTACAACATATAATATGTATTTTAATATATACTGTGCCTTTATTCATATTTTTTTGTATGGATTTCAGTTAAAGCGAAAATAGAAAGATTTTCATCATTTGTTGAGCATGGTCTTAATCAGTTCTGGGAACCAAGCCTAATGAATTACAGTGTAGTACAGAAACTCTTTAACAATCCAATAAAACCAAGATTGATTGAAGAAAAAAAATTTATTCAAAGTAATTGAAACCTTAAAACATGTTATTTAAGAAACAATGATGGAATTTTTTTTAAAAAAATTACGTCCTGTAGATGGCATTCTTCTGTACGAATGCATTCTTGAAATCTGCTTTTGTGACAGTGACTGAGATCCCTTGTTCATTTTCAAAAAAATAAAGCCTGATGATTATATGTAATGAAACAGCACATCATACTGTCATCTTACTAACATGTAAAGGGCATTCATGAACTTCATTAGGATTTGTGTCTGCCCAGTAACGATAGTTCTGCTTATTCGTGTAACCTGTGAGATGAAAATGGACCTCATATGACATCCATAACTTGCTTAGAAATTCCTCTTGATCCATGGTTACAGAAATGGCAGAGTGTTTCCCTCATGAGGCTACTGTTTCACAGTGCTGCCAATACACACTTCAAAAATTCCCATTTTTGTGGGTCACCCTGTATTTTTAACATAATGAAGAGTTCAAAACTTTTCTTATGGTGCAAAAATATTATCAGTTAATGTATTAGGTTTGGAAGCCAGAATTGATTAATAAGCCACCATTCATAAATAAGTTATTAAAGGACTCAATCTTTAAACAATGTAAATTATAAACATCCAATAGGTAACAAAGTAATTATGTATGTTTTAACCTTAATGAGATTAGTGATGAGACAGAGAGTAAAGATGCAGATTCATGCCTTTTCTTTGGCTTTCCAACTTCATTTTTCATACTAATAAAAATTATGACACTACACACCTCCAACATTTTGAAACTCTCACCCTTCAGCAATTGTCGCAATCATTAAATTTGGGCTGGAGCACAAACGTAAAAAATACGAACCAAGGTAATTCCTATAATAATAAGTTTTACTTAGAAATGCAAATAATATTTGATGATTCTGTCAATGTATTTAACAGACATTAAATTTGTATAAATCCTTAGAGAAAACCATATTTGCTATAAATGCATACATTTATTCTTCTATATGCTTTTCCAGAGGTTAGTAATTTTTTTTTTTTTTTGAGAATGCTTACCTTCCCTTTATCAGGCTATGTCAATAACCTTACCTGAGCATCTCCTGCATTTTGATGTCTTTGTTTCTTTCTTAATGTCCTTTTCTTTTATTACCTGTATATTTTTTTATTACCTGTCAGTCTCTCTTATTATTCTTTGATGGTCAGCTGATATGTATATATGATGACCAATAATATGTCCTTACTAACTTGGATAAGCGATGCTTGGGTATGTTATACTCCTAATTTCCGCTGTCTACAAACCTGCCTTCCTGCCTATTTACCTGCCTACCTGCATACCTGCCTGTCTCTCCAGGTAAGCTATTAATGTCTGCCTTCTCGACAAAGATCTCCAAAGAGGAAATCTATGTCCACCCAGTCTTCCTTCTTGGTCATTAAATATGTCACTTAATCTTTTTGTTTTGCTAAATTTCATCACAATGTCATGAATGCCTTATTATACTGTATTGGAATTAAGAAAGAAAAAATACTGGGTTTTCTGGAATATATAAAAAATAATTCAAGTGTTCTAAACAAGGAGTATTAGTATGTTATATATATATATATATATATATATAGTTTTAGTGTAAAGGATTTGTCACTTTAACTGAGCAGGGCCATGCCAACTTTGAAGTTTTATGAGGACACCGTTATGATGGGCTAGACTTTTTGCTGTTGAGTCCCATGCTTTTTTTCTTATTTACAGATAGCTCAGTGCTCCCTATAAATACAAAAAAGGGACTCAAAGTGAGAAAATTAGCCCTGATGAGTGAGAGTATCATAATGGTGTCCTCACAAAACTTTGAAGTTGGCATGAACCTGCTTAGTTAAAGTGACAAATCCTTTTCACTAAGACTATCAATGCTCTATTTCTACCCAGCTATCAAGCACTTTACAATAAAAAACCTACTTGCCAAAGTATATTTTATCAGTAAAACTACTGAAACAAACAGTGATTTTGGCACCAAACATTATCATAACTGAACATATATATATATATATATATATATATATAGAGAGAGAGAGAGATAGGGGTGGACAAAAGCATAGAAACACTATGTAATTTTGAGCAAATTTATTTCAATAGGGAGTAGGACTGCCTTTGGCAGTAATTAAAGCTTCAATTCTGTTTGGGATCAACTCATACAATGTTAGAAAGGTTTCTAGAGGAATTTTTATCCATTTTTCAGTTAAAATTATCTAAAATGTTTTCAAAGATGACAGTGGAAGGTATTTACTCCACACTTGTTTTAAAAAATGAGTTATAAATGTTCAATGATGTTGAGATCTGGGAACTGTGTTAGCCACACAAGATGTTCTACTTCACTAGAATCTTCCTAATGCCATTCAGCTACAACTTTAGCAGTATTAATGGGTGCATTATCATCCTGAAAGTTGGTATTTCTTTTCAAAAACAGTTTTTGAACCATAGGATGGTTTTGATCACTTAAAATTCTTATTCTTGATTGTTGGTTTAAATATTTAGATAATATTTGTCAAAAAAAAAAACAATTATAGCAACAGAATTAGGTTCTACTAATATGAAATCAACAAACATAAAAATAGATGAGCTTTTAATAGTTTAATCAAATTTTCCAAATTATGCTATCATGGTACAAAGTGTTTCCATTATTTTGTCCACCCACTGTATATTTATATATCAAGTTGGAATGAATGTTCTGTCTAATTTTTTTCATTTATATTACAAATGAAGATACTAATGCTTATAGAAATATTTAAGCATCAATATAACCTTCATTATTCTCTGAAACCTCATTCCATCTGTCAAAACATTTATAGATGCTGGTTGTAAAATTATTTTAGTTTTGATATAAAATACAAGACCAACCCATATTCAACCTTTTTTCTTGATATCAACCTTAAACCATTTAAATGATTCTGAAAAACCTATAAACAAATGATAATCAGAAAGCAAGGTCAGAAGAATATGTAAGATGAAGCCATTTTTGCCAACTGAGCTTCTCTAGAAGATCTTTAGTCAGTCATGCAGGATTACTCTCTTTCTGTTGACTAAGGAGGCAATGTTTTCCATCCAAATCTACTTTCAAATGACAAAGTTGTTTGCATTAGAGATTAATGTTATTGTCTAAGAGTTCATAATCATCTGTGAATAAAGTTCTACTTTTGGTTTCTGAGCAGATCTGTTTCCTTGAATGATCTACTAATGATTATATTTAACATTAGTGTAAAAGATACATTTTTCATCACCAGCAAAAGCCTATCCAAAAAGGGTTGATGTTTAAGCAATGACTCATAACAATCAATATGTTATTTGGTTATTTTCTAGATACAGGTCATGCAGTAGCCATTTTCAATCAACTGCAGCCATTACCATCCTTTGCAATTAACGTTGTACTGTCGTATGATTAATATAAAATTTCTAAGTTCTATAGTCATAGCGGCAAGATTTGCTGTAACAGTAGATTCTAAATCCTCTGACTTAAGTCATTTTAGATGACCCTCCCTTGGTTTATCTTCAAGACTAAAATTATTTGTTTTGAAATAGGAAAACTTACTTCTGCAGCTTTTTTAACTCAATGCATGGATGAATTTTTTGGACTAATTGAAGAGCTAAGTTCAAATTCCAGTTGAATTCATTGCATTCATTTACATGCAAATACCTTTGGGAAAATATTAATTCATCGCTTCTCCCTTCAAATAGTGGGACAGATTGGGTTGTTTAGCCTTGGTTGGCAACCAGTCTACCACAGAAAGTAATGGCAACCTACTGCAGGACAATGTTCTGCCTAGTCAGTCATGACTCTTTTGAGACCTGGTCGCCCAAATGTGTATCCTTTACACTTGGCACTAAACATACTGAATGTGTTTTTTAGATGGAACAAATATAGGGTTAAGTTATTTTATGTACCTAAGCAATTAAAGCACATTGGATCAAAACATTAGTTTTTTCTGGAAGAGGGGAACACAGGTTTAAATCCTGACAGAGAGTGCATTTTTCTTTAATAATTATCTGGAATGTTCAGGCCAGTAGATGAAATAAAAGATCTGTTTATGATAAATGTTAATTCTACTCAGATATGGATATGAACTAAAAATAATGTTCAAAGTAATACAAAATATATATATATAATCATACACAGCTTATCAGTGTGGCTAGACATCCACTTCCAGCCAGGATCGAAACTCAACCGATTTGGTATCATTTGGAGAGTTTACACCGAAGCTATTGCCAGACTGTTGAGAGAGGAGGGAATTTTTATATGTTATATATACACTGTGTATACACACACCAGTAGCCGAGAAAACTAAATTCATGATTGAAGAATAATTTGTAAATTGCAAAAGTGGTTACTGTTTTTAAAGTTTTCCCTTTAGAGAGCTCGATTGGATAACGAGAACATAATTAGTCATCGACATACAAGCCTCTTTTGTTGTGTCACTGCTCATATGCTTATATATATATATAAGAAAAATTTACCATGAAATAACGTGTCTGCCTTAATTTATCTTATTTTTGGTATATATGTATTTATATACATATATATTTAGAGCCCTCTTAGAGAGTTATCCTACCATTTTATGTACAGGATACTCCTTTGGATTCTTCTATACCCACACTGCATGCTGATATATATATATATATATATATATATATATATATATATATGTGTGTGTGTGTGTGTGTGTGTGTGTGAGTAAATTTAAAGACAAAATAGAAAAAAGTTTACTTGTGATGCGTTTCATCCATTAAGATTTTATCAGACTGGATTTGTTGACGTTATTATGACTACACATGCACACAAAGTAAGAGCTGTTGGTAGTTTCAACATTTCGAAAGAATTATTTTAAATAAATTTTTACCTTTTTTCCATGTCAATGGTATGTTATGAAACAAAGATATACAGTTTTATATATCAAGTGACAGTATTGACTAAATTTGTCTGTATCAAACGAAAAATGCATGATCGATAGATAGATAGATAGATAGATAGATAGATTTATTACATGTGACATCTGACCAATGAAATCAAAGGTCAATCAGCATACTACCCCTTTGGATTTTCTTTAATTTTACATTTTAAAATCATTTGTCTTAACAAATCTTTGAAAAAGCTTATTAAAGTGAAAAATGTTAGATTAAAGTTACTTTTCCTACCTGTTCTTTGCTTATTCTATTCATATGTGTGTGTGTGTGTGTGTGTGTGTGTCTATTATCATTATAAAAAATGAGATAACCTTGGATTGTAATAAGATGCTTATAAGTAAGGAAAAATTTAATTTTTTACTCAATGTTAAATTGCGCCAAGTAGACGGTTTGAGAATCACTCAAGGTATAAAGTTTCTTTAAAAATGGTAATGATGAAGGTGTGTGATAAAGTTACACATTATTAGGATAAGGAGGATAGATAACCAACTGACCCTAATGGCTGTATCTGACTACCAGGTACACCGGGCATGGGTCCGGGCTGATCCGTGCAATCATAGTGAAAATCCGGGCAAGGAAAAATGTCTTCGTCAGAAATCAAACTAAACAATTCACGAAGAAAGAAAGAAAAACAAAGAAAACATGCAAATGAACGCATTAAAAATCTGTTTGTTTATTTATCAATTTTGGGAGAAAAGACTGGTTATACTTAGAGAGTCCAATCTCGATTTCCTGCTTTTGTTCACATTCTGTGCCTAATTTCCATTGGAATAGCCGAAAAAATCCACAAAAATCATAGTTTCTGGAAACAGATAACACTGATGACATCATCACATTGTCAACTAATAAATCCAGGCAATTTTCTCTGTGCCCAGTGTTTTTTTAGCATCAGCTATGGCCCTGCTGACCCTTGACATGAAGTGATCAAGACAAAGCTTTTCTTCCCTGCAATGTTAAAGTGTAAGGATTTAATATCTAATTTAGTCATGAGTTTTTCTTTTTATTTGTTTTTTAGTCTTTCAACAAGGTTGCCATATATATATATATATATATATATATATATATATACACATATATAACATAGAATATTTGGTATATAAGTCAGGTAAATTCTGATAAACACCAACTCAAAAGAACTCAGTGTTAAATTTATTGATTTATTTAATTTAACAGAGTCATATAATTTAGAAAAAATTTTAGATATTCTACAATTTCATGGGTAATACATATTTCGCATCCGGAAAAAAGCTGCTCATCAGACCCAAAAGATACAACAGTTAATAATATTCAAAATAATACTGAAAATAGTTACGCACAGACGCTCACGTTCCCATATCAAGAATAGACATTTGTAACAGTAATCTACAAAAACAATTCATCTCTCATTCAAAAAAACCCCAAAGAGAGAAAAAAAAATATATATATATATATATATTTAGAAGTTATAACATAAATATGTTACAATATCACTACAAAAGTAGCCATTTTGTTTTGACACTATCAAGTAATGAATTCCATTTTAAAAAAGGGTTTTAAAACATTCAAGACTAGCCAAACACCTTTAATCAGGGAGGTGTTGTTACATAGACAGAATGGGCCAACCAATACAAAGCAATCTCTGATCTGAAGAATACAAGCACAGACTCTAAAATTAATTTTTTAGGGGCCTTAACAATAATATCTGAGTAAAAAAGAGATCAACATCTGTAATCATATATACATAGCTACATTTCTATTGATATTATAACTTATTTACGTTATAAATTCTAAATAAATATTATTTGCTCTACTTTGTATTGACCACTTTTTTAAGAATAGTGTTTCTTTGGATACAGAATATAATTTCATCCATACCTATCCTCTACTTGGATATATATATATATATATATAATTAAAGTGATTATAAATCTTGATTTATTTCAACAAGTGGTTAAAGCATCCATCTTGTCAAATCCAAATATTTAAATATTTTAATTGAATTCAGAATATTCAAAAAATATAGATTGGCTCTGGGAAGAAATATTGATGTTAGATGAAGGTTTGAGAAGTGTACAGCTTAGCATAAAATGCAGTGATCATGCTAGAAATGTCACAAAAATTAAAAGTAAATGTATACCAACACACACTTATGCAAAAATAAATCATAAAAGAAAAACAATCTAATATACAAAAACAAAACAAGTAAATAGTTAATACCACACACAAACAAATGCACATAAACATACACCTAAGAGACCCATTTATACACACAATATACACAAAACCTAAAATAAAGATATAAGGACAAAAAAGAAAAGACTTCAAGTACAAATGTAAAAAAATCAAAATGAGTATATATAACTGAATATAATTACAATCTGTTATAGTGAAACACACCTATTCCTCAGATAATGGACTCTCCCTCCTATATTAATGTTATGGGGAAACACACCTATTCCTCAGATAATGGACTCTCCCTCCTATATTAATGTTATGGGGAAACACACCTATTCCTCAGATAATGGACTCTCCCTCCTATATTAATGTTATGGGGAAACACACCTATTCCTCAGATAATGGACTCTCCCTCCTGTATTAATAAGAGTTAACAGGAAGTTAATGGAAGAAGTATTTTGGAAGTTCTTAGGAGTTCTGGAGAGTTCTATTGGAATTCAGTAGAACTATTAGTTAGTTCCAGTTTGGACATAGTTGGACGAAGGCAGTTGATATTAGTTTGCAGTTAGCCAAATACCAAGGAGTCAGCTCTCAGTGAAAGACTACCAAGTTCCTAACATTTTGGGTATGTTAAGTTGATTAGTAACTGACATAGCACAATTATAACCTTCAGTGCGAAAACTACTCCACAATACAATCACAAATAAATAAAAAAAATATTCACAAATATTTGAAAAAATAATATATATTTCAAAATAAAACAAAAAAGGAAAGCTAAAAAAAACAAGAAGCCAAACAGTATGTATGTATGTGTACACACACAAATATATATATATATATATATATATATATAGTTGTGTGAATATCTTGATTTTGTCATGACTCATTCTGCCAATCTCTACACTTGACTTACTAAAAGCTTACTCCTCACTCCTCTACCATTTATGACACTTTATAACATTAAGGAAAATTCTTTTCTGTGTCATGAACTTTGGCTTCCTATTTTTTTAATGTTCTGATAAAAGTAAACCAGTTGTAATTTGTGGTCTGATGAGATGGCTACCAAAAACTTACACGTTAAAATAAATTATAGTTTATAACCA
This sequence comes from Ascarosepion bandense, assembly GCA_037127315.1. NCBI lineage: Eukaryota > Metazoa > Mollusca > Cephalopoda > Sepiida > Sepiidae > Ascarosepion > Ascarosepion bandense. The sequence continues at coordinate 4,541,238 of JBBBDQ010000419.1, forward strand.
CTTTAGATAATGTTTTATGTTTTCCTTTATGTATATCATATTGCTCTGGACAATATCTACTGAGTTCTCTATATAGATTTATCTCTTTAATATTTTACATTAAATAGATCTTTCTGGATTATCCTCTCTGTTTGAAGATTTTAAATCATTACCTATATATATATATATATATATATATTGTGACCAAGTGAATGGTTTAAGAAATAATAAAACATGTGTTATAGAAATATTGTATATTTAACAGTAAATACAACAGAAGTATATTACATGACTAATGCGTGTGTCAGTTGTCAGTGTTTAATTAATTCTACTGTTCCCCCAAGGTCTCCTTTCCTACTAATCTTGTAGTAGACAGAAGAGTCCAACATAGACTTTTTAGAGGGAGGACACCACAACACCCACCTTTTCAGCCTGTCTTTATATGGGGTTGTAGTGTGAAAAGAAAGACAAAAAATGGATGAAATAAACAGGCGAGAGTAGTCTCTTTTGTTGTCTTCTTTGTCGTCGTCGTCTTCTTCTTCTCTTTCTTCTAACAACCCAGGCATGGTCAGCAAGAATCAAAAACAAATCTGCCATTCTCAAAAAAATGGCTTCCTTTATACAGCCAAGGACCGACTATAATTTGCATGCAAACGATGAGACAACAAGATTTCATGTTAACTGTCCGAGACCACCTGGCATAAAACATGGGTGTCACCATTTTGGTTCTTTTTATCATGGAGTAACTGGATTCTACACGACGCACAGACTTGTTGATGTTTTTGTTTTCTTTTTTTTTTTATAATTACCACACAAACCATTTTATTCAACCAAAAAAAGTCAGAACCCCTTTAAAAAAGCTATTTACAGGAACAACATTCACAATTTTTTCTTAAGTTCTACAACAACTATTTTATGTGTTAACAACAGTCCCTTTTATTCATTATTCTGAAATAATGAAAAAGTGGATAAGTTTAATGGTCAATGTTTATAATTTTCAATAATCCTATGTATATTGGGCTTTTCTAGTAATTCAAGGTTCATAATTGAGGAGACTCATTTTCTGTAGACCTTGTATAAAATGAAAAATGTTCAATATATTTTTCTTTTCAGGTTAATGTCTAAAGGTTCCATAAATTTCCTTTTTCTTTTGGGCCTTCTAAGCTCTGACACTGATTATGGTATTGGAACTTCAAATGTGTCAAAGATGACGTCCATAGGGTCATCTTCTATGGGATCCCTATCAACTAGACTTTCATGCTGTTTTCTAATTTAGTTTACATGACATTTGTGTATAAACTTCTGTCCCTGAATCATGTAAATCATGATACCAATTTGTCTGTTTATTGTTCCTATCTCCTAGTGAGCTTTATTATTCCCAAATACATGAAAAAAAAACCTTTTCGCTGATATTAAAGCATTTTTTAAGCACTTTCTTGCTTTTGTTTCACTCAGAAGGAATTTGTTAAATGCCAATTTTATTTTCCTGGCAAACATGACCTCCACTGGTGTCTTGGCAGATGGAGCACTGCTATTAGAGGTTACACAACAGAGCTGCAAAACCTGCTGTATAACCACATCGGTGGGAGTACCTCTCTCCTTCCTCAGTGCTCTCTTGAAAGTGTCTACAAATGCTCTGCCTGTTCATTACTTCTTGGGTTATATGGTACTCTGCTAATATATTCGATCAGAAATGACTGACAAAAATCATTAAATTCACGGGATGTGGCAAACTGTGGGGCATTGTCTGTTAAGATGCAGTCAACAACTCTAAAATGAAAAAACGGCTCATGCAGTATGCTCATAAAACATTGGTAGTCTTTGGCAACTTGCTGTAAAGTAATGTCAAGCTTGTTTTCATGCTTGTTGAATTCTCTACAACATATTTCAGCATCTTTCACTGAAATCAATCCCTGGACAGAGATCAGACATTTAGAATGATTGGCACTTAACTCTGCCAATTGGAAGTCATCACAGTGTTTATTAACTACACTCATGGAGGCAGTATAATCTTCATCTTCTTTGCAGGTGAGATTGATACATTTTCTTTTTTTTTTTAATCATATCACCCCAAGCAAGGCGATAACACCTGATGCGCAGGGGGCTACGTAAGAGTAAAAAGATTGGAAAAGAGAAAGCCGGAAACCACATCCTAACCAGGGAACAAGGGATGAGCCTCTTCACCTGTTCAATAAACATGGGTGGAGTGTGAACCAGGCGATAGTTTAGTCTATCTACTCCAATTGAAAAAAATAAAAAATGAAAAGAGTGAAAAGATTGGAAAAGAACGCTTGTGGAACAGTGAAACTTTTAGACTGAAGAGTTCTGTTAATGATTGAACCACCTCTTTAAATTTCAAGTCACTGGTTTTCTTAGGCAAAATATAGTTAACAAACTTAATATATTCTGCAGTGTCTAATTTCCTGAGGAGTAGTTGAACCTTTTTATGGTCTGCCCAACTTGCACTATCTGTATTTTGTAAGTCCTTGTAACATTTAAAGTACAAAGCAAATGCAGTTTCTTCTTCTGGTGCAAACATGAAGGTTTCAGTCGCATTCCATATAGCATTTAAAGAGAACATGTTTTCACTGTCCTGATTTTGGCTTTTAATGGATATATTATACAAATGTCTTTGCTCATTCTGTGTTTGAAGGAGCATTTCTTCAAGTTTCTGTTGTCCAACCTGAATTCCAAGGTGCAATTCCTCAAAGTTCTTATGGTATTCTGCTTGTGCTCATTGGAATTTCTCTTGTCTTCCCAAATATTTCTCTTCCAACAATAGTTGTTATTCCTGTTGGTGTTTCATCAGCTCTAGCATTGCACTGTTAAATTCGTCCATTTTACTGCAGTGGTACGTAAAATAAAAGATGAGAGGGGAATTTTTATTTTTTTACCGTCTCAACCAATAATAAGCCTGTTTGACTTCTACGATTCTTTCACTGAAAAATTTAAAAGCAAGAGAGGGGGTAAATTTTTACTTTACCCTATCAGTGAAAACAATAAGTTTGTTTGACTTGTACAGTTCTTTTAGTGACTTATTGGAATGGAAAAAATAAAGATAACAAGGTTCACCAACCTTTTTCCTAACTACTGAATTGAACTTGTAGAAATCATTATGTTTTGAAAAGTTTCTTTTTTTTTTTTTGCTGTCAGTGTTTTATTTACAGTGGATACCACTTTGTGATAGAGTCGGGTTAGAGTTTCTTTTTTCACCACTGTTGTGGATACTAGCTAAAAAAATTTTTTTTGACTTCACGTGAAGTTTCTTTCTTTGAATCCTTAGTCACCAAGATGTTGTGACCAAGTGAATGGTTTAATAAAAAACAAAACATATGTTATAGAAATATTGTATATTTAACAGTAAATACAACAGAAGAGTATTACACAACTAGTGTGTGTGTCAGTGGTCCAGCATTCAATTAATTCAACTAGTCCAATGCTATCTGCATATATATATAGTCCAATACTATCTGCATACATACATACATACATACACACACACATATATATATATATATATATATATGGTCCAATACTATCTGCATTACCCAGATGTTTTGGAAACTTTCCTGCTTAGTTAAGAAGTGAATTTTCCAAATGTCCCTAAGAGATTGAAGAAGGTCAAATGTATGAGGTATCCAATGAAAATCAAACTCACTACTCGGTCATAATTATTCTTGCAAGACAAGCTTGTTAATCATACAACACATCAGAGTGGCCAGATGATTTTCTAAATGATGCTTATATGTGGTACAAGGTGTAAATTATGGGGTACACAGTAAAAATTAGACTCATTACTCAGTTATAATTATTCTAGCAAAACAAGTTTGTTAACAATACAATACATCATAGTGACCAGGTGATTTTGTAAATGATGATTAGATGTGGCACAAGGCCAAAATATGAGTTATCAAGTGAAAATCAAACTCACTACTCTAGTTCTAATTATTCTAGCAAGACAAGCTTGTTAACCATACAACACATCAGGGTGGCCAGGTGATTTTCTAAATGATGCTTAGATGTGGTACAATGCTGAAAGTATGAGGTATCCCATGAAGATCGAACTCACTACTCATAGTCATATTTGTTCTAGCAAGATAAGTTTGTTAATCATACAATATTTTTGGGTGGCCAGGTGATTTTCTAAGCACAGCATAAATGTGGTACAAGGCTGAAAGTATGGAGCATTTGGTGAGGATTGAACTCACTACTCAATTGTAATGAGTGAGTCATGATGTCCTGCTTTGTTGAGAACGGGATTGCTATACATATAAAATTCTGAAATTCTATTTGCTTGTCTATTTGGATGATTTCAAGTTAAGGTTGATAATCTCCTTCTAACTTCTTTCTGATTTGTGACTGTGAATCCATAGAACTCAGGCAAACAGATCAAAGAAGATTGTGTCAGATTTATTTTAATACTGCGGCTCTGGGAGTTACTTCTGAAATGACTGAATTCTATCATGTGCTTATTGTGTATTTTGACAAAACATACCTAACTCTTCTCTGTATTATAATTTGATCAAGAATAACTATAAATGAAGGGACACAGCACATGAAGATGTCAGTCACTTAAATTCTGTATAGGATACATGCTTGGGTGATCATGTCTCAAAAGAGACATGACTCAGTGGGCAGAAGATTTTCCCACAGCCAGTTAGTTAAGTGCCATACGTGATACACGCATGGGTGATCATGTCTCAAAAGAGACATGATTGACTAGGCAGAAGATTATCCCTCAGTAGGTTGCCATTACTTTCTGCAGTAGACTGATTGCCAGCCAAAGCTATAGAACCCAATTTGTCCTGTTATTTAATCTATAACTGGAGGGAAGAAACGGATTAATACCTTTCCCAAGGGTATTTACACATAAGTGACTGCAAGGAGTTTAACTGGAATTTGAACTCAGCTACCCCGATTTCTCGTTCTGAGCCGATATGCACTGCACCACAACGCATATCCTTTCCTTTCCCACAGTAGGTTGCCATTACTTACTGCAGTAGACTGGTTGCCAACCAAGACTATAGAACCTAATCTGTCCTGCTATTTAATCCATAGCTGGAGGGAAAAGCAATAGATTAATATCTTTTCCAAGGTTATTTGTGCATAACTGAATGCAATGAATTCAACTGAAATTTAAACTTGGCTCTCTAACTGCCCATTTTGAACTGATATCCACTGCACCACAACACATATCCATGGAAGATCCAGTATATTTTTAAGCAGAATGTGGAATGACCTGAATAAATATACAGGTCAGGGATACCAGAATCAAGCAGGTACAAAAATTTAAATACCTGGGAAGCGTTATAACAGAAGATGGAAAGTGCGGCATAGAGATATGAAGTAAGTATTCCAGAAGTTGAGTAAGGTATTAAGAAACAGGATAATTTCGCTAAAAACTAAGAAGAGAGTACCAGATTGCTACGTGCTGTCCGTCCTTCAATAAAGCAGTGAATGCTGAACAATACCATCAAAGATGAAGGAAAAACTTGAAGCAGCTGAAATGTGGTTCTACAGAAGGATGCTGTGAATATCATGGATCGAGCATGTGAGCAATGATGAGGTCTTGGAAATGATGGAAACAAAAAAAAATTAATACTGAGCATCAGGAAGAGACAGCTGAAGTTCCTGGGACACACATTGAAGGAGGAGGACTTGGAGAATCTGATACTAACAGGCCAGATAGAGGGAAAAAGAAACAGGGGAAAGCAATGAATAACATATTTGAAGGACATAATCAGGTGGATGACGGAATGAGGATTGCATGGCGTAACAGGAGAAGGCGTGCTCAGAGCCACCAGGGATAGGGAGACGTGGGAGACCATGATCGCCTACGTCCTGAAGGAACAAGGCACATAGAAGAAGTGGAATGACCTGATAACTTTTTATTCATCTATATTTTTTTAAATTATATAAGTCATGCCAGAGAAATAAAACTAGTATGCATATATGAATTTATCTGTTGTCTGAATAAAGCCATAGAAATGAAAGTTTTAAAAAACATGATTAATTATAAATGTTGAATGTCAATTCTAAATTCCTTGGCATTTTCTTTCTCTACAACTTTTAGGACAATAGAATCAAATTAAAAAATAAGTTCATATCGGTTGGATATTTCCTAAAATAATTGTTCTGTCTGCTGATCATTGAAAGTTTTCTTATAATTTGGCATCGTACTCTCCAAAGCATTTGGTAAAGTATGGCACAAGGATAATTGTATTCCTGGGAAGACAAGATTTATTTCAAAAAGATAAGAAAATAATCCAGAATTTAGTCAGTTAAGTGCCATGTGTAAGACACACTTGTGCAAACCTCTCTCGAAAGATTCTCCCACAGTAGGTTGCTATTATTTTCTGCAGTAAACTGGTTGCAAACCAATCTGTCCAATTATTTAACCCATAGCTGGAGAAAGAAGTGATGGCTTAATACCTTCCTCAAGGGTATTTGCATGTAAGTTAATGCAATGAATTCAAATAGAATTCAAACTACAGCTCTCTGATTTCTTGTTTCAAGCTGATATCCGCTGCACCACAGTGCGCATCCTGCACTTATACTGGGAGCAAAGCACCTGCATATAGATAAAAAAAAAAAAAATTGAGTTGCTCTACAAAAACAGAAAGAGACTTGAGACAAGGAAATATCTTCTTCCCAGATTTATTCAACTTTTACAGTGACACTAAGAGAACTGGAGACCCTATCAGCATTTATTGATGGGTGTAATCAATAATGGCATTCCCAAATTTCCACAAACTGGTCTTATAAAGACAGGTAATTTTTAGAAACTGATTCTGTTTGTTTTTTTTTTTCAATTTAAGAATGGAAACAAATCTAAATCTAAACTTATTTATAAATGGAACTTTATCTGTGTGTGTCCGTTAACTATAGACTCTGAAACGGCTGAACCGATTTTCTTGAAAATTTCCACAGTTGTACAATAATCGTCTGCAAGTGTTCTTAGCTAGGTTTTGTGTCGAGGTACCCCCGATAAGTATCGAAAATCGGGTTATAGAAGGAGTGGTCCGATTTTAATCAAATTTGATACATTCATAGACAAAGACATAAGAAACGATATTCAGAAGTTCCAAGGTTACAGTTCTTACACTAGTGCAGAAAATCGATAATATATATATCTCTATAAAAGGCAAGATGTTTGTGTGTGTGTCTGTTTATCTGCCTGTATGCCTGTATTTTTTTCAGCCCTTTTATTTTAGTTTTTGCTTTGGGTTTGGCTCTAAGTAGGTATAACTGCAGTTCTTAGTCTCAGCCATGATATCATTTTTTTTTTTAATCATATCACCCCAAGCAAGGTGAAAACGCCACTGATGCACAGGGGGCTATGTGAGAGTGAAAAGATTGGAAAAGAGAAAACCGGAAACCACATCCTAAACAGGAAACAATGGATGAGCCTCTTCACCTGTTCAACAGACATGGGTGGAGTGTGAACCGGGCGATAGTTTAGTCTATCTACTCCAATTGAAAAAAATAAAATAACAAAAAAAAGAGTGAAAAGATTGGAAAACAGAAAAACCGGAAACCACATTTTAACCAGGAAACAAGGGATGAGCCTCTTCACCTGTTCAATAGATGTGAAAATAAAATATTTTTTTTTTTACTAAGTTTAAACTTAAAGTTGAAACAGCCTTTAAACCAACAATTTAGTAGAATTTAGTCCCAAAATTAAATGAATAAAAACAAATATGGTAGAATAAATTATCAGAAAATTCAACCTTATCACGTGCGAGCCACTGAAAGTTGAGAAAATTTCTAAAGTCATCCCAAATTTGCTCTGATTTTTCCAGTTTATGCCGGCTACCAGTAAATAAGCAGTATGTTAGAGAGAGAGAAGCAAGTGTCCAGTAATCGGAGATGGGGGAGAGAATGGCTGAATTCAAAGAGTAACAAACTTAAAAAAAAAATCATTTCATTGGAATGTGACACTAGCTGTATAACAGAAAATTTTAGATGTCGAAACGGCCTTTAAACTAACAATTTAGTAGAATTTAGTCCCAAAATTAAATGAATAAAAACAAATATGGTAGAATAAATTAGCAGAAAATTCAATCTTACCACATGTGAGCAGAGGACTTATTTAGCCTTCAAAATTCAGTTTCCGATGAAAAAACTTATTTGATATCGATACCAGGAAATCAAAATTTGACTTACATCCATTCATTTTTCTTTTAGTCTACAGTTTCGCTTTAACTGGAAACAACTATTACTTTTTAGTTTTTTGTGCCAATGTCCAAAGAGTCTGAGCTCCAGGACCATGGATTAGTTTTAAAGCTATCATTACACCCAAGTAATGCCGGGCTATAGTGCTAGTCACTTTATAGTTTTAAAAAAAAATTAAACCATTTTGATAATTTAAAAGAAAACATTTGTTTATTCAAGAATTTCCAGATTGATATTCTGTTCTCATCATATTTTTGTTCAGAAGTATGTTGCTTTTGGACTCTTGTTTCATCATCTATTTTATAGTTTCTTAGCCACATTCGAATTGAATCACTGCAGTCCCAAAGATACAATGAAAAACCTATCAAATCTATGACGAGAAGATTTGCTACATTTTTAACTTCAAGTCAATTTTTTTTTTGTCAGAATAAATTATGTTCATCACAGAAATTCCTCTTTCAGTCTCCCCAGAACTTACAGCAGTGGTGTTAATTATATTTTATATATTGTTTATTAATATATAAGATTATTTTTGGATTATCCAACAACCAGCTTGCTAAGCCTTTATAATTTTAAGAATGGATTCACACAAACCGGTAGGATGCCACCACTGGAAGTAATCTTAACAATATAACATATGTAGATGACACTCTGTTGATAATTCTCTGTGAAAGGAAGCTACAGGGACACCTAGATAGGTTGGCAAAAGAAAGAGAGAAAAAAGAACAAACCATCAAATGTAAGGAAACAGAAATTATGGACATCATCAAGATAAAATGCCCAAGATCAGTAGTGATTATGGAACTCTGAAAGTTGCTGGCCGGAGATTTTTCTGAGAAGGAGAGGCAAACTCAAGAAGGTAATTACTAATTCTTTCACTTGCCCATAAATCACTGACTGCTTATGTATCTACATATCAAGTTGGGAACATTATCTGTAATTAATGTCTTCCTTCAGAAATTAAGCCTCTTTTCCTCCCTAACAAAATGTCTGTTTCTATTTATCTGGTTATTTAGTTTCTTTTTGTTCCAAACTGGTCACTGTAGGTGTCCTAAAAAAAACTAAATGAAAAAGAAAGCACAGAGGAAAAAGTGCTGAAAGATCAAATCTTTTTAAGATCAGAGACTGATAAATTTTTGAAGCTTATAAAATTGGCCGGGGTCGAGTGAGGTTAACAGAGGGGCCAGCCGAAATTTTTCTGGTCTACTACAGAATCACCACTGTCCAAGATGCAAGTTATAAATTGGAGATGTAAGCATCAAGCAGGTGAAGAAGTTCAAATATCTTGAAAAGGACCTCCACTCAGTGGTGGACTGGGGTAAAAAGTGGCTTGTAAATTCAATACTTCTAAAACCAAACTCCTATCTGTCAATCATCACAGGCAATCTCTCCTGCCCCCCCCATAAGTATGGACCAAGCAAGTCTTTTTGAAAGCAATATACTGTGCCTTCTCAGCTGTACTATCTTCCAATATCAAGTGGCATCATTACATTGAGACAATAGCTAAATCCACTGCTAAAAAAGTTGGGTCATTGTGTCAGGCCAGGAAGTTTTACCGCCTGAATCTATCTTGCACATATACAAATAAACCATCCATCCATGCATAGAATACTGCTACCATATCTGGTCAGGTGCCCATGATGTTCATCTCAGTGTTCTCAATAGGCTCCAAAGGAGAATCTGTAATGTGATTGGTTCTGACCTGGCAACTCAACTCCAGCCACTTTCTCACCAGTGGGATGTGGCTTTCCGCTGTCTCTTCTAGAAATATTTTCATGGCTCCTGCTTTGACAAACTTAGGTCACTGGTGCTCCCACCACAAGAATTTATTCAGGCAACCAGACTGGCAACAAGGTCCGACCCATTTACAGTTAAATCAACCAAATGCAGCCGACAACTTTACTCTATCAGCTTCTTTTCTCGCACTTCCTACCTGTGGAACTCCCTTCTGTATACTTGCTTTCCTGACAGCTACAACCTCCAGGAATTTAAATGCAATGTCAGTTCCCATCTCTTATCCACTTGACTCCAGTCTTTTCTACATCATCCCGTATATCTTGTTTGTTTTTTTTCTATCTTCACAACTGTGTTCCCATCCTTCTCTTTCACTTTCTCTGTTACCCCCTGTAACTGATTCATCTCTCTCTTCACTCCAATTTTTGCCAATACTTTTATTCTCTTATGTAGCACCTGCACATCTGTGATGGTTTCGCCTTGCTTGGGGTGAAACAAAAAAAAAAAGAATTATATACCTCAGTGATTGAATTAAAAGTCTTCATTTGAAATTCTAATCACCTGATGACGCATCATGAATATTGCAATACAGATGAGGACAACAGTTAAACAATCTAAATAATACATTATACATATATAGAATTATCTTTTGTTTGAATAAATCCATAGAAATCGAAGTTTAAAAAAGAAAGACATTAGTTTCAAAAGTTGAATATTACTGGTGTCTTTTACCTTGACATTCTACTTGCCAGAACCAACAGAATCAAACTAAAAACTATCAGGTGATCATTGAATGTGCTTGGATAATTTGTCATTTTACTCCAATGAAGCCAGAGCTGTAAAAATTTAGACAAAAATAATAAGTTCAATATTCTAATTTTTATTATTAAATCATATTAGCATGAAAGTAAGATAAAATATAGACATTATATTCATACATAGTTTTTCAGATTAGACACATATTAGCATCATAACCCGGCGTTGCCCGTGCAACTCAGAAGATTTTAGTAGTAGGAGAAGATGCCACTTTTTATTTTACATATTCTGTTTTGCTTGAAAAAAACACTTTTTTTTAAAAAAATATCTCTTTTCTTTCAAAATTACGGGGAAAAATATTCACATCTTTTGTTGACCAAATGAATTTTTAAAACGTCGGAATAAAAATTAAATATAAAGGCTTATTTTTTTTCTTTTAATAAAAAAATATTTCACTCGCATTTGACACATGTGATTTGATTTCTGTGATGTAAAACATTGGAATAAAAATTAAATATAAAGGCTCATTTTTTTTTTTAATAAAAAATATTTTGGTTGCGTTTGACACGTGTGATTTGATTTCTGTGATGTAATTCAGCAACCATTTTAGATCTTAGATGTTTTCTGAATCAAATGTAAACAATCGGCTCCATTGGCCAAAATTTGTGAAAATGAAAATTGCTGGAACTTAAACTCAAAAAGCATGTATTGACCTGGCTTCTTTGTAGATATGTGTCCTTAGAAAGTTTGAATGGTGTAGCTTAAAAATGTAGGTGTGCATAGGGAACAGTTATACACAAACTCACAGATTGCCTTTTATATATATATATATATATAAATATTAATAATATAAATACTATATAGTTCTATAATATTATATCGAGGGTGTTCCATTAGGATGGATTAAAGTTAGCAATAAATAAAACAGTGTTATTGGTGAAATGTTATTGATTTCATGATTGGATCATGTTATTTGAGTTTGGACAAATATGTGTGCAAAATAATATTGCCCAAATATTCACCAAGGCTTTGGTCAATGGTCAAACTTTTTGATGATGTCTCTGCATAGTTGCTCCTTGATCTCACTAATATGCCTTATTATTTCACCCTTCAGCTGTCGAATTGTTATTGACTTGTTGGCATCGACCTTATTTTTGAGATAACCCCAAAGGAAAAAATTTAAAGGCATCAAGTCACACAATTGTGGTGGCCAAGTGACATCACTGTTTTGAGAAATGATGTGACCTGGGAACTTCTCTTGTTTGAACATCCATTTTTGTAGTAGGCTTTGATAACTTTGATACATTGTTTGATGGTTGAAATTGAAAAAGACTGAAGTTGTTAAGTCTGAATGAAATTTAAAAAATCATTAGATGCTTAAACTGAATTCATGTTTAAAATCGGTCCAAGCTATTGGAACACCTTACAAAGTAGTCAACCTGAGAAATAAAATAGTATGTATTTATCTGTTATCTGAATAAAACCATGGAAATCTAAGTTAAGAAAAATAGTTATAAAATCACCTTTAATCTATTTTTTTCTGTTTTTCTCTGTTCCATCTTTGATAGGATATATGAGACTTTGATTACAAGAAGGTACTTTCTGCCATGTATATAAAAACCAGTTAAATGTATGTTTGCTTGTATGTTAAAGTAGATGATTTTAGCTTTCTTCAAAAACGAAATTGAGTGACTTATTTCAAAGAGATCAAAAGTTATGGCATTTTAAATTTGACATACTTTAAACAGGATTTTTTCATTTTTTATTTTGCGGCAGAAAGTACCTTCTAATTTTAAAAGCCTCGTATACTCAATCAGATTTTATAATTCAAGTCAATGTTTTCGCAAAATTATCAACTGATGATAGAAAAATATTCATCATATATTTCCATTAAATATTAACAACTGCCATAATATAAAGTGGGGGATCAGTTTTTTATTGTTATTAATTAATAAATTGACCCTCCCTTCAGAATTACTTTACTCTGTCAGATTTTATTTATTATTTTCATAATTAAATTTCTATATACCAACTCAATTTGCTAAAATTTTCAGGATATATATATATATTTATATACACAATATAATGTGTAAGTTTCAGCTTATATAATCGCAATTCTTGTTAATAAAATTTTGTATATAAGTTGTTTTATTTGGGATGTGGGTGTCAAGTTTTATTATGCAAATTAGGTATAACATAATCTTTTATTTGTGACTATATCCAAAAGTATACTCATTAAATACTGATACTCACAGTGGCATACTGGTGTCCTGGGTGAGGTGAATTTTGTCACCCTTCCAAGTATAATTTTTTTCAAATTTTCTCAAAGGGAAAACTAAAATTGTAGAATAATAAGTTTATTATGATATACACTTTAATACAACTTAACGAAAACATTCATTATCTTCCCTAAAACATTTCTTTCTAGCTTTCTCTTGGCAAATCTTTGCATGGTACATTCTACACCTATCTTTTCTACAAAATCATTTATTATTGATAAAATAGTCAAAGAATTTTGTCAGTCTTGAGTCATAGATGACCACATGTATGTTTTTATAAGCTTTAGTTTTGGAAGATCCCAAATGCATGACATGATGGCATAATGGTGCACTGGATGAGTGCCTGAGTTGCCAGTACCTTGAGTCAACCCAGGATAGGCATATTTGATTAACACAATGTCCTATATACCTGAATATATCTGATTTTTCTCAAATCTTTTTGTGACACTCTTGAAGCCATTTTTTGTCAATGTTTTAGTTCATTTTTTCATTGCTCTTTGATCTTTGTCCAATTTTTTCACAGCTTTTGAAACTTATTCACTTTGCAATATCTTGTTTCACTTTCTGTAGATCCATGATAATTTTTATATTTCAGATGTTAAAAAATAAATGCCAATAATAATACTCTTATATATTGATTTACAATATGAACAACCTTTGAGTTGCATAATAAAATCATAAGAAATATAAAAATTAAATATTCCTAAAAATAAAAACAAATATTATAAGCTGGAATTTGTATAGCATAAATATAAGTACTATAACATATATTTACATATTTATGCATTATATATTTGTATAATTTTTATTTATAATATAACAAGTATCTCATATAAATATGTCTTGAAAACTTTACCAGCATCAGTTGGTTAATCTCAACTTTTATTGAGAAAAACTTGACATATTATAAAACCCTTTACTTTTTTATAAAATATGGCTCAAGAAATATCTCCCAAACCTTATAGTTGAAGTTGAGATATCAGATATTCCAATGTTTACACAGACCCATAGATTACCAGTACTTAGCTTGGTTCCATAATACTATGATATTAAATATAAATAAAGTGATTATCTTCTTTTATGTGTCATGTCCCTTCAGGACATAAGCAATCATGGCTCTCCACATTCTCCTATTCCTTGTAGCTCTTAAGACATTTTCTTTTAATACTCTGCTTAGTTTTTGGAATGTGTCCTTCACCATCCAAATACACCTTTGGATCTCAGTGTTGCACTTTCCATCCTATATTAGAACACTTTCCAGATAACAAAATTTGTAAAATAAAACATGATGTACATAGTTGGTAACCAATCTATGAATGCCTTTTAGCCTTTAACACACACACACTATATATATATATATATATATATATATATATAACCTATGATAGATATGCATTGTGGTGCAGGGGATATCGGATTGGAATGAGAAATTGGAGAGCCAAGTTCGAATTCCAGTCAAATTCATTGCATTCACTTATGTGCAAATACCCTTGGGAAATGTATTAATCCATTGCTTCTCCTTCCAGCTATGGGTTAAATAGCAGGACAGATGGGGTTCTATAACCTTTGTTGGTAACCAATCTACTGCAGATAAAATAATTGTACATTATAAAAACATTTCCTGGCTTTCCTGCAATGGGTTGATAAGCCTTAAAAAACAAACCAATCACTACAACAACCATATAACCAGATACACCAGATAGTTGATTTAGGAGGTGACTTCATAGCCACCACTGGATATTATTGCCTGGCCCCTGCATGTAAACATGTGTGAATTTTAACAGAAATTAAAATCTGTGTCATGCTTATTTTCGTAGGTATGTAGACATTTAAAAAGTTTCTGTGAAACTGATGAGAATCACCTACAAGAGAATATAAGAACAGGCAACAGGCAAATTTCTTCTCTCTCTCTAGATATTAGTCATGAGGCTTGGCCTCTTTTTCATTGATTCCTGCAGAAAGATGTTGTATTAACATGTCCCAAAATGCAGCCTTCACAACCAGGTCTCATTTCATCGTCCTCAAAAAAAGATTTATACAGCTGTAAATTCCTGGTATGGTCATTTTATACACAAACCACACTTGTACGTAACTTTCTTGTTATTTCTGTCCTGGGTATAACAAAAAACTGCATTCAGCAGCATGGCTTCCAATTGGAAGATTAAGGTTTTGAGAAAAATAGAACCACTTCATAATTGCTGTTGTTCCCTGCTCTAGTCTGACCCACAGTGGTAGCACATGTTAGAGCCCTAGCAATTAGCAAATAGTGAAGTGAATCTCACCTACCATGTACTCAATTGTGAAAACAAAATAACATATATCACATTTTTATTGCTTCAAAGCTCCCAAGAAAATTAAATTTTAGCATTAAGTGACCCATAAGGAGTTTATGTGCCTTTAAATAAATTAAATCAAATTCTTATTATTTTCTGGTTTGGTCTCATTAACTGGTGTATTCAGTCTTGCATGATTAATCTTTCTCTCTCTGTCTGCATTTTATGACTACTAGATTAATGGCATGGCAGACAGTAAGATCACTTGTTGCTTTCAAACAGCATGACTATGTGTCTGAGTTTAGAGAGTGACCTTTAAAATCTTTAGCTGAGAAAAGGATCATAACTTCATAACAAGTGTTCGACCAGCTGCACTTAAGATATGCATATGTGCAAATGATAGCAAGATATATAAAACACCCATTTTCATAAGAAGATCCATGTTTGAAGAAAGGCCCCAAATCTACACACTTTAGTGTTGACTTTAATTGAAAAAGTCCACATAGGAATAATCAATCTAAACTTATTTATAAATGGAACTTTGTCTGTGTGTGTGTGTATCCATTACCTAAAGACTCTGAAACAGCTGAACCGATTTTCTTGAAAATTTACACAGTTGTACTATAAGTGTCTGCGAGTGTTCTTAGCTAAGTTTTGTATCGAGGTACCCCCAATAAATATTGAAAATTGATAATCGAAAAAATCAGTTTGTAGAAGGAGTGGTTCGATTTTAATCAAATTTGATACACTCATAGACAAAGACATAAGAAACGATATTCAGAAGTTTCAAGGTTGCAGTTCTTACAATAGTGCAGAAAATCTATAATATATATATGTATAAATCGATACCAGGAAATCAAAATTTGACTTACATCCATTCATTTTTCTTTCAGTCTACGGTTTTGCTTTAACTGGAAACAACTATTGCTTTTTAGTCTTTTGTGCCAATGTCCAAAGAGTCTGAGCTCCAGGACCATGGATTAGTTTTAAAGCTTTCATTACACCTGAGCAACGCCTGGCTATACTGTTAGTAATTTTATATATGAAAGATTTTGTCTCACATTGTTCGTACTCTCTACAATGATAACATTACACAATATTTTGAGTAATTTTCCTTTCTGTATGTTGTGTATTGAAAATCAGGAAGAAAAGATAGTCTACACTATTTGCATTGTTTGGACTGTTGTGTTATGTTATATGGTAGTGAAAACTGGCTGCTTAAGAAAGTTTATATTAACAGAATTGCTCAAACTGATATCCAAATGGTATGGTGAATGTGCAATATCAATCTTAAACATAGCAAATTATCAGAGGAGTTAAGAAATAGGTTGGATATGGCAATATAACAGATGCTGTGCATCAAGCAAGACTTAGATGGTTTGGGCATGTTAAGAGAATGGACATAGAAAACCCAGTCAACAATTGTAGAATTATTGAGATTGTTGGTCAAAGAGGGATAGATAGACCATGTAAAACATGGACCCAGCTTATCAATGATGATTTAAGAAAGATGAGATTACAGCCAGGCCTTACACAAAAGTGGGCTGCCTGGAAAAGAACCATAAAAAAACCCATCTAATTCATGGAAACAGGCATTAAATAATGATGATGATGTTTTTATCCTTATTGAAATATCAGTGATGTTTCATCTGTTGTATACACTGGCCTTCTTCAGGTGATATACATTGAAATTCTGAGCCAAACCCTTTATTTAGTCAACAGGGGTTGATCATTCTACTTCTATGTGCCAAGCCTACTTCTGGATATCTCAGTTTCAATTAATTTATTTAGTAACTCAACTCTCCAGATTTTTGTTCACCTCTTGCCAGGTATTGAAATCACAACTTGTTGAGTCAAGACACTGGATTACTTCAACCAACATTTTTACCTGCTGGGTCATATCTCCTTGGGAGAAAGGCATGACATGTGGAACTAGAAAAATCTACCTCAGGGGACTAAATAAAGGGTTTGCTTTGAATATATATAAACTGTAATTTGTTGAATGACACACAGTGGAAAACAGGTGTTACAGTTCAACTCACAATCAGTATTTTTTTCATAGTACCAACTGGATATTAAATATGCTCACAAAAAACAAAACAAGTTCATTACAACTATCTCCACATTTATTGCAACTAGCAAGTAAAAAATGATTAAGAAGACAATTATCTAATAGCAATTTAATTAGATGATTAAGTCATAATCTCAACAATGATGACTGATGACCTGAGGATGTCTGTTCTCTCTACTCTTGAAGTATGTTTGTGTATGTTCAACACAAAGGGAACCCATCTATGGTTTATACTGCTGAGTGGACTTTACAGTTCCTGGGAGAGAGTGCATCATCTAGCATCATCAACAGTTGAAACCAAGCCAGTGCACTCAATGAAGGCACAGTGGAGTAATAGATTGCGGCTCGCATTGAGATGTCGAAGAGCCAAGTTCAAATTATACTGCTGAGTGGACTTTACAGTTCCTGGGAAAGAGTGCATCATCTAACATCAACAGTTGAAACCAAGCCAATGCACTCAATGAAGGCACAGTGGAGTAATAGATTGCAGCTCGCATTGAGATGTCGAAGAGCCAAGTTCAAATTATACTGCTGAGTGGACTTTACAGTTCCTGGGAGAGAGTGCATCATCTAGCATCATCAACAGTTGAAACCAAGCCAGTGCACTCAATGAAGGCACAGTGGAGTAATAGATTGCGGCTCGCATTGAGATGTCGAAGAGCCAAGTTCAAATTATACTGCTGAGTGGACTTTACAGTTCCTGGGAGAGAGTGCATCATCTAGCATCATCAACATTTGAAACCAAGCCAGTGCACTCAATGAAGGCACAGTGGAGTAATAGATTGCGGCTCGCATTGAGATG
Organism: Ascarosepion bandense; assembly: GCA_037127315.1. Taxonomy (NCBI): domain Eukaryota; kingdom Metazoa; phylum Mollusca; class Cephalopoda; order Sepiida; family Sepiidae; genus Ascarosepion; species Ascarosepion bandense. The sequence goes on from JBBBDQ010000419.1 coordinate 4,559,307, forward strand.
TCGAAGAGCCAAGTTCAAATTCAAATTCATTACATTCACTTACATCGTAATACTCTTAGAACAGGTATGAATCCATCTCTTCTCATCCCAGTTATGAGTAAATAGCAAAACAGACTGGGTTATATAGCCTTGCCTGGCAACTAGTCTAGGAGAAAGAAACTCTGAATTCAAAACCAGCTTGGAGAAGGTTAATACCAGGACAGACTGGGTTCTATAGCCTTGGGTTGCAACTGGTCTAGGAGAAAGAAACTCTGAATTCAAAAACAGCTTAGAGAGAGTAAATAGCAGGACAGATTGGGTTACATTGCTTTAGTTGGCAACCATTCTACTGCAGAAAGAACTGACAAGTTACTGCAGGAAAATTTCCAAGCACTATCTTCCACCATATTTTTAGCCATCTTAAAAGAGTAGGCTCAAAAAATTAACATGAGAATAATATCTCATTATATCAATATGTTGATGCACAATCTGCAACAGTGCAAAGTAAGCAACTGGTGATGACTCTCAAACTCGTGGTCATAATGACTTGTGACTTTGTGCTACCACAATCATCAATTAACAATTCTATCAACCCAATTTCACTGACAATACATCAGTAAGCCTTTTGTATGGTTTTCAGGCACTTTACATAGGTGCCACATGCTGAGATCACCTCTCTACATCAATGATATCAATAAGTTAGCTTCCTGAAAATCAATGATGGTGAACCTCAGTCTCATGGTCAGAAAATGAATGTTCTAACCACTCAGCTATTTCAATCAATATCTAAAAATACAAATATTTATGGATTTATTCTAGATTCTGGACTAATCCTAAAGTTATTTATTTGAAAGAATAAAAAGTTTTTTAAAACATTTCCTATGATGAAAATCTGAACCATATATTAAACTTTCAGGAGAAGATAATACTGTTTAACTCACTCATATAAAATCTAATGCCTCTTCATATATACAAAGGATTACTGGAGAGTTCTTGGCTCAACCAAGAAAAGATTTAAAAAAATAATTCTGATGTTTGGTCAAATGTTGGGAGTGGATCAGGCTAAAAACTTTTCAGCACCTCTTTATATAGATTTACCTTCTTTAAATGTTCTTTCAGAATTTAGGGGATCAAGGCTCTCCACAGATTTGTTTTCCTTTTAATATCTTTGAATTGCCATGCTTTCTTGCAAAAGATAGAAGTGTAGTTTTCCCTCTTGTCATTTCTATGGTTTAGCACCCAGTGTAATCCTTCTCCTAGACTGGTTCTAGCTAAGGCAAGAGAGCTCAGTCTACCTTACTGTTTAATACATAGTTAGAGGAATGAGAGATAGATTCATGCCTTTCCCAAGGACATTTGTACAAAAGAGACTACCAAAACTTCTTGAGTTAGATTTGAACTCAGCTTGCTAAATCAACTATTAGTATCAGACTCAGTCAGTTAAGTACCACACATGGTACATGCTTGGGGGATCATGGTACATAACTGACTGAATAATATTTGTGTATATTTACCATTTTTTATAGTCATTAGCAAAAGAGGCTGACCAAGATATGAGCTACAAACTGGAGATGTCAGAAAAAAGGAAGAGAATTGCTAATAGAAAATGTAACTCAGAAATCTGAAGGTGCTGCATTGAAATATTGAAAGATGCTTTCCAAATACTATTATTATTAAGCAATGTTAGATGTTTATGTATATTTAATATCTTTTATAGTTTTATAAAGCTCATTGGTTCTCAAAATGACTTTCTTATTGTAACATTGATATTTTCATCTTAGTTTTTTTATACCATTTTCAGTTGCTAAACCAATTCTTGGCATGTTGCTTTTTGCAAAAATGTCTAACAGCTTGTTTAAGAGATCAAACTTAAGTAAGGTTTTAAATTGTCAGTGACATAGACATGTCTTTTGGAAGCCATTTTTGAGATAAGGTGTAAATTCAGTCAGTTAAGTGCCATACATGATACACAAATGGGCAATCTGATTAAGTGGAAGATTTTTCTCCAGTAGACTGGTTGCCAATCAAGGCTATAGAACCCAATCTGCCTTGCTATTTAACCCATATCTGGAGGGAAAAGAGATGGATTAATACTTTTCTCAAGGGTATTTGTGTGTAAGTGAATGCAACGAATTTGACTGGAATTTAAACTCGATTCTCTGATCTCACATTCCAAACCAATATCCACTGCACCACAATGCATATAATATCAAACTACCTGTTGTATATAGAGATGTATTGACCATTTCTATGCTTTGGACTCGGATAATATCATAAACATAAACTTTTCTGTTATTTTAAGGCTCATAAATAAAGCATAATTTTTTAAAGTTTTGAATTATTTTTATATTCAGTTAAATGATTAAAAAAACACTAATCTAACAGTGATTTGATATGATGATTAAGTTATAGTCTCCTCAATGATGATCTAAGTCTGGTAATTCACTCCACTTCTGAAGTACATTTGTGTAGGTGCAACATCCATGGAACCAGGTAGCGATTAACATTGCATTTTGATTTTTTTGAAAGCAGAACAATAAACGCATTTAAATTTTTGACTGGAAAGCATGAATCCAGAAAATAGTGTTGGTTATTTAGCTAGATTCAAGATAAAACAATGTGGAGAAGGCAACAGGAAACCACTCCACTATTCCTCCCACGTATATTCATGGACTTGCACAAAAATATTATAAACCCTAACAGTCAGAAGAGGGTTAAACCTAATGACACTGACTCCTTGCCTGGTAAGGAGCAACATGTGCTACAGGTGTCACCAGACCATTATCCTGTGACTGTTCACATTAACAGCATAAAGGGGACAAATTTCCTCAGAATTTATCCCTCACACGGATTGGATGGATATGAGTGGCAGGTGTCACCAGACCATTGTTTTGCGACTGTTCACAACAAACAAAAATTAACTCTTGGGAAATGGAATGTCAGAACCATGAAACCCTAATGGCATGAAAGGGGTTGAGCCTAAAGACACTGACTCCTTGTTTATACTGCAGAGTGAACTTTAGTTATTTTCTAGGGCACATCATCTAGCATTATCAAAAGTGTGAACAATTTTGCAATTGTACTGTTCTTTTATTTGGGGGTGCAGGGAATAGACTTTTCTCTTTGTGGACTGTATTCATGATGAAGGTTCTGGAACAAATCAACTGAAACATTGTGGGACTACCAAAAACGTTTATCATTGCTTTTTAAAAAAAAAATAGGCATTGCTAAAGAATGAAGGTTGTTTACTAAAACGCAGGGGGGTATTGGGAGTGAAAGAGAAGAAAAAGTTTTTAGAAGTAACTGAAAACCCAGTCATAGTAAAAATTTCAGAGTTTAGTCTGTTAGAATTATAGTTGAATTAAAATTTAAAATAGACGAGCAACCCAATATTAAGCAGAAAACAAGCAATAAACCTGTACTCCTATTCACAAAGCAATGAAGAAGTGTGAACTGGACAGTAGGTGAACCTATCAACTATTAGAATGACAATGATTCTTCACAAAATTACAATTAAAAAAAATATTGCTCTTAAATGAATTTTATCTGATAATGTTCTTAACAATAATTCCAAGTTCAGCACATGTTGGGAAAATATAAAGATGAAAAAAGCATGCATGTTTTAATTAAGATACCCAAGCAAATCTTCACATAAATTAGTAAGGGAGTCTTCAGATATTAAACAGCATGGAAAGAAATGAAGAGCATTCAAATCATTATCATTGAGAATTATTCCTATTGAAGTGATGGCAAAAGACATCAAAAAAGATAATGTCTTCTTTAATCAATATTCTGGTTTTTCATGTATTTTGTTTTTATAATTCTTATTTTGAAAACTTGGAGTCATAACCTTGTCTCTCAATAATTATAGAGGTATCAATCTCAAGTTCTCAAGATAGACTTTGGTAGTTTTAAGTTTTATTTTTCTCGGCACTATTTGCAAATAAAATAACTATTATTATTTGCTTACTGCTTCTTTAGAATAAAAGGAAAACCATATTATTGGCACTGATTGAATAAATATAATTTATAAATATAAAAGACTCCAGTTATTTCTGTTCCTTTTTATTAAAACTTTTAGATGTGCTATTCTGGGATTATAAGTAAAACAGCAGGAATTAAAAATAAACACTTACTTTAGATAAGGGTTATTCTTAGGATACTGCCTATTCAGTTAGGCTTTAAAATCAAGCAGGTATAGAAATTTAAATACCTTGGAAGTGTTCTAATGGAGGAGGGAAAGTGCAACACTGAGATCTGAAAGCATACTGGCATGGTGAAAGATGCATTCTAAAAGCTAAGCAGAGTAATATAAGACAGGAAAATTTTGTTGAAAACAAAGAAAAAAGTGATGGATTGTGATGTGATGTCTGTCCTTCAGTTTGGCAATGAATGCTGAACAAGGAAAAGGAAAAACTTGAAGCAACTGAAATGTGGTTTTACAAAGAGATGCTGAGGATATCATGAACCAAACATGTGACCAACAAGGTTTTAAAGATGAAATGAAAAGAAAATATGCTTATCATCAGGAAAAAACAGGAAAAAACAGCTGAAGTTTCTGGAACGTGCAATAAGGAAAGAGGGCTTGGAGAATCTGATACTCACAGGGTAAATAAAGTTAAAGAGACAGAGAAGATCAGTGCATGATATACTTGATGGGCTTGGATGAATAAATAGCAGAGCAGGTTTAGAATGGGTAACAAGGGTGTCAAGCTACAAGGAATAGGGAGATGTGGAAGGCCATGATTGCCTACGCTTTGAAGGGACATAGCACATAGAAGGAGAGTTATAAATAACTAATCAGTATTGAGATGAGGTGGATTCAGACCTAGTCAGAATTTGATAAACAAATAAATAATAATGTAGATATAAAGTGGGGGATCAACTCGATATTATAATCAATATATAAAGTGATCCCTCACTTTGTGGCCTTGCTAGTTTCTCTACATTTATGTTCTAGATTTAAGAGCTTGAGCAAATGGATGACAGCAGTGTTTGAGAGGGGGAACAAGAGAAAGGATGTTAAGAGCTACAAGTGAAATGTGGAGGGCCATGATCGCCTACGTTCTGAAAGGAACATGGCACATAGAAGAAGAAGAATATTACGACATAGACTTTTTTTTTATTTTGCGCAGCAGGCCAACATCTTTATTTATTTATTTTTTTTAATTGAGTTCACCTTAAGTAAGACAATAAAGCCACTAAGATACATGGTGTTACTGGATGTTGAAAAGGAAACATTACTAGGGATCAAGAACAAAAGAAGAGTAATCAAGAGGGCAGTAGATCGTGTTTAACATTACATTTAAATTTTTGACTGGAGAGCAGGAATCCAGAAAAGACTGTTGGTTATTTGAACAAGAAGCAGTTAATGAAAATATATAAATAATATTATGACCATGAATAAGTTTTTGCTGTTTTCTAACACATAGCATTCCCAGAACTGCATGCATGTAGTTTCAGATGTAATGCATCTATAAGGAAACACTATAAGCAAGCTTGAAATTCATTGCATGTTATTTTATGGAAGTGTAAACAACTTTGTTTTTCATAGTGTTAAACATGTTGGATTTTGTGCCAAGGAAGATTTATTTGCGGGAAAATATACTTCACTACTTTAATCAAAACAAATCTGCAGCTGAAGCACACACAATTCTTGTTGAAACTTACAGCAAGCATGCTCTGTCAGAAACAGCATGCAGAGATTGGTTTAAATGCTTCAAAAATAATGATTTATATGTTGAAGATAAAGTACACTCTGTCTCAATGAAAATGTTTGAAGACGAAGAATTAAAAGCATTACTTCATGCAGACTCGTGGACTTGGTAATGACAAACCAAAATCCAACATGAAAGAACAATAATTGATTTCACAGGATATTTTACAATAATCAACAAGATAATCCACATCAATCTATGGACACCTGATGATGACCAAAGGGTACTTGGTTGAAACATTGTGTCTATTATAACCCCTATATCAACCAAGATGAGAACAAAAGTTCAAAATAATTCCAAGATTATAGGAATGAGGATAATTCAACATTGTGTATGTGGCATGATAAGTCCTGTCTGAAGTAGCTGTAATAATATAAAAATTATTGGCAAACATGGATGTTTGAGCCCTCAAAAAAATTAAATGCCAAAAGGAGGGGTTTTTTTTTCATGAAACTGCTTTTATTTTAACTAACTTACCTCTTCAGCTACCTTTATTTAATGTTTATTGCTTTAAAAAGCAATGATTAAAATTGTAATAAAACCTAAACATATGTAAGTGAATTTATACATTTTCTTTGTCATTGCCAAAAACAATAAACACTATTTATTTGTCAGATTGTTTATTTATATTATTTATTTTATTATATTGTTTATTGGTTGTCAGAATTGCCAGTTGATTCAAATTTTACAAAATGGTAGATATTAAGGATTTACTTACAGTTGGTTCACACATTTTAATAATTGAATAAATGTTTATAAATTTATGCATAAACAAATGTTTCATACTTATTTCTCTATAAACTGATAAATAATATTACATTGCATTAGTTTTAATACAATTGTATTAGTTTTTAGAATGTTATAAATATAAAATTATTCTTGTGAAAAAGCAATCTAATAAATAGTTTCATATTTTTGTTCTAAATTCTCAAGAACATAAAAATGTATAAATTCACTTTCATACTGTGGGCCAAATATGAGCAATGACAAGGTTTTGAAGGGGATGGAAACAAAGAGAACTAATACTTAACATCAGGGAAAGACAACTGTAGTTTCTGGGACATGTTATGAGGAAAGAGGGCTTGAAGAATCTGATACTCACAGGTCAGAAAGAGAGTAAGGGAGACAGGGGTAAAGCAATGCCTAACATACTTGATGGATGGAAGAGCAGGGTTTGGGAGGAGTAACAGGAGAAAGGGTGTAAAGAGCTGCCAGGGATAGGGAGATGTGGAAGGCCATGATCACCTACATCCTGAAGAAGCATGGTACATAGAAGAAGAAGAGTTATAAATAACTAATCAGTATTGAGAAGAGGTGGATTCGTTCCTAATCAGAATTTCCTAAACAAATAAGTAATTATAACATAGATATGAAGTGGGGGATCAATTCTATATTATAATCAGTATATAAACTGATCCCTCACTTTGTGGCCTCACTAGTTTCTATACATTTATATTCTAGATTTATGGGCTTGAGCAAATGGATGGCAGAGCAGGGTGTAGAAGGAGTAACAGGAGAAAGGGTGCTAAGAGCTGCAAAGGATAGAGAGATTTGGAAGGCCATGATTGCTTATGTCTTGAAAGAACACAGCACATAGAAGAAGAACCACTTTTTAAATCATTAAACATCGCTAAAAAGTGAACATATTTAAAATAAAATCAGTATGATGGGAAAAACCATCCTTTTCATACTCCTTTTTTTTTGCAGCCACGAAGGTCCATGTTTGCCAAATTCTTCTTTCAGTGGTTGTAGAATGATGACTTAAGAATTGTGATAACTGAAATAAGATGAAATGCTTGTTCAAAGACTAACAATATTTGAAAATATTTCATCTTTCAAATAAGCTTCAACTGCTCCTTCTCAACAATGATTTAAACCTAGGGAAAAGAATATTTCTCTGGTCAGGGGTGATACTCATATTGATGATGCTACCTACGACATGCTTCATTGAAAAGGAGAAAGAGAAAGATTCTCTTTTTGCTTTTATAGTCCTTAAACAGTGCCACCCTGGCAGAACATATGAAAGCAATCTCTACAAGTTGTAGGAGAGTTATAACTGAGTAAATAATTATAAACCTCTTAACATTTAAATATACAAAAACACGCATAAAAATAAGAAAAAGAAAGATATTTAGTGATTTTAGAGACAGTAATACTGAATAAAATTGTCAGTTTCTGGGGGAAATATTGATTGAATATGGATTAGAATCTGACAGAACAATGACATAAAAATAAGCAAAGTGTCTAAAGTTTTCTTACCTCAAATTTTTGCTGAGTGCTAAAAGATAAATAATACTATTATGTCCTGAAAATAAAAAAGAGATGAAATTTTAGGTGACACATGAGTTAATGACCTGTCCATGTGAACTGCTTGTCTGATAGAATGTCATATGTTTTTTTGTGTGTTGAGAAGAAAAGGGGGACAGATTCTCATTGGTTTAAAATGAGTGAATTAATGATAATTATTAATGTTATAGTTATTTTTTGAGACTATAATCAATTTTTATGTGTTTATTTTTTTTATTGACATGGCAAAGTTTAATCTATGGACCAAAGAGTGCAGAGTCAAACTCAGTGGGAACAGACCTAGAAACAATTGAGCAGATAAAAAGAGAATAAGATATATGGACAGCAGAATGAGGGCAACAATAAATTAAAAGATTCACTTCAAAAGTTCCTAAAAGTTATTTGGATCAACAGACACCTAAAGGTGGTCTTAAAGTACAGTGGCTTAAGTGTTGTGTTAATATCAACTAAAATAAGAATAATAGTTCAACTGTAAATAGTGTAAACTCCTCATCCTATAAACAGAAACACAAGTTTTTACTCTGACTTTATTTTTTTTTTTTTTTAGTATCTTACACATTATTCGGAAGAGAACCAATAATCTTATCAATGTAGACATCAACTATTTTCTCAGTTTATAATTTTACCCTTACTACGTCGCATCATGTCTGTGTATGTTCTGCTTAAATGTAACTCTTTCTTTTCTTTTCAAATTCCCAAAAATAAAAAGAAGTGTCCTCTGGAGATTTACAGAAAATAACATTGTGATTTTGACATGATCTTTTGTGAGTCTCCACGCAGAGTAATTCTTTAAGCTGCCAGCTAAAAGCGAAAAGTAATCCGTTCTCTTTGCTTATTTTCAATTACTACTTGTAATGTTTGTCTGTTCAACATATTACATTACACTTGTTGGCTAGATTACTGATACTTTTTATTTCATGCAGATGGTGACATTCTTCTTGATTGTCTTATTGTAATTATCTTTGGGGAATTGGGCAAGTTATTTGTAGTTTAATCAATATCAGTACAATCCCATTTAAGAAAACAAAACTAAAACTTATTTCTTGTACTTGCCAGAATACAATGCAGTTACTGTTGCATTATAATTGATAAAAATATTGTACAATAAAAAATATTGTACAATAAAAAATATTGTACAATAATATATCTTGCTTAGCTATCACGACAGACTTTATCAATTGTTCCCATTATCTTGAAAAGATATTAATAAATATTATTTTTTTCTTTTTTTTTTTTAAATCATATCACCCCGAGCAAGGCAGTAACACCACTGATGTGCAGGGGGCTACGTAAGAGTGAATAGATTGGAAAAGTGAAAGCCGGAAACCACAACCTAAACAGGGAACAAGGGATGAGCCTCTACACCTGTTCAATAAACGTGGGTGGAGTGTGAACCGGGTGATAGTTTAGTCTATCTACTCCAATCAGCATAGACAATGAAATCAACATTATCATCATCATCCTTAAACCAATCAATGGTTGGTTGTAAATCCATCAACAATCCTACTCCACACAACACTGTCAAGTATTGCTATCCTCAGACCCTAGTGCTGCAAGTGGATATCATGGACTGCTTATAATGGCTGCTTTAGATGTGGATAGCCGGCCCTACATCCAGATGTATTTTTATACATGAGACACTATCTCAAAGAAGATTGTCAGTCAAGACTTAAGATTCTTCTCAGCCATAAGATGAATAACCAGTTTTCCCACAGTAGGTTGCCATTTTTTACTACAGTAGATTGGTTACCAACCAAGGGTATAGAACCCAGTCTGTCATGCTATTTATCCATAGCTGGTGGGGTGGGCAGAGAAAAGATGAAGTCATACCTTTCTCAAGGAAAACAGCAAGTCAATTTCACTTAAATACTCTAGGGAAAGGCACAGCTATAGGTTAAATAACAGAGTAGTATGGGCCCTTTATTCTTGTGTGGCAGCCAAACTAGGAAAAGAGCAACTCTAAATCCAGGAGACAGCAACAGGAAACCATTTTAATATTTTTCCTATGTATTTGTGGCAATTCACACATGTTAAAGAGAAGAATGCAGTGGAGAACTATGATTTCTACAATTTGAATGGACATGGCATCCTGCGAGAGGCCAAATTCTCTGTTATGAATATTATTTTAAAAGAAATTACATTTTTTCACTGTCTCTTCTTTAGGATATTTAATTCTGCTTGCAAAAACCTGGACACTGCTCACCTCAAATTGTACACCTCTTAATATCATCAGTCATTAACTCCATCACTATTACTACAGCAGAGTAGACTTGGGTGGTAACTATTCTAATTAGAAAGTTTGAATTCAAAACCCCAGAAAAGGCAACAGGAAACCATTTCAGTATTTTTTATTATTTTTGTCATGACAATTCACACATGTTAAAGAAAAGGATAATGTGGAGGGCTATGAAGGTATTTTTACTAAAAACTAAACGTTATTATTATGTCCTGAAAAAAGAAAAGGAGATGAAATTTTAGTTGACACATGTGTTAATGACCTGTCTATGTGAACTGCTTGTCTGATAGTATGTCATTTGTTTGTGTGTGTATTGGTTTAAAATGAGTGAATTAATGATAATTATTATTGTTGTAATTATTTTTCGATACTATGATTAATTTGGAGGCATTTGAGACTAATACTGAGTAAAATCAAGGGTAAATTTTAGATCAAATATGGATTGGAATCTGACAGAATGATGAGATAATGAATAAACAAAATGTATACAGTTTTTTTGTATGTTTTTTTATAGATTTGTTAAATGAGTGTCCAGATAATTTAGTTAAAAAATACAAGATTTACTTAGAGTTTTCTTACCTCAAATTTTTGCTAAGTATAATAATTGAAGAGGTGAAAAGGAAGGACCCCAAACCAAGGAAAGTGTTGGAATATTTCAACTTACCAAACATTAATGATTTACCCTTGCATAAATTCTAAACATTTTTTTTTACCAATTTCGAAATTACTTATTCTTGAAAGTTTTACGATGATGATTTATTTTTATTTATTGTTTTAGCTAAAGAGTTCACATACCTTGGTTTTGAAGTACCATATTTGTCTTTCCAAAATTTCCAACCACAAAAGCAATGATTTAATTTGTGTTATGGTACAGTGGATACCGGCTCGGAACGAGAAACCGAGCAGCCAAGTTCGAATTCCAGTTGAATCCATTGTATTCACTTACGCGCAAATACCCTTGGGAAAGGTATTAATCCGTCTCTTCCTTCCAGTTATGGGTTAAATAGCAGGATAGATTGGGTTCTATAGCCTTGGTCGGCAACCAGTCTACCGCAGAAAGCAATGGCAACCTACTGCGGGATAATCTTCTGCCCAGTCAGTCATGTCTCAAAAGATACATGATCGCCCAAGCATGTATCACGTATGGCACTTAACTGACTGACTGATATAACTTTACAAAATTCATGCATTCTTTTAAACTTAGACAGTATGATAATTTTAATATTATTTTCTTATAAGGAAGCATTTGGCATTCACTGACCAAGCAGCTGGTACTGCTTTCAGTTGAAATGAATAAAATCTTTCTCTTAAAACTGTTTTTCAAGAAAATAAGTTTCTCATGTCTGGTAGCTTATATTGATCTTTCTATTATTGATTGGAGCTTTCCTTCTTAACTTCTTTTTTGAAGTAGTTTAAAAATTCAACATCTTAATTATATCATTATTTTCTATTCAAGTTATACATGATATCCATTTTAGTTGTTGCTACTGTTGAAAGTCTTTAAGTTATTTAGTTTTTTGTTATTTGGTAAAGTTCTTTGTTTGGGATTCTGTAGCCCCATTTCTGGAGTCTGGAAAAAGGATGGTCATCAAACAGTAATAAATTTGGATTTGAGTTTTCTTTAACGGCATATCAACACCTCTGTGGGTTATTTAATGCCAAAAATATAGGGTCTTCAAGTATATTTTTAATGTTCAATTCTAGTGAGAAGGTTGATTTACTCAGATTCTTATGAAAAGTGTATTTTTCATTTTATTTATTTATTTTTCTAGTTTTGTATTCAAAAATGTATTGCTGGTAATATTTTTTTTCCTTCAAAAATGTGTAATGGCAATAATTTTTTCCTTCAAAAAAGTATTTTTGGTAATATTTTTCTTTCATAAATGTATATTTTTCTATAAAAGTCTATTTTTATGTATATATTTCTATAAAAGTCTTTTATAGTGTTTTGACCCCAGTTTGGGGATAAACTATTTGCTCATAGCTGGGACCCTAACAGGTGCTACCACTTTAGGTCAAGGTGGAACTGAGAACAACAGTGATTAAAAGGTGGTTCCATGCTCCTCACAATCTCCCAATCAGAGGCCTTGCTGCCAGATGCAGTTTACCGTCATACCCAGGATCCAGAATAATAAGAATCTGCAGCTTAATCAGTACTTTTCGCAATAAAACGTTCACTAAAAAGTGATTTTTACAATGGAAGTAGCATGAGAAACTCATTCAGAAATGTCAATAGGAATGACTTCACCCTTTATAAATGGTTCTTTTCTCTGAAATATACAAAACTTATTTGAAATTTGTTGTTTTAAAATAATTACTATTAACCCTCTAGGGCCATTCGTATCATATTTGATACAGTATGAAAACAAGCCTTGAAAGAAATATTTTCCTGAAAAATTTTTTAAGAGAAATATTTTATAAATTTCAAATGAAAGCAGTACTGACTGCTCAGTCAATGAATACCAAATGTTTTCTTATAGGGAAATACCAAATGTTTCCTTATAGGGAGATACTGTATCAAATATGATACGAATGGCCCTAGAGGGTTAAATATCTCAAATGTCTGTGTACTTTTAACTTTCATAAATCATTATCAAAGAGTCTCACCATTTTCAGATATCTTGTCTTCATGTGACAATTCGTTATTATGCCATTTTAAATGCACACACATACACACACACACATATATATATAGATGTATATATAAGATAGATATATGTTATTTTTACATAAATATAATTTGGAAAAAAAAAGCCTCATTAGAAAATATGAGAAAATACAAATGAAAATCTGCAAGACTAAGTTGTCTCTATCATTTAACACATGTTTAATAAATATATGTACACACACTATTTAGAAACAAAGACACTTGAATCATTCTCTTTTGTACTGCTTTGTACAATACCACTTAAGATACTCTTTTTTTAAAAGCTCACTGACAGATAAGGTGGGGTTAATCCCACATGCTTTGTAAACTTTTGTCTAAAAATAAAAATAAATGAGCTTAACGCCAATTTTCTGGTACGTTTGAGATATTCTTGTTTTGTAAAGTCATTTTCATCTTTCTGTTTTCTATTTTCACAGTGTGAAAGACTATGAATTCTTGTGATAGGCACAACACTTTCTTTATGATATGTTATTCAAGAAAGAATTTTTATTTTACCTAAGCATAGGACCTACCTCATATTTAATTTGTACATATTTAGTATTCATCTTCAGGATGTGAAAACTGCTGTGGCCACTACTTCTATCTCAACTAAAAGCAGTGATATATATATATATATATATATATATATATATATATATATATATATATTAAAAAAGGATTAATTCAAAGATGTTGAATGGCCATTTTGATATGAAGATCCCCACATGGAGCTCTCTTCCTGTATCATTTTTTAATATTAAAATAAATTTTTAATATTAATTAGGATCGGGTTTTTTGGAATTTACCTTCCTGCTTTTTTCCCTTGGATTGAAGTATCTGAATTAAAATATATATATATATATATATATATATATATATATATATATATATAAGTCATCCATCTACAAGCCTGTTTTGCTGTATCACAGCTCATCAGTGTGGCTAGACACATCCATTTGCTTGTGGCCGGTATCGAAACTCGACCGATTTGGTGCCAGTTGGAGTCACTACCCCCTAACTTGTAGGTACATGGAATCCGAGATACTCAAATAATTGTTTACAGTTCTCTCCACATCTTCCTGTTCTTTGTAGCTCTTAATAACTTTTGTCTTGGTATTTCTCCCAAATCCTGCTCTGCCCTCAAATTGCTTAAGCCTATCAAGTATGTTACATGTTGTATGAACAAAAAATATTCATAGAATTGAACAGAAAGAAGAACAGAATGATGTCAAAATTCACAAAATTTTTTTATATTTTAATAGTTGGTTGTGCTTAGTTTAATTTTTAACATATACAAACATGGGTAGAAAACAAAGAAATGTTGATAAAATAGCAAAGGTCACAAAACATTGCACGAAATCCTCAGTCGATATTGACCCCACCCAGTCAGGGGACTTGGGGGTAGTACATGCCAAACATGTTCTTGCTGGTTGTCAGATATTTATTGCTAAAAAAGTTTATAGTCTAATAAAAAAAAAAACAACTTTATTTTGATAAAGTCACAGTTTCTAACTTGAACCATAAACCTTTTGATTCTAAATGAGTAGTTTGACCACTAAGCCATTACTACAATTACAAGCATAATTAGGATTTGTGTGCTCTAGTGGCCCCTATTATTGTGCAGTAATAACAAAATTACTTCTATGTCTATCTTTGCCAGAAGTTGTATCATGATATCTCTCTGTAGAATTGTCTTCTAATGAAAGATCCTATAGATGGTAAAGATGTTAATCTCCCTGTAGCCAATGTCATTTATTTCTGGACATTGTCCATTCAGAAACAAAAAAAACAAAAACAAAAATGAAGAATATATGGCTTCTTTTAATTTAAAGGTTCTCATCAGGCAAACCAACAAATATAACCAACAATTTTTCTTTTGACATGGGAGGCTGTGAAAGCCATATAAATATATTTTCACTTTTACTTCAATAACAATTAATAGGCTGTGAAAGCCATATAATATATTTTATCTTTTACTTCAATAACATTGATAGGCTGTGAAAACCATATAAATATATTTTTGTTTTTTTATTTCAGTAACAATTAATAGGCTGTGAAAAGCATATAAATATATTTTTGTTTTTTATTTCAATAACAATAGCTGTGAAAAGCATATAAATATATTTTTGTTTTTTATTTCAATAACAATAGCTGTGAAAAGCATATAAATATATTTTTGTTTTTTATTTCAATAACAATAGCTGTGAAAAGCATATAAATATATTTTTGTTTTTTGCTTCAACAACAATTGATAGGCAGTGAAAACCATATATGTTTGGCTTTAACTTCAATAATAATTGATAGGCTGTGAAAACCATATCAATATATTTTTGTCTTTTACTTCTATAACAAATGATAAACTGTGAAATCTAGTTTTGTCTTTTACTATATAACAATGAATAAGAAAACAGGAAATGAAGCAAAATTCTGTTTTTTATCAAAAAGCAGGGGAAAAGATCATCAACTGGAAATATCTATCTAAACTTTTTTATAAATGGAACTGTGTGTGTGTGTGTGTGTATATATATGTGTATGTGTCCATTACCTATAGACTCCGAAATGGCTGAACTGATTTTCTTGAAACTTTACACAGTTGTACTATAAGCATCTGTGAGTATTCTTAGCTAGGTTTTGTGTCGAGGTACCACCAATAAATATCGAAAATCGATAATTGAAAAAATTAGGGTTATAGAAGGAGTGGTCCGATTTTAATCAAATTTGATACACTCATTGACAAAGACATAAGAAATGATATTCAGAAGTTTCAAGGTTGCAGTTCTTACAATAGTGCAGAAAATCGATAATATATATCTATATATATATGCATAAAAGGCAAGATGTTTGTGTGTGTGTGTGTCTGTTTATCTACCTGTATGTCTGTATTTTTTTCAGCCCTTTTATTTTAGTTTTTGCTTTGGGTTTGGCTTTAAGTAGGTATAATTGTAGTTCTTAGTCTCAGCCATGATACCATTTACTCAGAGGACTTATTTAGCCTTCAAAATTCAGTTTACGATGAAAAAAACTTATTTGATATCAATACCAGGAAATCAAAATTTGACTTAAATCCATTCATTTTTCTTTCAGTCTACGGTTTCGCTTTAACTGAAAACAACTATTGCTTTTTAGTCTTTCGTGCCAACATCCAAAGAGTCTGAGCTCCAGGACCATGGATTAGTTTTAAAGCTTTCATTAAACCCGAGCAATGCCGGGCTATACTGCTAGTTGCTTATAAAGAGAGTGTCAATGATAATAGGTCATCTGAAAAGGAAAATCTACTCTTCTGTAACAATTTTTGATCTGTCACTTGCAAATATAAAGCCTGACAAAAGGAGTCAGACACTGTCACACTTTCTGTCATCTGTGTTACTTATTAAAATTTCTGTACTTGCTTGATTTTGATGTCACCAATAATGGCCTTCTGGCCATGCATTTGGTCATCTTATCGTTAATAAATATATTTTACTTACTGATTATGACACAAAAGTGTCATTATAAGCAAGTAAAAGGTATTCTATTATATTCTAAAGAAAATTGTGTCTTTTTGAAGAGGAAAATGAACAAATTTGTCTTTAATTAATCAAGATATTTATCCTCATCAATAATATAATCACATCCATTTGGCAAATTGTTAATCTATTAAAATGCCTAATATTAGTTTTAATCTTATCACAATTAGTTAATTTTTCCTGTAAAATTGTTGTCATGATTTGAAAAGATGATTGTCAGCTGGAGCAAAATTAGGAGAGTAAGGAGGTGGGATACTTAGTGCCATAATCTTTTCCTGGGTTATTTGGGCAATTACACTGTACATCTTTATAATTAACCAATGCCGAATGCTTTTTCTGCAAATTTTTTGGCAACACTTTGCCACATAAACTGTTTTGTTACAGGAAATTTACCTTGTCAAAATCCATCTTGTACATCTATAAATTTACCATTCGCCTATTAATTGAATACTGTTGCCATATCTAGTTGGGTACTCCTGCTATTTATCTCAAGGTTCTCAACAAAATCCAAAGAAGGATCTGCAATATAATTGATCTTGACTTAGCAACTTACCTTCAGTCACTTTCTCATCGATGAGATGTGGCTTCCCTCTGTCTTTTCTACAAATATTTTTATGGCAACTGCTCTGATGAGCTTTTTTTCCTGGTTCCCCACATGTGAGCTACTAAATTGGCATCAAGGTCCCTTTTATTCTCGAAGCTGTTAAATGTAACCACCTAACAGTTTCTTTTCTCACACTTCTTGTTTGTGGAACTCTCTTCTGTTTGCTTGCTTCCCTAATAGCTAAAGTCTTGCCTTGCTTGAAGTGAAATGATTATAAAAAATATAAATTTTTAAAAAAGTTACAACTTCTTCATATATGAAATTCTTCATATCCTACTTGATAGAGACGATAATATTTTTCATCTGATCTTCTAGTTTTGTGATGTATCCTCTTTTTTCTGTGGGTGCTAAGCATAGTGGTTTTCATTGGATATGTTCATAACAAACCCACTTTTGTCACTGATGAGGATTCAACTCAAGATAGGATCAGTAGCAAATCAAATCTTTGGTAACAAGCAAAGGGCAACTCTTTAATTAAACTGAGAATGTGATGAGAGACCTACTGACCAAGTTTCCTAATTTATGAAGCAGTTTTATGATCAGTATGTCACTTGTTTGGCAATTTTTTTGTATTGTTTACCTGTTGCATTTCCTGTGTTGGTCATTTTTAGTCAGACTGACTTTTTTTGCTAAGAATTGTACTTCTTAAGTTTAAGGCTAATCTTATGTCATCAAGGGATTAATTACAACTGACTATGCAGAGCAGATATGCTGTTTTAATTTATAATTATAGAAAAAACTATAATTTTGAACCCTGTTTCAACTGTTAATAATTTCACATAAGGAGAAATGAATGCTTAGAAAATTTGACACTCAGAGGTTATATTGACAAGAAGGAAATGACAAAAAACTTAGCTAATGAGCTTGTCTAAATGAATGACAGAACAGGGAGTGAAAAAGATAATAAAAAAGAAAAACATTACTCCAAGCTACAAAGGAAAGAAAGTTGTGGAGAGCCATGATCACTCACATCCCAGAAGAACACAGTACATAGAAGATGAGCTAACTCCCTACAATTAACACTATTTACATTATTCAGACTATTGTCTTCATCTTTACTGCCATGTTTAAGATGTTTTAGCCATTCCATGTGTGGTGCCACTTCTAGTAGCCATGTAGTTATTTCCCTTTAACTTAACTCAGTGATCATAATAAAGGGTTTGGTTCAAAATTCCTAGCACCTGATGAAGGCCAGAGCATATCACAGCCAAAACATTGTAAACATGGCCGTAAAGAAGAGGACAATAGTCCATATAATCTAAATAGTATAAATACTACCTCATTTCAAAATTATAGACAAATACCTACAATTTGATTTGAGTGCAAATCTATACCACTGAGATGCAGTGAAAAATGAATTATTGATTGCTGTTGTAATTATTTTGAAAGTTGAAATATTGTCTTCATGGCTCTCATAGTTGTTTTCCATCATTTTATTATGCTGTTAAAAGTTCTTTAAAAAAGTAAAAGACAATTTGAAAATAGAAATTTCCTAGTTTATTCCTCGGACTTTGCCTTTTTTGTTTTCACAGTAAAAAAAAATATTTGTTGTTGTTACATTGATTTGTCAATTGAAAATGTTGTTTTTAAAAACATTTTAAGATGAGTAGAAAACATTTTAAAAGGGATTTGAATTAGAATTCTTTTTAGAACTGTGTCACTTCTTTAGGCCAAGATGAATGCTTCAACATGCTTTGAAAATTTAAATTAGTTGAAACAATTGTCTGGAGTTCCATGTTCTTATCAAAGAAAATGTTATTATTTGTGTTTTGTTTTTTTTTTTCTTTTTTGTACCTCTTTCTTTGTTAGTGTTTTTGGTCAATTTATATTTTCCTTTTTCCTTCACTTCAAATATTCTTTCTTTTTTTTTTCATCTTTATATTTTTCATCTCCATTGTTTTCTTTTTACTTCCTTTGTTTTTGTTGTGTTTTCCCTTTTAAAGACTTTCTTTATTTTCCTTTTTGCTTTTTCTTTCTTTATTTATATTTTTCTTCTTTTCAGTTTTTTCTATTCTCCATTATTCCTCCATTTATTCCTTCCTTTTCTCTTTACTCTTTCATCTCTTTTTTTTCATGTTACTTTTTCTTCTTATTTAATCCACCCTTCTTCTCTAGAAATTATTTTCCTTTTAGGTTCTTCTCTTCATTTAATTTCTTTATTTCTGTCATTAGTTCTTCCTGTAATTTTTTTTTTCTGCAAATGTTTTTGTAAATTCTCCATTTCTGGAATTTCTTCTTTACTGTAATTTTTTTTATTATTATACTTTTTCTTTTCTATTATTCTTTCATTTCTGCAATTTTTTTTTATTTCTGTAAATTCTTCATTTCTACATTTTTTCTTTTCTGTTTTTCTTCATTTCTTTAATTCCTTTTATTCTGTAATTTCTTCATTTCTATATTTTTTTTCTTTTCTGTTATTTATTCATTTATCTAACTTCTTCATTTCTATAATTTTATTTCCTATTATTTCTTCTCCCTGAAATTTCATTTTTACTGTAATATCTTCCTGGTTATTATTACAAACAATTTGTTCCCTTTTTGCTCCATTTTCTTATTTCTTACCTACCAACACATACATGATTTATTTTCTCTCTCTCTCTCTCTCTATATATATATATATATATATAGCCATCTTTATTTGTTTCTATTGAGTTGTTATTTGTCTTCTTAACTTAATTTGTATCTCTTTGTATCAATCTATCAGTTTAGCTTTCTCAATTTGAATTTTCTAACTTACCTATCACATGGTCTACTGCTTACCTTTCTTTCAATCTCTTTTTACCTGTCCCTTAGCTTTCTCAAACATTACTAACAATAGCACTTTAAGCTATAAGATTTACAAGAACCCCCTCCCATATGAATCATCATTGACTGCAACACATACGAGAGTCCCAAGTGTACCATTTCCATGGCCAAGTTGTATTTCTCCTGTTTCTAGCTTTCAGCCACTATGGGTCAATTCAATCTTACGACAGAGATACCACCTCGAATCTTGATGTCCACAATAGGGAGGGAGAAATAGACAAGGCATTCAGTCACTACACACAAGGCATCATGCAACTGGAACAATTTGATGGGGCACAGTTAGCTTCTCCTGATGGTGAACCCAGTAAGTATATAAATATACATATAAACATATCTATTAACACAAAAAGTATGTAAATGTAAGTATAAACATATCTATGAATACAAAAGGGATCTTATGCACAACAATTTATCAAATGCATTAATCATACAAGAAAAAAATGTTGCAGTTAAAATTGTTGTTTTAATTAAAACAGAAAGTTATCTTAAAAATCTAAAGTGTAAATTGACATTTTGGCAAGAACCAATAATTACACTCTCAAAAACTTTTCTTCTAATAAGTATAGCATTCTTTAGATTAAAGTTGTAGTTGAAATTGTTGTTTTAATTAAAAGGGAAAGTTACCTTAAAAATCCAAAGTGTAAATTAGCTTTTTGGCAAGAATCAATAATTCCACTCTCAGAAGGTTTTTCAATAATTAAAATTAATTCAACATTAAAAAAAAGTTAACACAACAAAAGTATTCAAAATCAATTTACCACCTATAGAACCACTCACATACCAAAATATTAAGTTACACCAAGCTACATATAAATAAGAAAAAAGCCAGAAAACAGCAGCAGATTGAAATTAAGTCCAGACAAGTGAGAACATCATAATAGTGCCTTCATGAAACTTTAATACTGGCACAAATTTGCTCAATTAAGTAACAAATTTCTACACATTAATCCTATATATATATATATATATATATATATATGAAACATTTTTCAAAATGCTCAGGTTTTATTAAGGTTTTATTAGTGATGTTTTTTACATGATATTTGATGATACGGTTTATTGTAATGAATGCACTTTTACAGGGATACTTCTCTCAGTTCATGGCTCTCTACAATTTCCTGTCCTTTGTAGAACTTTATAATTTTTTTCTTTTTTTTACTTCTCCTAAACCTATTTTTGGCAACCCAATTATTGAAGCCCACTAAGTTAATTATGCATTGTTTTTCATTGTCTCTCTTGCCTTCAATCTGTCCTGTATAAAATTTTCCAAGCCCTCATTTCTCAAGATCTGAAATGTACATGATGAGATGTGATGACAGCTCATGTGAAAGTCCATTTCATATTTTTAAAATATTACACATACTTTGAAAATGTCTTAAAATTTTAAATATGTTCTACCAATTCCAAAATTGAATGGGGATGTGGGGGTCATCATGCAAAAGATCTTGAAAGTTCTACTTCATCTATATACCATCTCTTTTCAGAACATTAGGGTTCATGGCTCTCCACAATTTTCTGTCCTTTATTGCTTATAATAAATTATGTATTTACATTATTCAGACTATTGTCCTCATCTTTGTTGCCATTTGTACAATGTTTCGGCCGTTGTACACTCTGGTCCTCTTCAGGTGCTAAACGTGGTACAAATGGCAACAAAGATGAGGATAATAGTCTGAATAATGTAAATACTGTAAATACCACCTCATCTCAGAAATTTAGATAAATAACAAATTTTGTCTTTTCGTTACTTCTCCAATAATCTGTTCTGCCACATATATACACAAGCTCGTTCTTCTAGTACATGACCTCTCCTTTTTTGGGGTTCATGGCTCTCCACAATTCTCTGTCCTTCATAGCTCTTAATAATTTTTTGTTATCTCAACTAAATCCTGTTCTGCCATCCATTTACACAAAGTATGCATTGTTTCTCTATCCCTCTTGCCTTCTCACTGTTCTGTATGAAATTTTCAAAGCTCTCTTTCCTCATTTTGTACCCTAGAAATTTTAACAACCTGTTTCTGATGTTAAGTATAAGTGTCCTTTTTGTTTTGATTTTCTCTAAAACTTCCTCATTGCTCACATGTTCATTCTATGGTATACTCAGCATTTTTGTTACATGTTAGCTCTACCAACTTCATGTAGCCTACTTCTTTGTGCTTTGTTCTATAAGTCAAATTCAACTTTCTTTAAACTTTACAAACTAATGTACTACTTCCAACCAAACTATCCCCATAGATTTCATCAGTCATTTTAATTTGTACTGTTCTTTTTAGTCAGTCAGTTTAGTGTCATACATGATATATGGTTGGGTGATCATGTCTCAAAAGATACATGACTGACTGGGCAAACGATCTTCTCACAGTAGGTTGCCATTACTTTCTGTGGTAGATTGGTTGCCAACCAAGGCTATAGAACCCAACCTGTCCTGCTATTTGACCTATAGCTGAAGGAAGAAGAAACAGAATAATATCTTTCCCAAGCTTATTTACGTGTAAGTGAACACAACAAATTCAACTATAATTTAAACTCAGCTCACTGATTTCTGGTTTTGATCTGATACTCACTGCGCCACAACAGACACTCAGCTTAAAAAGAACAACATGAAGTGTTTTCATGTCTATCTTTTCTCATTGAATATTTTTCTTCCCTCAGTATGGGATAAATATGTAACATGCTGCATTGGTCACAGAGCCAAATATAATGGTTCCTTTTCCATTGTCATAGAACCAATAATGTGATCAAAAATCCCAATTGCCATATGTTTAATGTAAACTTTAGTCAATAATCACAATTCTTAGCATTACAATTCAGTGATCAGTCAGTTAAGTGATATATGCAATACACACTTGGGCAATCATGTCTCAAAAGAGACATGACTGACTGGGTAGAAGATTATCCCTCAGTTGGTTGCCATTACTTTCTGCAGTAGACTGATTGCTAGCCAAGGCTATAGAACCAAATCTTTCCTGTTATTTCATTCATAACTGGAGGGAAGAGACAAATTAATACCTTTCCCAAGAGTATTTGTGCGTAAGTAAATGCAAAGAATTCAACTGGAATTCAAACTCGGCTCCCCGATTTCTCTTTCCACGCTGATATCCACTGCACCACAACACACATCCATATACAGTGATGGATGTGTGAATTACAGTGCCCGTGTGTACTACCTCTAAAATCCCTCACAAGGGAGACACAAATCTAATTGAGAATTGAGGGAATGCTTTGGGACCCTCACTATCATATCAACATTTGCTCTTTCTACCTACAAATTAAATTGGGCACAACTATTAACAGATAAATATTTTTGTGTTTTTGATGTCATTCTAAATTCTTTTTTTTTTTTGCTCCAAATCTGTGAATTTCTTTTGCTCTTACTGACTCTCAAAAAAAAGCAACATATAAAATTCACTATTTTTTATCCATGATGTTGAATGTGTTAAAATTATTCAACTTTTTAACAAGAAAAATCTCAAGTTGATGTTAAAAATTCCCACAAGACATTGTTGATTTATTTCAGATGGAATGATTTATTATGACAGGCCTCTACTTTGTATTTTGATACATTGTATTTATTTTCAATTTTTCTAGTTAAATTGGTTACTTAGTATTTGTCTCTACTTCTGAGATGAGGTAGTATTTACACTATTTATATTATTCAGACTATTTTCCTCTTTTTTCCCTGCCATGTTTATGATGTTTCAGTCATTGTACTCTCTTCAGATACTTGGAATTTTGAATCAAACCCTTTATTATTGCACATAAAATGAAAATGATATACCCCAGTGATCATAATAAAGGGTTTGGTTTGAAATTCCTAAAACCTGAAGAAGGCCAGAGTGTAAAACAGCCAAAACATCATAAATATGGTAGTAAAGATGAGAATAATAGTCTGAATAATGTAAATAGTGTGAATTGTTTACCTATATTGCATATGAACTATTACTGCACATAATTAGGTTACAATAAAATGTTTGTTTTTATATGAATACTACCTTATGAAACTTGAGATGTAGTAGAGTGGAGGATGCCCCATATCATAGATTCTTGGATCCGGTTATCATAAATTTAGGTGGTCACTATCCCTGGTGAATTGGGCATGGCTATTTTCATTGTTCATCTCCCTCGCCAAACCTGTGTCATTTAGGGAATTTTTTCTTGACATTTGTCCCTGCTAAGATTAATTATGTGACGTTTTTTATTCACTGCAATAAGCTGTGAGTTTTGCTTGCAGTCCAGTCGTATTGATAATGCTAACCACAATTTAATAATGATGATAAAATATAAAAGTTGTAACCATCATGTTTATGTGGTTCAACCTCAATAAGTTTTCTTCATATGAGGCATCAAGAGGTATCTAATGTTGTGTTGCCAATTTCCCTACTGTTAGGATTTTGATGAAAACAGATAGCAGTGTGATCCCCAAAATTGCCTGGAATAAACTAAATAAAGTGGCATGTGCACTTAAAAGGATAATGATTCAAATGGGAGCACTTTCACAAAGAAGTTTTTTGTTAACAATGACCTTCCTCTTAGCCTTTCCCATGATCCATACTTCTAAAATACCCATGACCATACATTTTAATAATCTTTTTTCTGCTACACAGAATTCTAAAATAACAATTACCAATTCCATCTGGGTTTTTGCACGTATAGAATGTTTTTGGCAAAAGATCCTATGAAAAAAAAATAGTTCCAACAAATGTTTGAAGTAACATTAATTTACATTATTTACACTGTTCGGTTCGCTGTCCTAATCTTTATAGCCATGTTTACAATATTCTGGCAGTTGTGTGCGCTGGTCTTTTTCAGGTACAAAGAATTTTGAATGAAACTCTTTATTCAGAATTCTTAGCACCTGAAGAAAGCTGAAGCATACAACAGCCAAAACATTGTAACCATGGCAATAAAGATGAGAACAACAGTTCAAACATTGTAAATTATGTAAATACTTCCTCATCACAGAAGTATAGAAAAATATTAATTTATCTGCACACAACAAAGAACACAAATGATATGAGGCCAGTTTTAAAAAAAGCATAAAATTTATTCTTTACACCCAAAAAAGAAGAATTACATAAATTTAGTAATTTGAGTGTTTAATGATGGCCAATGACATGTAAATTAACAATGGATATGAAACATGCTTTTGAAGAATTAAAATTATATTGCTGCATAAAAAGGTCCTCAAAAAGGAGAACTACATATAATGAAGAAAAAGAACATTTTTCAAATAAAAATTTGGTACACATTTTTATTTGAAGAAAGTTTGTGATTTCTCTCTTTTGTAACAGCAAAGACTTTTCTTTTAAGGTGGGAGTGACCAAGTTGTTTCAGATTTTATCAGTATTGATAGATAGTCTAAATTCTTCTGCATCATTTTCCATCTGGACCAGGACAACCTGAATTCCTGTAGCAGTTTGACTGCAACTCCAAAAATCAAATTCAAGCTCCCTCTTCTGTAATATACAGGTTGACTGCAAATACACTGACTCACAAATTTTTCATTGGTTCCGATGTAGTAAACAGACATTGCTACTTTAACACTAATCAAAATGTACCATACGAATTTTTTTTAAATTTAAAAATTAAGCCAGAGCCCTCACAGTATCTGCTTTATCTCTAAAAGCTTGATATATATAAATTCTTCTTCTTAGCCCATTGCTTGCAGTGGAACATATGCCATAGATGACACACTCTATTCTAGGCTGGCTCATTGTTGTCAATGCTTCTGTAACTTGTTCATTTTACCAGTTAGAGTGTCAACCCTACTCAAACCCCTTTATCCTCCAGGCAAAGTGGTCCACCTCCAGTCTGGTTTTGAATTCAGAGTTTTTTCTTTCTCCTGGGCCAGTTGCCAACTAAGGCTATAGAATCCAGTCTGTCCTATCTACCCATAGCTGGAGGAAGAAGAGATGAATTCATTCTTTTCCCAAGGCTATTAGCACATAAGTGAATGTAATAAACAGCTGGAATTTGAAATCAGCTCTCCAATTTTTCAATCTAAACTACTATCCATTACTCCACCATGCCTTCTCATGTAAATTAAATTTCTTAAAAATGTTGGCAAACATGTCTTCATGTAATACATTACCTTGATTGACAAAGATACAATTGACAAATATATCCAGTTGTTGATGGTGTCAGCAGGACAACAAAGGCAGCAACCGGCTTGAAAGGAGATAGCCAGCAAAGATGAGTGATAGATATATCTGGCTGTAGATGATGTTGATTAAGCAACAATCTGAAAAAGCAAAAAAGCATAGGAATTTGGGGGCTATATAAGTCTGGTGTTTTGGGCTAAAGACAGAGATTCCCTCTGGCTGAAGAAGAAGAGACTGGCTGACTCCCAACAGCTACCTTGCATGTGCATGAATTTTCTTTAGCTACCCTCCTACTCTAAACAACTGTCACTGATGAAGAATAAAAATATATGATTATATTTTTATATATATGTATTCCTTGTTGTCTTTCAAGATGGTCATTGTTTTCCAGCAGTGATATATAACATTTTTTCAGGGCTGTGGTGCTAAGTAGAGAATTTAAGTTATGCTGCCTTGAAGTGTGGGTGTTTCAAAACCTTCTCCTCAATAAGTCATTGCTTTCTAAAGCCATTTACTAATTGCAGTCCTTTTATTCAACAAAAGAGGATCACACCAGTTTCATCCAGGTTTTTACAAAGGCTTGAGAGTACATCTTTCATTGGCCAGTAAATATGAAAAAACTTATTTTTCTATGAATTAAAAATATAAATTCACAATAAATCACAAAGAAATAATTTTAGCAGGTCTTTAACCACTAATTCTAAAATAGATTTTCACACAACTCTAATAATTTCTTTCAGCAATCTGTCTGGCATAAAAATATACTTTTCTCTAAGGTATGTATTACAAAATCAACCTAGGCAGTTAAACGTTTATTTACTACACAAAAGTCTAATTAATAAAAAATAAAAATTCTAAATATATTTTTTGTTTGTGATTCTGTTGTGCCAATTTAAGAGGTTCAAAAAAGTATGATAATCACTAAAAGCTACAGGCTTCATTCACTTGAAGTTATTTTTAATTATTGATCTCAGTTGTATACAACTGATAGTTTAAATATTTCTGAACAAGTTTGGCACCATGCATTTACAGCTTCTTCAATAAATCAAATTCACGTAAAGATTATGCCTTATGGAGTTAATTGAAAAAATTCATATTTACAAAATAACTTGACATTTTATTTTTGTTTGATAGAATTTAAACCAGTCAAGGGCAAACCATGACCCGTAAACTGCATGCTGCTCATCACACTTTCTGAATATCCCTCCTAATTTTACAAGAAAAAAAACATTTATTAAAATTTTGTTTGTTTTGTTCCATTCTTACTTGTTCACTCACTCTCTCACCCACTCAAAAAGGTTTGAGGAAGTTGGTGTCAAAAGGGGAATAGCTATTATATGCTTGATTCTTATTCAGTTTTTTCTTCAATATATGGATCATATTCCTATTGAATAAACTGATTTCTCAAGTATTAATTTTTTCTTTTAATTATTCTATATCATGACAATAGCATGTGATAATATTATAGCAAGGTTTTGATTATGTATTTCCTATAAAAAATATCTTTTTTGATAGAAAAGATATTTTTATCAAAAAGAAAAAAATGAAAATTTCTCAGTATTTTCCCTATTTCTAAGGCAGGTGCTTACACAAATGATCTTGAGGTACCTTCAACAAAAATTTACCTTGAATTGTTTAGTAGTGAGGCCCCTCTGATGAAGAGCCATCTCATGTGACCCATGAAAAGATTGTCCATAACTGATTTAGACAATATCTATGTTAATAATTAAAAATAATTTTGTCATTTTTTTTTTTTTTTTTTTTTTGCCTATTTTACTCAAAATGGCCCCCATATACATAAGGGGTAAAATGGACCCATATAATTGGAGTAGATAGATCTATCTATTGCCCGGTTCACACTCCACCCACGTCTATTGAACAGGTTAAGAGGCTCATCCCTTGTTCCCTGTTTAGGATGTGATTTCCTGCTTTCTCTTTTCCAATCTTTCCACTATTACATAGCCCCCTGCACATCAGTGGCATTACCGCCTTGCTTGGGGTGATACGATTAAAAAATTAAAAAATAAGTGGGGAAAGTTGAAGAACCTCAAGATATTTGTATACTATTTTCTCCTGACATCAACTTGTAAAATTTGAGCCCCCACCAAAAAAACGTCTGCCTAGCCAGTGCTCTTGCTGTCTGTATTAATCATGATAGATATTATCTATCACTCCAGATTATGATATCTTGGGAAATATATTCTTACGTTTATGGTTTCCGTCATTGTTTTAGTCAGTGTCAGTAGAAAGAATAAGATGAGATGTTTTTGTTTGTCAAAACCTGATGTAGGTATAAAAGTTATTTTATCCAAGTTGTCCCTTTGAAATATGAAAAAAATTCCAAATGTCATTCTTATCCCTAATCCTGACAGAGACAAATGTGTTTGGGTGTCTCGTTTTCTCCTTCTTTGTACTGTGTGTCTAGGTATTAGATCTCATTTGTAAATCTCTTATTTTTCCTGCTTGCTCTTTCTCTATTCTGATGACTTAGTCTTTGTGATGGAAGAAAGTACAATATTTTACAGTATCTATAGATTAAGCTGTTTCAATGTAGTCACATATATAATGAGAGCCATTCAGGAGCCTGTTCCTGTATGTAATATAGAAAATCAAAAAGTCAAGCTAAGTGGTGTTTTAAAGGCAAGAAAAATTTCATGATAGTTTAGGAAAAAATATTTTATTTGGGATATTGATAAAACTTGAAACAAAATTTATAATATTTACATTATTTATATTCAGTCTAATATTCTCATCTTTGTTGTTATTATCACAAGATTTTGGCTGTTGAACTTTCCAGGCTTTTTCAAGTGCTTTTTAATCTCGGTAGCTCTCAGGCAGTTTCAAATTGAACCCTTTATTTAATCTACAAGAGCAGATTGTTCATGTTTCAATGTTCATATCTAGTGCTACTCAGTTATTGCTAACACAGGTAATTCAAAACAAACATACTTTATATGATTTTGTGCAGAAATATTTCAGGGTTAGGCATTTCAATTCTAAAAGGTGTGTCTCATCTACACTTTTTGATATGATCAAAATAATTAACATGGTACAAAGGAACCAATGTTGGATTTTATAGAGAGATATTTGAAGTTAACTGGTTTTAGCATAGACTGATATAAAATTATTTTGTCCAAACTAATTGAATCAAAAAATTGTATTCTTGACTATTTTTTACAAAAGACCTCATTTATCTGATTTTTAAACTATTTTATCCTCTAATTAGAAAGTAGCCATGAGGAAATTTTAAGAATTTTAACTTGTTACAATTCTTTTAATTAAATTTCAAGTTTTCTATTTTCTCTTCCAAGATTTATTTGGACTGTTGAGCTCTTTGTTGACAAAATATTCTGGATCATTCATTCTACATCCTTCTTCAGATATACAATCTGTAAAAGAAGAGACAAGTCTCATTTCTACAGAAATATGTAAGAAACAGAAAAGAAATAGTAACTAATATACAAACAGGCTTGACACATTCCCAACAATGTGAGCTGCACAGACAATACAACTATCGGCTACTTATGTAACACAGGTAAACACATGATTATACAATAGATACACTATTTCTGTGAAAAAGAAGCAGGTCTCTTTTTTACAGAAAAAGGTAAGGAACATAAAGAAATCATAACTGACATTAGCCTTTGTTCATTCCCAGCAATGTGAGTTGATGAAACACATGTGGAACAAAGGTATGCTAACCATTTAAGTAAAGAAAGATGCACTACATTAAAGTCTACACTTGTTTGATGGATACATGTTTGACAGTTTAATGTATGTTGTTTCATGCAATATTCCCAATTTGGAATTTTTTTCTGTTCAGTTTCTATTGGTAAAAACTTAAAATTGTTTTGTGCTTTTCCAGTTTATTTATATATATATATATATATATATATATATTATACATCATGGAAGCACAAAGGTAATTTGAATTGTGGAATAACTGGCCATGGTTAAGTACAATTGGAAAAATTCTCAACAAACAGAACTGAAAAACTTCTCAATAAACAATAAGAAAAGGTAAAAAGAATACCTCAAAATAATGCTAAGCAAAAAAAATATACATATGTAAAGCAAGGCAACAGTATTAAGACAAAAAATTCTCAAAGTTAGAATTGTATTCACATGCAAAAGAGATACAGTCAAGTGGTTATCACGTTTCTGATCTCAAGATAAGAAAGAACAAAAATATGGGCATGAGACCAATAGTTATTCATTTTTATTGATTAGAAAACAATCCCAGCATGCATCTGTAGGATTTGTCTATAAATTTGGAGAAGGAATGTTTTAGCAGTCATTCTTTATTTGATTTGAACCAACATGAATATATGATTTTATATCCGAGAAAGCATTAAAATGATTCTGCTTATTTAACAAAGAGATTTTATTTTTACTGATAATGACATTTTTGAGATTACTTTATATAGTTGCGATCTGAATATTAACAATGTTCTGAACAGACAGTCTGATATAAAGACTAATCAGTTATGGACAGCTCTACTCAACAGCTCTACTCAACAGCTCTATTCATCTCAGAAAAAAACATAGTTTACATTTTCTCTTTCTTTCATTTTTTATAACATTTTCCATGAGCAAATGAATGTGCTTTCTGATGTATAAAAAAATTTTGGCAATGTTTAATCTTTATGCCTGCAAAAAAAATAAATAAATAAAATAGTGTGCCAAAAGAACAGTTATTCTCTTGATACCAATATTACTGTATGCACTTTTGACTCCCTCAGCAATGTTTATATACAAGATTAGATAAATACACAAACCATGCACAATGCAATATTTATTATTTATCATTTTATAAAGATTACTTGTCATTTTATATATCTTCAAAAATTCATTAAAAAACACAAAATTATCAAAATACATAAATCAACTATAATGCAATGTTTATTTTGAAAAATTTCTGAAATTTAAGAAAATGGTGGATAAAATTGCAAACATTTTAAATAAGCAATCTAATAAATAATGTTTAATATTTTGGTTGATAATTCAGTCAGTCATTTAACCGCCATTTGTGATATATACTTGGGCGAGCATATCTTTTTAGAGACATTACTGATTAGGCATATTTTCCTGCAGTAGGTTGCCATTACTTTCTGTGGTAGACTAATTAACAACAAAGGCAATAGAACCCAATTTGTTCTACTATTCAAAAGAAGAAGAGATGGATTAATACCTTTCCCAAGGACATTTGTACATAAACGAATGAAACGAATTCAACTAGAATTTGAACTCGGCTCTGATTTCTCGTTCCAAGCCAATAGCCATTATACAACACACCTCTGATTCGAACTCACAAGAGTAAAAAGAAATTTATAAAATTCATTTTCATGTGTTTGCTTTCTTTTTAAATTCTAATCACCACCTTTTAAAACATTAAACGTTGACAAGGGCATTAAAAGTGTATACAAATATTTTCAAGGCAACTTCTCTGATGAGCTTTTTTTCCCTTGGTGCCTCTACAACATCAATTTAAGCATGCTACTAGATTGGCATTTAGGTCCCACTTGTTTTCTGTTGAAATATTTAAATTTAAGCATCATGGACCAGGCTTGCCTCCCAGAGAGTAAAACACTATGCCTCCTTGGTCTCACACTTTCAGCGGACCTCAAGTGGAATGACTATATCGAATCCATTGCTATATCCGCTGCTATGAAAGTCGGTTCTCTGTGCAGGGCCCGGAGGTTTTTCTGACTGAATCTATCCTGCACATTTATAAATCTACCATCCGCTAGTGCATTGAATACTGTTGCCATATCTGGTCGAGTGCCCCTGCTATTCTCCTTGGGCTTCTCGACAAGGTACAGCGGAGGGTCTGTAATATGATCGATACCAACTTAGCAGACTGCCTGCAGTCTCTCTCTCACGTGGCTTCCCTGTGTCTCTTCTATAAATACTTTCATGGCTTCTGCTCCAATGAACTTAGATCACTGGTGCGCCCTAGGTTCGAATTTGCACAAGATACTAGATTAGCAACTAGATTCCACCCTTTTACAGTGAAACCGATAAAATGCAACCACAACTTCTACTCCAACAGTTTCTTTTCTCGCACTTCCCGACTGTGGAATTCCCTTCCACAAGACTGCTTCCCCGATGACTACAATCTCCAGGAGTTTAAATGTAAGGTCAATAGACACCTCCGAACAAACTAACTGGCTTCCATTCTTTCAAACACTCTTCCCACCCACCCAACTATCTATCACCCCACTTCTGACATTTCCTATATCTAACCACTCTTTCTATTTACCTTCCCCGATGTAGCCCCAAACGCAATAGTGGCAGTGGAATGCCTTGCTTGGGGTGAAATGATTAAAAAAAAAAGAACTTCTACTCCAACAGTTTCTTTTCTCACACTTCCTGCCTGTGAAAGTCCCTTCCATCTCCTCACTTCCCAGATAAACATAATCTTTAAACATTTAAATGCAATGTTAATCACTACCTTCTATAGACTTTAATTCTGTTCATCTTTTGTCCTTTCTCAATCTTCGCTATACTCAGTCTGTTCTCTCTCTCTTTAACTCATAACCCCTGCATACTAACAGTATTCCCACCTTGCTTGGGGTGAAAATATTTTAAAAACGCAATCTAAAAAATAAATTGTGATTAATATTTTTATTGTCACGAATAAAGAAAATGTATGAATCCATTTTTATACATTCATTTTTTTATTCTTATCACCACCTTTTAAACATTAAACATTGACAAGGGAGTTAAAAGTGTGAACAGTAATGGTGATGCCAAGAGAATAACTGACCTACATACCATTTTTTGCAGGTATGAAGATTAAACATTATCAAAAGTTCCAATTAAAGATGTGATGGGACACAAACACTAACAGAAAGGTTTTCATTTTTGATCCTTAATAGTAAAGAGAACAGGAATTAAGAAGATAAAAGATAATGATTGACATTGCATTTAAATTTTTGAAGATCAGAGTAGATCAGAAAGTAAGAAGTGAAAAGTAAGGCAATAAAGCCACTAACATACAGGTGGTTACTGAGTGTGAGAGAATGAGAAAAATACTATTAGAAGAGAACAATAAAAGAACAGGAATAAAGAAGACGGAAGATAACGATTGACATTGGATTTAAAATTTTGAAGATCAGAGTAGATCAGAAAGTAAGACGCTAGAAGCAAGGCAATAAAGCCACTAACCTGCAGCTGGTTACTGAGTGTGAAAGAATGAGAAAAACTACTATTAAGGAGAGAGAACAATAAAAGAACGGGAATTAAGAAGACAGCAATTGACAAAATAACAATTGACATTGCATTTAAATATTTAAAGATCAAATTTGACTGGCAAACAAAAAGCAAGAAGATAGTTCACAAACAAGAAGGGCAATAGAAGAAACTTTTACCATAGAACTTATGAAGTTTTATTGTAAAAGTTGAATATAAATGGAGAAGGATATTGTTACGAGGATGCATTTATATACAAAAATAATATTAATAATGTATAAAAAGTTATAGTAATGGATTCTATTGAGTCCTAAGTGTTATTCCAAGAAAGTTCTAATTCATGAAGTCGCGAAACAATAGAGAAATTAGGAATAGAACATTTTGGAAGTTTGTAGAATGTTCCAGATAGTTCGAAAGTTTCTAGAAGTATGCAAATTAGGTGTTAGCCCCTATAAAAATAGGTTTTGGGCACGGAGCTGTCAGTTGGTAGGAGGATGGGTTGAGCTCTGCAGCTCCGGTAGATTCAAGATGTATATCTGGCTGTAAGAATCTATCTAGTCAATGACAAACAAAAACTTGAAAGAGTTGTTAATGATTTTACTATCATATCAACCGCGGTAAAAATTTTAGGATCGAGATCCAGCCGAAAGAATTTTGCAGACAAAGTCAGAACAACTAAAACCTTGAAAGAGAACCTCATGGAACAAATACATATTTTTGCCTTTTTCATTGACCAAGCCAATAATTAGTCTATATACGCGTTTAAGGATTTCCAAAAAGTTTAGCACTTATCTGCCCTGCTAACTTCATGAGTAAGATATCTGACAACTTACTTCTCCTCCTCTCCTCATAACACTTTGCTGGACAGTAGTAAACTCTATGTTTCTATTTGAGCGCAAAACTGTACATTTGTAAATATTTTTGTCTAATGTTTTGTGAATTAAATATCTGTATTTTATCTCTGAGTTTTGCTCAATCATTTTTATTTCTCTTATGTTACAATTAACCTGTAACAATATGTAGTCTACATAAATGATCCATAGAATAATTGACATTGCATTTGTTAAATACAAGCTTATTTTCATGAAATTAGTTTTACTTCATAATAAGGTATTTACAGTTCCTAAACTAATCGATTACTAAAAAATGAAATAAGCTAATTTTTCATCAAATGGTTATGAAGGTCCACCAAAAATATATTAAGTGTAAAAGGGGTCCATGGATAAAAAATGGTTGAGAACTGCTGGACTAAAGTGATGCATAAGTTGATGTAATTAAACACATGCATAAAGGAAAGAAGATGCTGAAACTTTAAATTTAAACATTTTTCTTCACAATATGTATTTGTGTATTTATAGTTTTTATATATATATATATTTATACAAGTGAGTATAGAACAAGGAGAGAAAAGAAAAATTTTTTCCCCGTCCAAAACATTAATTTAAAACAGTGCTTGATATATGATGTATAGAGCTGTGAATACTTATTATAAATTATGTTTTAGAACATGTACATAATTTTTTCTATATAAGTCCTCTTCTCTACAATCATATGTTTGTTTCAATGTTGGGACTCCAACATATCATCGGGAGAAGGAATCCTTCTCCTAATGATATGTTGGAGTCCCAACATTGAAACAAACATATGATTGTAGAGAAGAGGACTTATATAGAAAAAATTATGTACATGTTCTAAAACATAATTTATAATAAATATATATATATATATAAATTATATTGGCTCTGTAATTTTAATTATATTGAGCTCTCCTCCTGTATCATTTTTTAATATTAAAATTTTTAATATTAATTAGGATCAGGTTCTTGGGATTTACCTTTTTACTTTTCCGTTTTGGATTAAAGTATTTTAATAAAAATAAATAAATATATATATATATATATATATATATACACACACACACACACACAATACACAAGTATTTTAATAAAAAAATAAATATATATATACATACGCACACACACACACAGGGGTGGACAAAATAATGCAAACACCTTGACATTTCAAGCAAATTTATTTCAATATTGGGTAGGACCACCTTTAGCAGTAATTACAGCTTCAATTTTGCATGTGATCAACTCGTACATGATGAAGAAAAGAACAAAAATCACAACTTTAGCAGTATAAATAGGTGCTTTATCATCTTAAAGATGGCATTTTCCTCTGGAAACAATTCTTGAACCATAGGATGAGGTTGATCTCTTAAAATTCTTAAATAGTCCTGACTGTTGATTTTAATAAACTTATTTAAATAATATAAGTAAAAAAATCACAACAATTCTAACAAAAAAAATTATGTACTACTAATATCAAATCAACAAACATAAAAATAGACCAGCTTTTGACACTTTCATCAAAATTTTCCAAATTATGCTATGTTGTTATATGTTGTTTCTTTATATTCTCCACCCCTGTGTGTGTATATATATATATATATATATATATATATATATATAGTTTTTCCACTGAAATATATGAAAGCAAAAATTCTTCTCAGGCAAAATATTGATTATGCAGACATCATGCCATGAACTGATCTCCACAGTTTCATTCCTAAAATGCTGTCATGTATTTCAGACAAAAGTTCTAATGTAACTGTTGCCCCCTGTTGGACGGGAAAAGTGTCAGCTGGTATATCATGCGGTCAGCTAGTACTATCTCTGCTGCTCTGACCAAAATTATCTTACCTGCCTCCAGACAAGATTATTAGATTTTTTAAGTCTATCTCTTCCTCAGAAAACTTAAAATAATGTTGTGATTTCATTCCTGGCAAGAGGGTAGATTCAGAAATAACCAAACATGAACATATATATGTATGAGTTGAATATATGGATCAGAATCTGACAAGATGATAGAATAAAGAAAAAAGAACAAATAGGAAATGTGTGTCAATCTAACATGTTTCACTTTTATTAAAGTTTCTTCAGAGACCAAGAGATAAAAAAACAAAGAGTCAGAAAACTGGTATGTGATTTGGGGTTTGTTCTTATTGGTCAGATATGTGTCATGTGTATTAATGCCATAGATGGTTTTTAAATGTATGTTCATGGAATATTTTGGATGGTAAAAAATCAAATGACTCTAAAGATTGAAGACATTTCAATAATACCCATATGAACCTTCAAAACTGGCATCACTGACAACACAACTCAGCTAAGTTACAAGTTCCTACGCAAAATTTATATATATATATATAATCCTACAATGATGGCATGACTTGGAATAGTGTCATTGATGTAGGATAATACATATATTTATTAATATAATTAATATCTCTGTTATACTACACTGAACACTTTTATTAACACATGAATAATATTTTTATATATGTGCGTATACTTGAGTGTATACACATATGTATATTTATTAACACTCATACCTACCTATATATATATATATGCATACATATATACATAATAGTAAATGAGGTTGACCAGCAGATAGTTGTTCAAGAAAAGTGCTCAATGCACAAACAAAAGTATTAAATATGCAGAGCCAACAATATGTCAAAAAACAAAATGTTCACCACTTACTTGCTACTCTGGTTTCAACCATACCAGTCTCATCAGACAGGACTTACTGCCTGATGAGACCAGTATGCTTGAAACCTGGGTAGCAAGTAAGTGGTGAACATTTTATTTGCAAGATTTATATGAATGTTGCTATAGAATTCATTTGTAATTGTCTGTAAGTCATATTAAGAGAGATAATACCATATTCTTTCATGTTGTTGACATTTAAAACTCTCCACAGATCCCATTTCTTTATTTGTAAATTGCCACAAAGAATTCTTAGGAATCATATGGGTGTGGTTACCCATTGCTTCCTACATCAATTGGAATTCAGAGTATAACTTCTTTTAGAAAAGTTTCCCTATCTACCCTGCTATTTAACCTATACTGTGGATGAGAAGACATAGATTTACACTTTTCACTAAGTTATTAGGGAAAAAGTGAATACAATAGACTAGTCCAGAATTTGAAGTCAACTCTGCTGCAATAATATGAATTGTACTGTTATTAAAACATTATGATAAAAAGTGCAAATACAAAGGAATTATTCTATAACTAGTTTTAACCTGTGAAAATTTCAGTTTTTTTAGTATAAGAAATCCATGTGCCAGTAAGAAATTCAGTTGCAAATATCTTGTGATCAGTCCAGCTGGCAAGTTATGAACAAAAACAAGGACAGAAATCTAATCTTCCTCTCATAGCAATGTACTTTTGCTCACCAATATGCAAAAAGTGACACCCGTAAGTAAAAATGCAACGGCCTTTATTCACTGAACAATTTTTCTGATTGGCCACACCAGACATGGATGCAAGAATCATTAGCATAACATTTGATACATAAGCAGTTCTTGTGCTAATATTTAGTTTTCTTTTCATCAGAAACAAACTCTCTTTTGTCAAGAATAAGGCAAGTCCTGTTCACCATTTCTACCATTCTGTGGTTCTAGTTTACTGTCTGCCACACCTATTTTAATTTTCTGATGAATCTTAATTCTTCAGTTAATGATTGAGTCTTTTCTTCTCTTTCCACATGATCAAAACAGAATAGTCCATTATTTATGAGGTAATAGAAGGTATAAAAATGTTTTAAATATTTAAAAATATTATTTAAAACAGAAATATTCTTTAAATGAAATGTTTAACACTGAAAATATAAAGTTTCTGGGTGAACTGAAATGTTCCGAAAATAGTTAAAAGTAAAAGTTTGAATTAGCTATCATACATTAACGAAAAAGCATTCTCAGCCAGTTCTCAGCCCAACCAAGAAGCCCTTTAAAAAGAAAATTCAGTGTTTAATTAGTCACTCAGGTTTTGAGAAGTATGCCAGGCCAAAAATCTTCAAAACTCACTCTTCCTAATTGCAATTCCTCTTTCTTAATACCATTGTGAAGTATAGAGCCACAGACTCAGTGCGCTAGGTAATGCTGTGGTAGTTTTTGTAGCAAATCAGCTTTTAATGAAGTTGAGTTTCAACTACTTAACCAGTTTTGAATTCAGAGTTGTCATTTTTCCTAGACTGGTTGCCAACCAATACTAGAAAGTATAAGTTTATACAAAAGGATGTTGATAATACCTTGGATGGAATATGTGAACAATAGAGAAATGTTTCAGGGAAAATAGAAATAAAAAGGACAGGATCAAAAAGAGACAATATAAAACTTAGGGATGCATAATGAAAAAAGAGGACTTGGAGAATTTTGCACTCAAAGTACAAATAAAAGGCAAGAGGAAAGGGAGAAACAGTAAACTACCTAATGAACTCATGTAAATGGATGGCTAAACAGAGATTGGGTGATAAGATAGTAAAGAAACAAATTTACTTAGAGCTACAAAGGTTGAGAAATTGGGAATTTACATCCTAAAATAAAATAACACAAAACCGGTAAATTATAATAAATAATGTGTTTAATTGACCACCAATGTGTTTAATTTACATCCTAAAATAAAATAACACAAAACCGGTAAATTATAATAAATAATGTGTTTAATTGACCACCAATGTGTTTAATTTACATCCTAAAATAAAATAACACAAAACCGGTAAATTATAATAAATAATGTGTTTAATTGACCACCAATGTGTTTAATTTACATCCTAAAATAAAATAACACAAAACCGGTAAATTATAATAAATAATGTGTTTAATTGACCACCAATGTGTTTAATTTACATCCTAAAATAAAATAACACAAAACCGGTAAATTATAATAAATAACGTGTTTAAATCATAGCTGAAGGAGAAAAAAAGATTGATTCCTACCTTTCTGAAAGATATTTGTGTCAAAGTGAACACAATAAAGTTAGAGAGAATTTGAATATACCAGTTCCAATTTCTTTACTGAAGGTTACCAATGCTGGTGCATACTACCCCTAACCTCCAACCAGGTGAGCAAAGACTGATGAGGGGCTCCAGACAGTGTTCTGTGACTCTTAATGTCTTATCAACATTTATATATGTTACAAGTTAAATTAAACTGAGTACAACTGACTATTAAAGAACAAAAAAATTTTTCTGGTATATGCTTTCATCCTGTGTTTTTCTTTTCACATACAAATCTGTGAATTTGTTTTGCAAATGATAAAACACTATATAAAATTCACTATTTGTTATCTAATGCAAGATCTGTTAAAATTATTTCACTTTTTAACAAGAAAAATCTCAAGTTAACATTAAAAATTACCACAAAACATTGTTGATTTATTTAAGATAAGTACTTTATGGCATCTTTAATTTGTATTTATACATTGTATTTATTTTCAATTTTTCAAGTTGAATTGTTCACCTATCTTGTATATGATCCATTATTGTACATAATTAGCTTACTGTAAAATTTATATTTTATATGAATATTACCTTATGAAAATTGAGATGTAGTAGAGTGGAGGATGCCTCATATCATAGATTCAGGAGGGCGCCCAAGACATCCTTGCACCAACCTTGATACCCATTACTTTATTGTCATTAATAATAAGTTAAATCTAATATTAAGAATTAATTACATAATTAGGTTACAATGAAATTTGTATTTTATGGAAATACTACCTTATGAAAATTGAAATGTAGTAGAGTGGAGGGTTCCTATCTCATAGATTCAGGAAGGTGCCCAAGACATCCTTGCACCACCCTTGATAGCCATTATTTTATTTTTTATTAATATTATGTTAAATTCAATATTAATTGTAGATTAATCTCTATAAGTATGATCACAAATTTTTGTAAAAAGCATTTTTTTCTTTTGAAATTTTAAAAAAGTAAAATGATACATTCTCAAGACAGTAAATTAATAAAAATCTTAACACTTATGTATCATTCTTCTCTGATGTGCCTTGTGGGGCAGTAGATATCAACTTGGAATGAGAAATCAGTGAGCCAAGTTCAAATTCAAATTGAATTCATTGCTCATTCACTGATGCAAATACCCTTGAAAAAGGTATTAATCCATTGTTTCT
The DNA here is from genome assembly GCA_037127315.1 of Ascarosepion bandense. Classification (NCBI taxonomy): domain Eukaryota; kingdom Metazoa; phylum Mollusca; class Cephalopoda; order Sepiida; family Sepiidae; genus Ascarosepion; species Ascarosepion bandense. The sequence continues at coordinate 4,599,384 of JBBBDQ010000419.1, forward strand.
TTTTCCAGCTATGGGTTAAATAGCAGAACAGATTGAGTTTTGTAGCCTTGGTTGGCATCTAGTCTATCACAGAATACCATGACAACCTACTGCATGAAAATCTTCTGCCGAGTCAGACTTGATTGCTCAAGCGTGTATCACGTATGGAACTTAGCTGACTGACTGATCTTTCTTCTCAGAAAATGCAGCAGAATTTTAGAAACTGGAGATGGAAAAAACCTGACAGAAGTTCATAAACCTGCTAACGAGAGTCTATTCTCACTACGAACAAATTGCAACTTGTAGCCCTGATGGATTTTTTCTGCAAATATTTCTTAACTTAAAGTTAATAATTCTGTTTGCTGTCATTAGTGAATGAGTCATTTTATATTTTATTAAAAACTGTTTTATTCATCTATCAATTTGTTGATGTGATATATCTCCCAATCAGTTAATGCGCTAAAACCTAATCTTAATCTCTTTTGATCCAATTTCAGTGACTCTGGGAGTGTTAGAGTTTTCTTTGCTTTATGACAGTGATAACAATGCCCTTAACTGCACAGTGGTACGTGCAAGGGTAAGTCATTTCTTTCACTCTTTAGTAGTTATTTAGTATATAGACCTTTTTTTCATGTTATTTAATATGTAAATCAGTTTTTTTCTTTGTTATTCAATATATATGACTTTTATTTATTATGTTATTGATTCAAAACTTGACTATTTACTTGTCATGCAAAGGACTTTGGCAATTTTTCAGTTAATGTTCTTATGATGATTTCAAATCAGCTTAGGAAAAATCACATAAAAGATATTTCTTTTTTATCTTCTCTTCATGCTAGTGAAATGGACTTGTCTATTCTGGGCTTTGTGAAGAAATGGACACGTCTTTTTTCAAGTGGGTGTATCATAAAATGAACTTGTTTCTTTCCAAATGTGTTGTAAAATGGACTTGTCTATTCTGGCAGAGTGGTGAAATGAACTTGTTTATTTCTAAATGTATTATGAAATGGACTTGTTTATTTCCAAATGTGTTTGAGAAAATGACTTCTTTATTTCCAGATGTGTTTGAGAAAATGACTTGTTTATTTCCAGATGTGTTTGAGAAAATGACTTGTTTATTTCCAGATGTGTTTGAGAAAATGACTTGTTTATTTCCAGATGTGTTGTAAAATGGGCTTGTCTATTTCTGGTTGTATGGACTTGGCTGTGTGGTTAAATAAACATGTCTATTTCTGGTTGTCTGGTGAAATAAACTTGTTTGATTCTTGGTGTGTTGCAAAATGGACTTGTCTATTTCTGGTTGTATGGCAAAATAAACTTCTCTATTTTCAGGTGTTTTAAAAACCATATCTTTTGTTAGTTTTACACTGACTGTTTCCTTGAAATGTGCATGTATTCATGTAAGACATGTGGAGCAACAAGCACATAAGTCATTCAGAAATAATCAAATTTCCTCAGTTCTTGCAAGATTCAAACTGGGCATCTGATTCTATGTATCTTATTTTGTATAGTACAAAGTTCTGTGGAAGTTAATTAAAAGCATGCAAACCTTCAGAGATAAAGAAAACTTTTATCAGTCAATAACTGATATGTAATCAAATCATCATGCAATTTATTTGACTATATTAGAAAAAAGTAAAAACTTTAAATGCTAACATATTGCAAATGAACCAGATATGAAAGCTTTTCTGCATCAGCAAAAAATAAAAATTAGTTGATATTAATACATTTTCAAAAAGTATTTATAAAGTCATTTTATAAATCTGAACAGTCAATTATTAATTCAAACACTTTGATATTTTAATAATGTATCAAATTTATCATCCTTGTGAAATGAAGCATTTTTACATTTATCAAAATTATATTTATTGGTATGCCCAATCTTAATAAGATATGCAGATGATACAGTGTTTATGGCAGACACAGAAATATTGCAGGAACAAAGTTATAAAGAAAAGTGGGGATAAATATGAAAACAGAATGTATGGTCATGAAACAAAAGAGACATCTCAAAAAGTGAGCTACAAATTGGAGATGTCAAAATGAAGCAATTGGAAAATTTTAACTCTCCAAAAAGTGTTATAAAAGATGACAGAAAACATGATACAAGAACTTGAAGGCATATAGGAATTTTCAAAGTAATATATTAATTATATATCAAGGTCAGTGTGGCAGACACAGAAAGAAAAACGGTTGAATAAAAGATAAAAGGGTCTTGTTTATATTAACAAGTGTAAATTTATTTAACAAGAAGAATGACATCAATCTTGTTGTTTTGAAATACCATATATGTTTAAAAATCTGCATAAAGTTTTTCTTTGTGAAGTGCATTTAAGAGTTCAATTTTCATGGTCAGATGAAAAAATTTACGAAGAAAAGACAAATCTGGTGTCACTGTGAGTGTGTACAATTTAAGTAGGGGAACAAGTTCATCCTGAGTGTGAAGGAAAATGGAAATGATGTCTTTGTTCCTTTTTCTTTTTTGTTGCCAACAGGTAAGAGGAAAGGGGAAAATCAGTTAGTGCAGTGTGAAAAAAGAGAATGAGAAAATGTAGGCTGTTAGAACTTGGCATCAGTCAGATGACTATTAGCTCTCTGTAATGTTCTTTCATTGTTGACAGTACATGAGGAAGAAGGACAAAGTGAGAGAGTAAGAAAATGCATGTCACCTGGACTTGGTGTCAAGTTAGACAACCTGTGGCTCTCTGAAGTGAAAAGAAAAATATCATGTGCACTTACATGTTTGTGGAGAATAGAATTGGATCAACTTTTAAGTTTTTTCCTTATGTCTGAATAAGAGATTATATCCATTTTAAATTTGCTGATGTCAGCACAATAATAAAATTTAGTGATCCAACTGTCTTATGAAAAGTGCTTTTTTATTAGCAAATGTATAAATGCATGGGTTTTATTGTCTCATGAAAAGGTATAGGTGTGTGTAAGCTCAGATTTTCTGTGCAATCAATTTTTACGAAAACGGACACTATCAAACATCAAATGTCTGTTAATGAAATTTAAAAGTAGAACAAAGCTAATTATCCTGAGTTTCTGTCATAGCACAATAGGTTATTAAGCTTATCTTGCAAACTAATTTTACTCGTAATGTGAATTCATTTCCCAGTGGATACATAAAACAATACAAGAAAAAGAAAAAAAGAAAAAGAAAAAAAGAAAAAAGAGAAAAAAAAGAAAAAAAGAGAAGACAAAAGCCAAAAAGGAAGAAAGTAAACAAAGGTATGTACTAACAAGAAAAGAAAGAAAGAAAGAAGTAAAAAGGAAATGAAAAAGAAAAACTCAAATCATGCAATCAAAATATATGAAGTGATCTGATCAGGTGCTCATCTATACAGTGCCTTAACAATCACATCCATTAATAGGACTGATAATGATGATACACAAAGAGTTATCAAATATACAATGTTCCTCTCAAAAATAATACCTAATAATATATTTTATTGATGACTCATAACATGTTGGTGGTATAACAGCAGAAGTTGAATTTTTCCACTAGTAAACTAGAATGGTGGGAGGGGCTTAGTTACAAATGACAAAATTAGTCTTATCTAAAATTGTGTCTAAAACAGAAGTGATTCATTGAAAAAAATGGACCCATTGACATTCCTTGAAGCTTACTTAGCACTTTTGGAGAATAAACAATGGATGTGAGCATAGTCAAATAATAAGTAATGTGTTTGAGTCATATTCTAGATGATCCTGCACAGTAAAGGCAAAAGTGAAAAGAAAGTAAAAAAAGGTATTCGCTGAAAAAAGAAAGAAAAAATATTTTTAAAAAACTTGAAAAGGAAAGTAAGGTAAAGTTACAGCTAAGACCCCAGATCACACAAGAAATGTCAGATGTTTAGTTATTCAGTGACCCTACGACAACACCTGGTCTTACGACTGATGATTATGTCATCAACATTGAAGAGTTCTGTAACTTGAAAGTAATATGTATGCATTTGATATAATCTCATACATAATAAAAATTTGTTAGCCCACTTTTCTAAGGGAAAAATATCTGAAAGGGCAAATTCAAATGATAACACATCACTCAATAAGTCTTGGTCCTGACATATAGATGGCACTAATAATAATTAATCTATATGATTTTTATGAAATACTAATCTTCAAATGGTACATGACAAAATTTGGGCTCAATCGGAATATTAGTTTACAAATGACAATTATTTAAGTAAAGCTACTGTTACAAATTTTCAAAACAATGGAAAATTCTGAATTTTGTGTGTTGATAAAACATCGCTTTCTGATGGGAAAAAATACTGTTCAAGCAAAGCAATGATTTGATGAGTGTTATTCAGACTCTGCTCTGTCAGAAACAAAGGTTAAATGGTGGTATGCAAACTTTAAATACAGTTGTATGAACACAAATGATGCTGAATGCTCAGGTCACCCAAAATTGGTAGTTATCCTGGAAAACACCAAAACATTTCATAAATTCATTTTGGCCAATCACAAATTGAAGTTACATGAGATAGCAGAGAAGAACATACCAGCAGGCAGTGTATTCACTATTTTACATATGCATTTGTCAGTGTGAAAGCTGTGTTCAAAGTGGGTGCCGTGTTTGCTCACAGTTGATCAAAAACAACAACACCTTGATGATTCAGAGCATTGTTTGCAACTGTTTCAACACAAGAAGAAGTTTTGGTATAAATATAAAACATGAGTCACTTCCCTCTGAAGTCAAGTCAGCAGTCAGCTGAGTCAACAGCAGCAGGTGAAAGCCCTCCAAAGTGACCAAATATGCAAACATCAGCAGACAAGGTTTTGGCCTTCATATTTTGGGATCCGCAAGATATTTTGTTCATCGATTACCTTGAGAAAGGAAGAACCATCAATAGCAAATATTATACAGCATTATTGGTGCATTTAAAGGAAAAAATTGCCAGAAAATGGCCACAAATGAAGAAGAAAAAGTAATCTTTTACCAAGACAATGCACCATGTCAATTACAACAATGTCAAAACTACATCAAATTGCTTCTGCATCCACCTTATTCTCCAGATCTGGCCTCCAGCAACTACTGGCAGTTTGCAGACCTCAAAAGAATGCTCTAGGGAAAGAGATTTGGCTCTAATAAAGAAGTGATATCGGAAACTGAGGCTTATATTTTGAGGCAAAAGAGAAATCATTCCACAAAAAAGACATCGAATTATTAAAGAAGTGTTGGAATCAGTGTAGCACCCTAGAAGGAGACTATGTTAATGAAGAGTCAAATTTTGCCTAAAAGTTGTAGTTTTATTAGTTAGGCCTGGGATTTATTGAGTGATGTGTTATATAAAAGAAAACACTGTTCAAATTTACCTGAAAGCAGTGCAGAAAAGAGGCTAGCTTTAAATATTTACAAAAACACAAATCCTCCAGAGTGGGTTACTAAAAGAAATTTGAACTCCCTAACAAGGATTTGCAAAATTTTTTATAACCACTGCTTTACTGCAAGCATCCAATGAGACCTGCTTTAGAAAGATTATAATCCTATTTTTATGGGAAGAAAGTAAATACTGCTTGATTATTGACATAATTTAAAGAGAATTGGGATAGCAAAGGATGCCTTCCAAAAGCTAAGCAAAGTATGAAAAAACAGAAAAATTTCATTAGAAACAAAGAAAAGAGTTCAGTAACTGTGATGCAATGTCAGTCTTCCTATATGGCAGGGAATGCTGGGCAATCTCCTCAAAGATGAAGAAGAAACTTAAAGCAACTAAAATGTAGTTCTATAAAAGGATGCTGAGTATACCATAGACTGAACATGAGCAACAAGTAAGTTTTAAAGAAAATGGAAATGGAAAATGGAAAGAAAAAGGAATCTTGACCATCAAAAAATGACAGTTGAAATTTCTAGGGTGCATAATGAGGAGAGAAGGCTTGGAAAATTTGACACGCACAACAGTTTGAAGGCAAGAGGGACAAAGGAATGCAATGAATAAACTACCTAGTGTGCTTGAGTAAATAGATAGATTTAGGAGAATTAACAAAAAGACTAAATTTATTAAGAGCTACAAAGGACAGGTAATTGTGAAGAGCCATGATCAACAACGTCCTGAAGGGACATGCAACATAGAAGAAGAATCATTACAGATGAAAACAATGCATAATAAGTAAATGGATGGTGGAACAAGGTTTAGGAGAATTAACAAAAAGGCAAAATTTAGAGACAGGAAATTGTGGAGAGGTACGATCTTCAACATCCTGAAGGGCAAGGCACAAATAAACATGATGATGACTATTATGTGTGTTGTGGTGCATTGGATATTGGCTCGGAACAAGAAATCGGGAAGCCAAGTTCGAATTCCAGCTGAACTCATTGCATTCACTTACGCGCAAATACTCTTAGGAAAGGTATTAATCCATCTATTCCTTCCAGTTATGGGTTAAATAACAGGACAGATTGGGTTCTATAGCCTTGGCTGGCAACCAGTCTACCACAGAAAGCAATGGCAACCTACTGCAGGATAATCTTCTGCCCAGTCAGTCATGTCCCTTTCGAGTCATGATCACCCAAGTGTGTATCATGTATGGCACTTAACTGACTGTCTTTAACATTCTGAAGGACAAGGCACAAATAAACATGATGATGACTCTTACTTTGTTATAACACCAAAAATTGATTTCAACTTCACTGTTAGTTTGTATGTCATTTTTATCACAAGTCACTTGATAAATCCTGAATTTAAATCCAAATCCATTTTGAAAATTTTGAATGAAGGCCACATAAGCTGACTGACTTTCACAACATCCTTTGTTCAAAACCCATGATTCCAGCATGCATCTATTTCCATATAAATATAGTACAAATCTAACATAGAAATCCTTTTATTGATTCAATGTTAAAATGTGGAAAATTCTTACCTCTAGCTAAAGCCAGGTGGAGTTTTCTGAGTAGCTTTCATACATTATAAATGTCAGATAGAAGATTAAAGATATACAGCCTTTGAAGATGTCCACCAGACAAGACTGTCATCACTGGATGCTTCCTGCTTGCCATAGCGTTCTCTTTAATGATTTAAAGTTCTCCAGATTGGTTTAATCACCAGACAGGTGCTAAAAGAAAAATGGAGCTATGAATGTCAGATACATTATTAGAGACTAGCCAGTTGTTGGCTTATATTCATGCCAGGAAGATTTCAAAGAGAGATTGAAACTCTTTAAAAGTTTTGATAGGTTTGTGCGTCTGGCTATCTATACAAAGAATATATAAAGTGACTCACAAGACCAGTAAATCCTTTGAATGGTTTTAAATTATAATCTACACATTTGACGTAAAAGGCCATAGATATTGTAGTGTAAAGAAAAACTTGAAAATTATATATACTATATAAATTCTTCTTTAATGTATCATGTCCCTTCAAGACGTTGATGATCATGTCTCTCCACAGTTTCCTGTCCTTTGCAGTCTTTAATAAATTTTCTCTTTGTGTTATCTCTGCTAAACATTGTTCTGCCATCCAAGCTCTCTAGGTAGCGTATGTGTTGCCGTCTTTTATTCTTTTCGCCTTCAATCCATCTTGTAAGTATCAAATTTTCTAAGCCCTCTTTCCACATTGAAATCAATGTTTGATTTTATAACACAGCTGATGCCAGTTGCTGCATTCCACAATTTAATGTCCTTTATACTGCTTAATAAATTTTGTCTTTTTGTTATCTTTCCTAAACCCTGTTCTGCCATCCATTTACTCATTCGCTAGGTAGGTTATGCATTGCTTTCTTCTGTTCCTCTTGCCTTCAATCTATCCTGTGAATATCAAATTTTCTAAGCCCTCTTTCCTCATTATGTACTATAGAAATTTCAACTCTTTAAAATGCTAAGTGTAAGTGTCCTTTTTGTTTCCATTTTCTCTAAAACTTCATTGCTCACATGTTCAATCTTAAGTATCCTCAACATCCTTCTGTAGAACCATATTTACTGAAACACAATACATACACAGACACACACACTCATCAGGAGATATTGAAAAAGAATTCTTACTGGCTCAACTCACAAAATCTGACCAAATTTTGATAAAAGGTCTTCTTGGTTTGCTCAGGAACTCTTCAGTACCTTTCTATATGTATATACATCCAATTTCTTCTTTTTTTTTTTTTAAATCATATCACCCTGAGCAGGGCGGTAATGTCACTGATGTGCAGGGGGCTACATAAGTGTAAAAAGATTAATTAGAAGAGAGTGAAGAGGAAGACAAACCAGTTAGAAAGGAGCAATAATTCAATCTATGCTAATAGATGAATATATTAATCTTAAAGTGTGACTGATGCCATAGTTAGAAATGAGTTATAAAATATGATTTTGAAATAACAATTTTGTCTTTTGTCAGGTTAGTGAAAGATGCATTGCAGGAGCTAAAACAAAATACTAACAGGAAAATTTCATATGAAACAAAAAAAAGTGTATTGTATTGCATCAGTCTTTGTGTGTGACAATGATTGCACAACAGTTAAAGAGGAAGCTGGAGACAACAGAAATACAGAAAGATATTGAGAATTCCATGGACAGAGTGAATAAGCAATGAGTATATCTTAATAAAAATGGTCACAAAAGAATCAGAGAGAAAAAGCTTAAATTTCTAAGAGGGGGGCACATGAAAAAGGTGTATTGAGGACAGGAAAAGTAGCAGGCAGCCTGTATGATTAGCTTCTGTGAATAGATGGTGGAATGAGAGGAGGGCATTAGGCTTGACAAAGGAAGAAATGGTGCTAAAGGCCAGGAGGGATAAGTAGTTGTGGGGAGACATGATCATTCACATCTTAAAAAAGATACAACACATGGAAGAAAAATCAGTGAAAATCATTTTAATTCCTTTAGCACTCTGCATTATTAATACTGCTTCTCACTGCATTTTTGTTAATTTCACTCAAAGTTGTTTACTCTTACCATAGCAGCATATGACAACACAACTATGAAATCGAAACACTTCAGGGATCAGTCACCTTTTTTAAAATAACATGAATATATATATTTTATATATGATGTCAAATGATTGTTGTAGTCACTCTCAACTTATTTTTACCAAACTCACATGGGTCCACCAATAATGTTTGTGTGACAAATGTTCCAGGAGCTAATAAATATTTACTACAAATTGTCCATAAACCTCACAAACAAAGAAGTGATGCTCACAGCAATATGAACAGTTTATTTTTTGACACAAAGTTTGGTTACATTGGTTGCTTTCATAACATACAAGTCTTTGTGACCTTTAACATGAAGGATGAAGTTTGAATAAGATTGAAAAAATGGAACATGTTTGGAAATGTATTAATTACAGCTTTTAAACGTTAAGTAATTTTTTTAAGTACTATGCTACAAATTTTGATTTCAAATGCTCTGCTATTTATATATGTACTGGGACCAATATACCAATTGAAATAGTGAAACACAAGTCAGTGGAAGTGTCTTCTATTGAAGAGCCATTTGACCTCTCCAATACAGCATGTGTAATATTTGGTGAGGACAGTGTCTTCTATTGAAGAGCCATTTGACCTCTCCAATACAGCATGTGTAATATTTGGTGAGGACAGTGTCTTCTATTGAAGAGCCATTTGACCTCCCCAATACAACATGTGTAATATTTGGTGAGGACAGTGTCTTCTATTGAAGAGCCATTTGACCTCTCCAATACAGCATGTGAAATATTTGGTGAGGACAGTGTCTTCTATTGAAGAGCCATTTGACCTCTCCAATACAGCATGTGAAATATTTGGTGAGGACAGTGTCTTCTATTGAAGAGCCATTTGACCTCTCCAATACAACATGTGTAATATTTGGTGAGGACACCTTCAAACGGGTCATATGTTTCAAACCAGCTACAAAATACTGGATTGATGAATTAGAAAGCTGAGTTCAAATTCCAGTTGAATTCATTACATTCATTTACATGAGAAAATTTTCAATGCATCTCTTCTCTGGGGGTAAATAGACTAGGTTCTATACCCTTCAGTGGCAGCCAGTCTAAAAGCTGGAAAAATCTGACGATACAATCTACTGCATGAGAATGCTTAATGATGATTATATATTTGAGAAAACTCAAAGAACTGGCCTGATAAAAATGCTCAGCTCATCCACAAATAAAAAGGAAGAAAGCAAATAAAGTGCAAATGCAAAATTTTTCGGCAAGAAATGTATAGCATTATATATATATATATTATGATAGTGAGAAATTCCACAAACTTTAAGCTATATAAAATTAAATGAAATTATATACAGATAATTTAAAAGACTTAATTTAAAAGTGTCTATTAATACAAATATAAAAAAGTAAATTTCCTCAATGTGACTTAAGATTTAGAATATATTATTTAGAAATAATACTAACCATATAAAAAACCAAATACAAATCCTTTATATATCCACTCAAAATTCTCCATCCATTATTAAGTATGTACCCTCATCCATAGAATATAGAATTACTAGAAATTCCACAAATGAAGAAGTGTTTTATATGCATAGTAATTTTTATAATACTGCCTTAAAAAATAGTGGATATAAAAGCCTAAATAATTTTTAAAATATTTTTTTTTACTGCCTGATGAGGTGCTAATAAGATCGTATCAAAACACAATGCCTCTTCTGTTGCAGTAAACTGTTTTTATTATAAAATTATAATAAAATATTACCATATATATATATATATGTCTGTGTGTGTGTAATCGTAAATTTTCTTTAATATTTTACTCTGTATCAGTGAATGTTAAAATTAAATATATGCATGAATTTAGCTACAATTCTATATAATCCATATATTTAACAGATATAATCTGTATAAAATTTTCAGGGTCTAAAAGCAATGGATTCCAATGGTCTCTCTGATCCTTATGTGAAATTGCATCTCTTGCCAGGAGCCAGCAAGGTAAGTTCCACAAATTAAGAAACTTCAGTTGATATATTTTATCTAAGATTTTAAGATGAGTTTTTGATATTCGATGATTTTCTTAACCTCATATGTGCTTTTATTTTACATCTTTAACATTTCAGCCAATTCATTCTTCATTCCTTCATCAGGTGAAGTTTTGTCTAAAGTCACATTTTTTGTTGGTTGTTTTGTTGAATTTTATTGTGGGGTATCATCATTTTTGTTGTTTCTTTTTCTGGAGAAATAATTTTTTGTCAAATAAATTTTCATGGGATTATTTTAATATTATGTACTTCCTTCATTGCTTGCAAAATTATTTATATAAATGAAATGTATGTCTTGGAACTAAAACAAAAAAAAAACAAATACAAAATTACATTTTCTTTCCTTCAGTTCTTCCACTTCTAATTTTCAATTTTTTCATTTATCTTTTCACCTTTTAAATCATTTCATGAAAAACCCCTTTTAAAAATGGCATTTACTTCAAAACTTTGTCAACACCCTCACTTGTCTCTAAGATAATCTCAAAATTTGACCCCCACAAAGCAAGTGGAGGGGACAGAATCCCAATTATAGTCTTAAAGAAATGTGCCCCTGAACTCTCCTCTGTCCTTTCTAAGCTCTCCAACTTCTGCCTCTCTGCTTCCTGCTTTCCTGCCTGTTGGAAATCTTCCTCTGTAGTTCCTATATTCAAAAACTCTGGTGAACCCTTGGACACCACAAATTACCGCCCTATCAGCCTTCTTCCGATCTTTGGCAAAGTGTCCGAGGCCATTATCAACGCCGAGCTTGTTCAGCACCTCTCAGAACACAGGCTTCTCTCAGACAAGCAGTATGGTTTCCGCTTCACCAGGTCTACTGCCGATATGCTAACGACCATCACCGAGTATATATACCAGGCACTCGACAGGAATGGCGAAGCCCGAACCGTCGCTTTGGATATCTCTAAAGCGTTTGACAGAGTTTGGCATGCTGGCCTTCTGTGCAAACTGCAGAGCTATGGTATAGCTGGACATTTGTTTGAACTAATCCAGTCATTCCTATACCAGTGGTATGCCTCCCAGAGCTACCATACGAACGCAGGTGTCCCTCAAGGCTCTATCGTAGGTCCTACGTTCTTTCTGATCTACAATAATGATCTCCCCTATACCATAATATCCCATGTAGGTATGTACGCCAATGACACCACAGTTTACTCTCGCCTTGATCAAAAATCTGGTGTGGGCGACAAAGCTAACCTTGCAGCTGAGCTTGGAAAGGACCTCCAATCCGTAGTGGACTGGGTTAAGAAATGGCTCGTAAATTTTAATGCTTCTAAAACGAAGCTACTATCAATTAACCATCATAGACAACCGCACCTACCTCCCATTAGTATGGACCAGGCTTGCCTCCCAGAGAGTAAAACACTACACCTTGGTCTTACACTTTCAGTGGAACTCAAGTGGAATGACTATATCGAATCCATTGCTAAATCTGCTGCTATGAAAGTCAGTTCTCTGTGCAGGGCCCTGAGGTTTTTTCCATCTGAATCTGTCCTGTACATTTATAACTCTACCATCTGCCCGTGCATTGAATACTGTTGCCATATCTGGTCGAGTGCCCCTGCTATTTTCCTTGGGCTTCTCGACAAGGTACAGCAGAGGGTCTGTAATGTGATCAATACTGACTTGGCAGACCACCTGCAGTCTCTCTCTCACCGGTGTGACATGGCTTCCCTGTGTCTCTTCTATAAATACTTCCATGGCTTCTGCTCCGATGAACTTAGATCACTGGTGCCCCCAGGTTTGAATTTGCATGAGATACTAGATTAGCAACTAGATCCCACCCTTTTACAGTGAAACCGATAAAATGCAACCACAACTTCTACTCCAACAGTTTCTTTTCTCGTACTTCCCGACTGTGGAATTCCCTTCCACATGACTGCTTTCCCAACGGCAACAATCTCCAGGAGTTTAAATGTAAGGTCAATAGACACCTCCTAACACAATAACTCGCTTCCATTCTTTCAAACACTCTTCCCATCCTCCCAACTACCTATCACCCCCCTTCTGACATTTCCTATATCTAACCACTCTTTCTATTTACCTTCCCCTATGTAGCCCCAAGTGCAATAGTGGCAGTGGAATGCCTTACTTGGGGTGAAACGATAAAAAAAAAAAAATGGTATTACAGTAAATTATATATATCGTGAAATAAATTAATAAATATACCTATGAAGAGGATGTAAATATGTATGGTATTATTATTTAGGTGTTAATAAAACAGTGTTCAATATATGAACAGAGCTGTATTATATATATATATATATATATATATATATATATATATTATCGTACATCTATGGCATGACTCAAAGTTTCATGCATTATACAATCATCAGGTACATATTTCAAACCTCTTGAATATTATGTCTGTTTTTATAATAATCCTTTCCAGTTCACTAATCAGTTTTCTAATGTTAAAATGAAATTCATCAAGGAAGATGCTATAGTTTTTCCTACCCAACCGTGTTATATATATATATATATATATATATATATATGTTGAATATATGGATTGAATTCTGACAATATGTATAGAATAAGTAAAGAACAGGTAGGAAATCCAACATGTTTTGCTTTAACAAGCTTCTTCAGAGTTTTTTTTAAAGATGAATGAGTGAAACATTTTTTTTCTACTTTTTAAAAATTCAAAAAGACAATATGTTGGTTAAGATTTTTATCATTCACACATATACTAACTTACCGGCTTATAAACACACGCATTCATGCATGATTTTCTCATATTTTATTTTAAAAAAGAAAATCGGCCATCAGTTAATACTTGTATACATTATTTCACTGCAATTTTGAACAGAGATGTATTTCATTTTGTCATTTACATACATACTAATATTACCAACATATAAACACACTTAATTCATCTATAGTTTAAATACACTTGACACACACACAATTTTTTCATTACATACACTTACATTTAAAATAAACATCTACTGATTTTATTACATGTGGTACACACATATTAACAGGCATAAGATTTGCAAGGCCTGGCCTTTTTTAATATACTCCAAGTTATATAAGGGTCTTTGACATTTTTTTCTTTTAATTTCCACACATGGTTGGCTAGTTTGCTACAGTTTTTAAGGCTTTCTAGTTTGAATGTCGATTTGTGATTATACCATCTTTTTTTTTTCAAATTCTCTTCAGTATATTCTACATTTATTTTTCTCTATCCATTTGTATCTTGTTCCTGTTATGCATTCAAAAAAACATTAGATGATCAGTTAATATAAAATGCCTGAAAATACAAAAAGGTTGAAATCCAGGTAGCATAATTGGCTGACCTTCCAAATTAGAATATATATATATATATATATATATATATATATATATATATATATAAATAAACTAAACTCATATTAATTATCTGCCATTTGTTTTTTGTTTTTGTCTTTTATAAGAAATATCCTAGGGTTATATTGTCTCAGTAAATTCTGATGTATAAAATTTTTTAATTATTTCACCCCAAGCAAAGCAATACAATAGTCAGTCAGTTAAGTGCCATACATGATACACGCTTGGGCGATCATGTCTCAAAAGAGACATGACTGACTGGGCAGAAGATTATCCCGCAGTAGGTTGCCATTGCTTTCTGTGGTAGACTGGTTGCCGACCAAGGCTATAGAACCCAATCTGTCCTGCTATTTAACCCATAACTGGAAGGAAGAGACGGATTAATACCTTTCCTAAAGGTATTTGCGCATAAGTGAATACAATGGATTCAACTGGAATTTGAACTCGGCTCCCCGGTTTCTCGTTCCAAGCCGATATCCACTGTACCACAATGCACATCTGCAATACAATAAAGCCACCAAAATACAAGGAATTATAGAGTGTGAAAGAATATGAGAAAAAGAAAGATATTATTAAGGAGAGAAAATGATAAAATAACAGGAATTAAAATGACAGATAAAGTTCGTTAGAAATCAAGAAGCTAAAAGAGAGTTACTCAAGTGAGAAGTTCAAATGAATAAAATATTAGCATAGAACTTATGGTTAAATCTTGCCATTTCAACTGAAAAAGGATGAGAACTTATTATTAAGAAAACATTATGCACTTTTTTTTTATTAAACATGAAGTAGTTAAATTTAATTTAATTAAAAAAAATAAAATTTACTTTGATGTTTATTCATAAGTTTTTCTTGAATTCAAAATTCTGAAAAAAATAATTCTTTTACTTCTTTCTAGAAATACTTATTGCAAAATAAAATCCTTTCATTTGCCTTGATAAAGTCCATCAGGGAAGGAAACACATCAGCTAGGATAAACTTTCCTTTTTTCTTTATTCATATATAGTGTTGTCAGGTAAATTAATTTTTTTTTAATTTTTAATTAAGTTTTCCTTTTTTCTTTATTCATAGATATATATATAATGTTATCAGGTAAATTAATTAATTTTTTTATTTATTTTAATCTTAATTGTTCATAAAGTATTTTAACAAATCAGTCAATTTTTGTAGAGGAAGAAAAGAGATACAAAAAAACATAAAACATTACAGCAAAAATATTTTGTGTGTTAAATCAGATAACACTAGAAAAAATGAATAAATTTATCTCACAACCCATTATCTATATATTTATATATAAAATAATGGTAATAATAATAATAAGTGGTTAATATATTCCACAGTTAAAAAAAAAAATTTTTTAAGTCCTCAATATGAAAATAGAACATAGAAGCACATTTCACTGCCTGATGATGGTGTATTAAACACCAAAACGGTTAAGTTGCAGTATGCTATTATTATAAAAATAATAATAATAATAACTATATATATATATATATAAATGGTAGATTTTGAAAAAACAATAGCTACTCTACCATCTATGTATCATTCATTCAGTAATGAATTAGAACACTCTTAGCTACTGGCGTATTTTACATGGTATATCACACGCTAAAAGTCTGCCTCCTTCTACCAAGCGCCCATAATACACCATCATCAGGCAGTGAAATGTGCTTCTATGCTCTATTTTCATATTGAGGACTTTTAAAATTTTTTTTTAACTGTGGAATATATTAACCACTTATTATTATTATTTTATATATATATATATAGAGAGAGAGAGAGGTAGAATCGCTGAGTGATGTCAGTTCAGTCAGGTTTCAATCCTAGCTAAAAGCAATCGGATGTCTAACCATACTTATGAGCTGTGATACAATGAAACTGATGACTATATATATATATATATATATAATAATTAGACAAAAATATCTTGAAATACTAGAGACAATTTCTTCAATAAAATCACTACTGGCTTCAACCACAGTCTCCAGATTACTTCAGAATCACCTGCAATTCTTCTGGACAGTCTCCTTGTTTCAGTTGGTGAATGCTGCCATGATCCTTGCCTTAAGTTCATTCTTGATGTTGCAAAAAGTTTTGTTGGTCTCTTCCTCAACTTCACCCTACAAATAATAATAAAGAGAGTTGCAGTCTAGGGAGTTAGGTGTCCATATGTAAGAGGTGATGTCATCACAGAAATTGTCTGACAGCTATGACTGGGTTCTCTTGCTTGTGTGGCATGGTTCAGAGTCCTGTTGCTAGTCATAGTATCTTCCAGAAGCCAACCTTCTTGACTCAGGGCAGCATTACCCACCTGGCTATGGATCTGATTGACTTTGAGGGATCTATTTCGTTCATAGCCTGAATCAAATTCAGAAGTTCTTTTCTTGTCTGAGCCATCAGAATGAGTTTTCTAAACTGCCATACCATCACCATTAGACTCATCTGACTCTTTCCAAATCTCTGCACTGTCTTCAGGTTGACACCCAAACACTCTGGCATGTTCATACTTTAGCTTCAAGGGTGAATAACAAGAAGTACTGCATGTTATTTTTAAATTTCTGGTGGAGTGAATTGCATTGTGATGCTCATTTTCTGACAGGCAGTACCTAACTGTCCTTACTATACTGTAGTCAACAAAAACAAACAATACTCATGCACAAAATTAAAAATATAAAATGGCAACAATTTACCAATCACACAATGTAAAAACAGGAGCTACTCTAGCATCTATGCATCATTCATTCAGCAACGAATTAGAGCACTCTCAGCTATTGGGCATGTATAATGATAATATACATGCTAAAAAGTCTGCCTTCTTCTACCGAGTGCCCATAGCTTAGAGGTAGAATCGCTGACTGACACCAATTCAGTTGGGTTTCAATCCTGGCAAAAAAGCAATCAGATGTCTAACCGCACTGATGAGCTGTGATGCAGTGAAACAGATCTGTCTGCGGATTACTATGACTATATATATATATATATGCATGTTTGTGCATGTACTCCTTTTCATCTACAGCAGGTTTTGTAATTCTAAATTTAAGATAAAGAAAATAAATTGAATTAAGCTGTTAAATGAATTAAAACCAGTATTTCTTCCTAGCCTGCAAAGAATTTTCTTTAGAAACAAGGATTGAAATGGCTTAACTAATACTGTTATATGGAGGAGTTGCAAAACTATTTAAATAGCCTCTAATTAATGTTTGTAAAGAATACAAGTTGAATTCAGCCATTAAGAACAAGTATTTAATCAAACTCAGTCAAAAGATATTATCATAAGAAGAATGTGTACCTGTCCATTATAGATTATGCAAAGGCGTTGGATAAATTACACCAAAAAGATCTTTTGGAACCACTCAGCAACACTGAAATATTTGGGAAGAATAATCAAGAATCTTTACTGGCAGTAAGCCAGTAAAGATTCTTGATTATTATCAAGATATAATACAGATATAAAATGAGCTCAGCAGATATCCAAAAAGTTAAAGAGGTGTAAGACAAGGATGTGTCTACTCACTGGATTTATTCCACTTATCCAGTGAAGTGATCTGAGTGAATTAAGATTCATTATTGTTGGCCACAATCGTAGATATGCAGATGACATCAACTTAATAGCAGACATGGAAAGAAAACTACAAAAACTTCTACAGAAGGTAATGAAGGAAATCAAGAAGTGACTAAACATCAATTGAAGGAAGACAGAATGCATAGTTGTTAGCAAAAGGCTAAGAGAATTACAAATTGGATATACCAAAATCAGACATGTACACGCGTTTAAATATCCTGGAAGTTTTTCAACAGGGAAAGAAATTGTAACACTGAAATCTGTAGGCACACTGGGATAGCCGAAGATGCCTTGCAGAGTATTATAACATGACACCTGGCTGAGTCCAGCCAACCTTCCTGACCTTTGGTTGATTCCGCCCATGTTGTGTTTGTTAATCTCCGACCGGCCAAAGCAGGATCATTTGTCATCACCCCACCAGGTTAGCCCAGACACACAAGGGAATGGTATAGAATGAAAACCAGACTTAAGACTGCAACACCACAGTGTAGATTTGTATATATTGAAAAGATACAAAATCATAAGCAAGTCAAAGCTAGGTGAAGCAAAACAAAATCAGTTGGCTGGTATTTCAGTAGCATGCTAATATTCGTGATCCATTATCTCCACAGGACAGTGATTTACTCAATTTGCAGCTGGCCAAATTCAGATTGATCTTCTTTTGCAATATCTTGGGTCCAAATCATTTTTCTGGTGGCAGGTTATTTCAGCTTGACTGTATCACCCAATCACTGGCCCCCTGTCTCTTGTAATTTCATTTTCTACCCCAGCTTTATTAAAAAGGCACAGAACCAAGGTGTTGAAGGTGGGCATGGGATTCCTATCTCCCTCTTCCTGTATACATTTTACCATTTCAAAATTTAATATCATTTAAACATTTCAACTGTCTTCTCCCTTCCAATGGAAAGGGAGAAAACTTACTCTCTGCTATTATCTGCCTGTTCCTACCAACCATCCTGGTAGGCAATAAACAGGAAATTCTCAAGGTCCAATTTGAACTAATCATAAGTTGTCAAAATAGGATAACAATATTTTGACTAGAATCATTTTACCTTTTGGTCAACATCTTTGATAAATTTGCTTATTTCTTTATAATTGTACTCTTCGTACTTTTCAATCTGCATTTTTCAATTTTATTGCTTTTCCCAACAAAAATAATTGTCTTCACTTTTAGAGAAATCTCTTCTAATCTTTAAAATCAATTAATACCAGCCATCTGGAAATAGGATTACAGTATAAAGAAACAGTAACTTTGTTTAACAAAGAAAAAAAATTACTGAACTGTTACGTAATATCAGTCCTACTATATAGCAGTGAATGCTAAACAGTGTTTCCTCAAAGATGAAGAAACTTGAAGAAATAGAAATGTTTTTCTATAGAAGGATGCTGAAAATATCAAAAAGGAAACCTACTTAATATCAGGAAGTTAGTTAAAATTTTTCAGGCACATAATGAGAAAATAGTGCTTAAAAGATTTGATATATATATATATATATATACACACACACACTGCAAATTACAAAAATTTTGGTGAGTCTACATGACTAAATGTTTGATAATAAAAAAGGGGAAAGATAAACTTTAATTTCAAACCTCTTATACAAGCTGGATTCAATCATTAGGAACAAGTATTTAATCAACTCAGTCAGAAAACATGATCATAAGAAAGATGTGCATCAATCCATTATAGATTATGTGTTGGGGATATTAAAATCAACCAAGTACAATATTGTTCTTCAATATGGCAGTGAATGCTGGACAATATCTTCAAAGATGAAAGAAAAACTTGAAGCAACTGAAATGCAGTTCTACAGAAGGATGCTGTGAAAATCATGGATCAAGCATGTGAACAATGATGAGGTGTTAGAAAGGATGGAAATGAAAAGGAAATTAATACTGAGCATCAGGAAGAGACAGCTGAAGTTCTTGGGACATGTGATGAGGAAGGAAGGCTTGGAGAATCTGATACTCACAGGTCATATAGAGGGAAAGAGAGACAGGGGGAAGCAGCGAATAACATATTTGAAGAGTCTGCGCAGGTGGATGTCAGAGCAGGGTTTGGGTGGGGTAACAGGAGAAAGCGTGCTAAGAGCAACCAGGGATTGGGAGATGTAGAAAATCATGATCACCTACATTCTGAAGGGACATAGCACATAGAAGAAGAAGAAAGGCATTCAATAAAACATGCTATGGAGATCTGTGGGAACTGCTCATCAACCTTGACATACTTCAGAAGGATGTTAGAATAATCAAGAACTTGAACTGGTAGCAAACTGTCTGCATCCAGATAAAAAAAATGAGTTTAGCAGATATATAAAAATTAGAAGGTGTAAGACAAGGATGAGTCTTCTCACCAGATTTATTCAGCCTATACAGTAAGGCAAATTTGAGAGAATCAAAAGTCCTACCAGGATTCTTTATTGGCAACTACAATCTTAACATGAGATATGCAGATGAAACAATTTTGATAGCAGGCATGGAAAGAAAACTACAAAACTCTTACAGAATGTAGCAAAGGAAAGCAAGAAGAAAGGATTGACTATCAACTGTAAGAAGACAGAATGCATAGTTGTCAGCAAAAGGATGAACCTAAAATGAAAATTAAAAATTTGATATACCAAAATCATATAAGTACAAATATTTAAATATCTGTGTAGTGTTCTAACAGAGGATGGTATGTGTGAAATTGAAAATCAAAGATGAACTGGAATAGTCAAAGATACATTCCAAAATCTAAGCAGAATATTAAGAAACAGAAAAACTTAATTAGGAACAAGGAAAAGAGTACTGAATTATTAACCCTCTAGAGCCATTCGTATCATATTTGATACAGTATTTCCCTATAAGGAAACATTTGGTATTTTCCTATAAGGACACATTTGGTATTCATTGACTGAGCAGTCAGTACAGCTTTCATTTGAAATTTATAAAATATTTCTCTTAAAAAATTTTTCAGGAAAATATTTCTTTCAAGGCTTGTTTTCATACTGTATCAAATATGATACGAATGGCCCTAGAGGGTTAAGTGATATCTGTCCTCCTGTATGACAGTGAATGGTGTGCAATCTCCCCAAAGATGAAGCAACAGAAATTTGGTTTTAAATAAGGATACTGAGTATGCCATACTGAATATGAGTAACAATAAAGTTTTAGAGAAAATGAAAAGAAAAAGCTTATACTTAACATCAATTGAAATTTCTATGGTACATAAGAGGAAAGAGGGCTTGGAAAATTTGATACTCACTCAACAGATTGAAAGCAAGAGAAAAAAACAACATATTAACATACTTAGTGAGTGTGAGTAAATGAATCACAGGACAGGGTTATAACAAAAAGCCAAAATATATTAAAAACTACAAATTAGAGTAGATAGACTAAACTATCACTCAGTTCACACTCAACCCACGTCTATTGAACAGGTGAATAGGCTCATCCCTTGTTTCCTGTTTAGGATGCGGTTTCCGGTTTTCTTTTTTCCAATCTTCTCACTCATTTTTTTTTCAATTGGAGTAGATAGACTAAACTATCGCCCGGTTCACACTCCACTCACGTCTGTTGAACAGGTGAAGAGGTGCATCCCTTGTTTCCTGTTTAGGATGTGGTTTCTGGTTTTGTCTTTTCCAATTTCTTCAATCTTATGTAGCCCCCTGCACATCAGTGGCATTACCACCTTGCTCGGGGTGATATGATTTAAAAAAAAAAAAGGACAAGAAATTGTGGAGGGTTATAATCACCTTCATCTGGAAGGAGCACGACACACAAAGAAGATCATATCTTTTAACAAAGGTTCAAGAAATAATAAAAGAAAAGGTGAAACACAGTAAGAAACACAAATAATACTTACACAGTATCAGTTTTTATTATGCAAATATTTATTTAACAATAAAATTGACATCAACCAACCAATCATGGGATATATTTTCAAGATATTGTCATGAAGATGCATTTATATAAAAATAATATTAATAATTTCTAAAAGGTTATAGTAAGGGATTCTATTGAGTCCTACTTGTTATCACAAAAAAGTTTTAATTCATGAAGTAGTTGTTAAGTAGAGAAATTAGAAATAGAACATTTTGGAAGATTCTACATTATTCCAGTAGATTCTAAATGATTCTAGAAATATGTAAATTAGGTGCTAGCCCCTATAAAAATGGGTTTTGGGAAGAGAGTAGTTAATTATTAAAAGGATTTGCTGACATTATCAACTCCAGTCTGATTCAGGATTTGTATATCCAGCCAAAAGAATCTCTAAGAAAAGTTGCCAACCAACTAAAACCTGAAAGAGAACCTCATGGAACTAAGTGGGTAAATAGAAATTTTTAATTCTTTCATTAACTAAACTAATAATTATTCTTTATATACACATTTGAGGATTTCCAAAAAGTATAGCACTTAAACTACTTTGCTAGCTTAACTGGGTAAAGGTACTTGACACCTTACCTTCCCCTTTTCTCATTGTAACACTCTCCAGTAGTAAACTTTATTTCTTGTTTTGAATGCAACAAAAATTGTATATTTGTAAATATTTTATTTGGTGTTTTTTGTAAATTAAATATTTGTCTGTGATTCAGCTCTGAGTTTTGGTCAATCATTTTTTTCTTTTGTTACAACTTAACACGTAACAAAATATTTGTATTAAATATTAATACAAATCTATACTATACATAAAGTTGGGTACCACTTTTCTATTGTTATTATGTAATAAATTGATCCCCCTAGAATTACATTGCTCTGTTAGATCTTATTATGCAAATCAAAGTTTTTATAATAAAATTGGTATTAACCAAATGGTGTTGGTAAAGATTTCAACTAATATTTACATTATAAGTGCCTAGTAGACATAAAAATAAAGTTGGTGATCATTTTTCTATTGTTATTAAGTAACAAAATTGATCCCTCCCTAGAATTACATTGCTTTGTCAGGTTTTATTATGCAAATCAATGTTTCCACAATAAAATTGGTATTAACTAAATTGTATTAGCCAACTTTTTGGGATATACATGTTTGTAATATGATCATGCAAATTTCACTTTATAACATTGAATCTATTAACAAATATCCAAAACAACAAGGATGATGAAAAAGTCATTATCACAAATCCAGTCTCACAAAATCAAAAGGCAAGAAAGACAAATAATATGAATATCACAAATCAAACATAAGAAAACAAAGAGGCAAAATAAAATAGGGTAAAAAATTCCAACTTACTATAAAACTAGAAGATATAGGCTTTGAAAAAATAAATCTAGCACATATAGGCTTTGAAAAAATAAATCTAGTAGATATAAGCTTTGAGAAAATAAATCTAGAAGATATAGGCTTTGAAAAAATAAATCTAGCACATATAGGCTTTGAAAAAATAAATCTAGTAGATATAAGCTTTGAGAAAATAAATCTAGAAGATATAGGCTTTGAAAAAATAAATCTAGCACATATAGGCTTTGAAAAAATAAATCTAGTAGATATAAGCTTTGAGAAAATAAATCTCGAAGGTATAGGCTTTGAAAAAATAAATCTAGAAGATATAAGCTTTGAAAAAATAAATCTAGTAGATATAAGCTTTGAGAAAATAAATCTAGAAGATATAGGCTTTGAAAAAATAAATCTAGAAGATATAAGCTTTGAGAAAATAAATCTAGAAGATATAGGCTTTGAAAAAATAAATCTAGCAGATATAAGCTTTGAGAAAATAAATCTAGTAGATATAAGCTTTGAGAAAATAAATCTAGAAGATATAGGCTTTGAAAAAATAAATCTAGCACATATAGGCTTTGAAAAGATAAAGCTGGCAAATATAAACTTTAAATAATAAAACTAGAAGATATAGGCTTTGAAGAAATAAATCTAGTAGATATAAGCTTTGAGAAAATAAATCTAGAAGATACAGGCTTTGAAAAAATAAATCTCGAAGGTATAGGCTTTGCAAAAATAAAGCTAGTAGATATATAAACAATCAAGTCTAACCACAACTTCTAATCTATCAGCATTTTTTTTTGCACTTCCCTCCTATGGGATTCCCTCTTATATTCTTGCTTCCCTGATAGCTACAAATTCCAAGAATTTAATTGCAACATCAACTGTCATTTCTTATCTCATTGACTTGCATCCGTCTTCTTCATTTACATGTTACTCTCACGCAGCTTTCTTCACACCAGTGTCCCCATCCTTCTCTTACCTATTCTGTGACACCTATTGTGACCTGTTCTCCTTTCTCTTCATTCTCCTATTATGTAACCCCCTGCACATCAGCACCAAAATTGCCTTGCTTGGGATGAGACAATTATCAAAAAAAAAATATAAAGAAAAAATAAAAGCTAACAGATATAGCCATTGAAAAGTTACATCAAAAGCCATGCATTCCTTAAGTAAGTAATTGAGTTTTGCTTTATCATAATGGTTTCCTGTGACCTAATTGGTAGAGTCCACTTCCGGTAAAGGAATAGTTTCTCTGATGGAAAAAGAGGATGCAGCTTCAATTTTTGTTGACAGATACTTTTCTTTTCTAGTAAGGACTTCTCAATCTCTCGGATGGTTGACATTATTTCACTGTTTACAATACCTACAGTGTTGTCTCAAACATATGTACCCACTAAAAATTACTGTATTAAAAAGTGAAATTGGTGCTAACTGATGTTAGTAAATTTTTTCAGGTTAAATTTTGTCATGCGAATTTTGCCTTATAACAATGGTTTTAGCCCATTTTGCCTAATGCACTTTTTTCACCATAAGACAAAATGTCATACCTGCCTTTTCAAGCTGTCCAACTCAAAAAGTGCATTCCAAATAATATGCATATATTACTGAAAATATTCATTGTTTTCCATATTAATACATATACATTTATATGGGTTAAAAATGGCCCATGGCCAAAAGTATGGACCACCCAGTGAGGCTCAAACTCAGTTGTAATTGATCTAGCAAGACAAGCTTGCTAAACCATTACACCATGTTCAAGTGCCCCATGGTTTATTTTTATAGAAGAGTTTTAGAAATTTAATAGCAATAGAAAATGTTGATAGAATTCTAGACTTGAATCACAGCTAGAAACAAGAAATCAGAGAGCTGAGTTCAAATTCCAGTTGAATTCATTGCATTCACTTATGTGAAAATATCCTTGCAAAAGGTATTAATCTACCACTTCTCACTTTAGCTATGGGTTAAATAGCAGATTAAAATTGGGTTCTGTAGCCTTTGTTGGCAGTCAGTCTATCACAGAAAGCGATGGCAACTTAATGTCTCAGTCAGTCATGTTTCTTTTGAGACATGATCACAATTGGCACTTAACTGACTGACATGCACTAGAGTTGCTAGCACCCAAGTCATGCTGAACTTTGGCACCCTTAAAAGTACAATCTTTTTTTAAGTTTTCACAAGAAGAAAAACTGAAAATGTAGAACAATGGTGGATTAAGGCAATTTTTCCATCATTCCCTGTATATCTGTTAAAAGGAGATATTGTTATTTTCATTTTTGTGTCATTTGCACAACTTATCCATCACACCCTCCATATCAGTTGTCAGTCTTATTTTCATTTTTGCATCATTAAGATGACAATTTATCCATTGCCCCCTGTCTATGTCAAAATGAGATGTCAGTTCCATTTTCATTTTTTATCTTATTTAGACGACAATTTTTCCATCGCACCCTGTATACCTTAAAACGAGGTCAATTTGATTTTCATTTTTGCCTTATTTAGATGACAATTTTTCCATCGCACCCTGTATACCTTAAAACGAGGTCAATTTGATTTTCATTTTTGCCTTATTTAGATGACAATTTATCTATCGCACCCTGTATATCTGTCAAAATCAGATATCAACAACGAAAATGTATAGCACAAGTGACATGAAAAAACAATAGTGACACAATCAATATTCTGAATTCAAGGAAAGAAGCTCCCATCAATACTAACAGCTACAAAACTTGACAAAACTTATTTTCCTGAAAAATTCTTTCCAATGAAGGATTTCATAAATTTCAACTGACAGCTGCATTGATTACTCTGTTAATGAATTCCCATAGTTTCCTTATAAGGAAATGACTAATATTAGCATTACCATGCGATTTACATTATTTACACTGTTGTCCTCATCTTTATTGCTATATTACTGTTTCAGCTACTGTACACTCCAGCCTTCTTCAGGTGATATATGTTAAAATTTTGACTTAATCTTTCACTTGGAAAGAGTTGTCAGTTCAATACCTGGCTACAGCAGAGGTGAACAAAAATCTTGAAGAGTTGAGTTACTGAAGGGAATTAACTGAAACTGAGATAACCAGGAAAGGCATGGCACATGGAACTAGAACGATCTACCCCAGTGAATAAAATAAAGGGTTCAGTTCAGAATTCAAATATATATCACCTAAATAAGGTCAGAGTGTACAACAGCCAAAAATGTTGTGAATATGACAACAAAGATGAAGACAACCATCTAAACAATGCAAATAGTGCAAATAGTGCAAATAGTTACAATACCTCTTCTCAGAAATATAGAGAAATAACTATACTAGTACACTATTATCGGTGACATAGAAACAGTTTCAAACATGACACTTGTTAACGTGACACTATATTTATATGATGAAGAGAACCTCCCCCCCCTAAAATAATAAAAAAATCAAGATTTTTTTTATTCTGATAGATGTTGTAGCTTGAGAAAGATCTAACAAATACTACAAAAATTGTTAAAAGATATTCTTTTTGATTTTTTTATGAATGGACAAGTCAATCTGCGTCAGACTCTAAAAGATTCTGTTAAAAAAGAAATCAGTTTTCATATTTGTTTGGAAAGAACCAGATTCAAGAAAAATCTAATGGGATACATACTATCACATAATGAGATACATACTATCACATAATGAGATACATACTATCACATAATGAGATACATACTATCACATAATGAGATACATACTATCACAACACTGAGAGATGATCACATTGATAATTCAATTTTTTTGGTTATAAAATCATTATTAAATGTGTGGTCCTGGGTCTGACAATAAATTGCATCTGGCAGCAAAGCCTCTGATTGGGAAGAGAATGGAACCACTTCTTAATTGCTGTTGTTTCCAGGTTCACCTTGACCCAAGTTAGTAGTACCTGTTAGGGTTCCAACAATGGGTAAATAGTTTATCCCCAAACTGGGGTCAAAAGACTATGAAAGTATAAAAATAGACTATTATAGAAAAATTCCAGTAGTATATTTTTGAAGAAAAAAATATTATCAGCAGTATATTTTTGAAGGAAAATAAAATATGACCAGCAATACATCTGACTCTTAACAAAAACCACTTTTCAAAAATATGTCAAAAAAGCTGATTTACAAACTTGTTTCTTACAAGAATATATATTCTATTCATTCAAACTGTAAAAATCTTGTCGGCATTAAATAACCCATTGAGGTTGATATACCGTAAAACAAACCAAACCATTATTAAATGTGAAATTACATTGACTCATGATAAGACAGCAAGTGATTATTATTTTAGCTGTTTGTAGAGAACTTTATCTTTTTTTTTCAACTGGGATGTTGGCGTAAAGGGATTATTTTATATCTAGATTATTCATGGATTTGTCAGCCATGTTCATTTCCCTTAGTCTTTTTTTTATCTAGAACAACCCAAACTTTATGGTCTCCCTAAAACCCACAAAACTGTTATTACAATGAGCTTCATTATCTCAGGAATAGACAGCACTTTCTCATAAACTCATGAAAGCCATAACAAAAATTTTAACCCCTCTCTTTGGAACAATCAGTGCATCTCATATAAAGAACTCAGGTGGCCTAGTTGAAAAATTAAGGGAAGTAAACATAACTGACAAATCTATGGCCAGTCTAGATATTAAATCTAGATATGAAAGAACATGACTAATATATTTCTTTGTTCAAAGTTGTATAATTTGGTAGCAATCTCTCTTTTATGCAGGTTTCATTAAAAATGAGACATGGTGTGATGGTTCTGTTATATATATAATTTTTCATGTCATCTTATAATTTCTTTTTCTTTTGAGGACATAAATTATATAAGAATTGTCTAAATGTTTATTTGAATGCTTTCAGATATACTCTTAGCCATTTTCAAGGATGAATGTTATTTTACATGTAACAGAATGTAAGTGGTGTTATGTATGATGTAGAATAGTGGTATGTGCTATGTAGTGAACATGGTAAGCATATTATTAGTGTGTTCATAGTTGATGTTATTGAGTGTTGAATTTTTCATTTTTATTAATAAGGCCTCTATTATTTTTAGTCTTTTTCTGCATGCGGATGATACTGTGATATTTGCATTGTCAACAAGTATGTTCTGGATAGGGTTTGGTAGGTCTCCATGTGTGTTTAAATGAGATCAACTTGAACTCTGTTGAGAGAGATGGAGCACGAGTCTTTGAGTTAGTTGTATGGTCGAAATAATTAATTATGAAATTAGTATCAAAAACACACTTCTTCAAGGGACATCTGAATTCATAATGGTTTATTGTAGTTTGGATCTTGCGGGTGAATTGTTGTTTTTGATGATGAGGTTAGCCGTTTTAAATTTAGTATAGATTTTAAATTTCTTTGCCTAAATAACACATTTATCTTTGTGATGTTCACTTAAAATTGATAGTTTGGTTATTTTCTGTTGTATTGGCAAGGTGGATACAAAGAGAAAGTGTGCTGCGGTATTATTCAGCACAATATTCGGTGCTAGATATAGCAGATATACACAGAACAGTACAATAGTTACAATGATGGATAAGACAGAACTTAGAACACAGAAGGGTTTTAGATTTCAATAATCACCAAAGTAATCAGTCCAAATATTACTTTAATGACACTCGAATGCTACTATTCTTTACTTAATTAGACCATTTCAGCCATGATCCATTCCATCATTGAGAGTGCTGCTGGGGTATCAGCCACTCTACAACAATTTCACATCAATAGCCAGTGTTAATATTCTGCTCCTTTTCTCTTTATTTATATTCAGAACAATTGCTTCTTCAACAGAGGGATACCCACCACTGGCAACAATTTTATGAGGATGTATAAAACCTGTATTGAAATAAGTGGCTTAAATGTCAGGACACTATTCATAGTTGAAGGACCTTTTCAATTTTGGGTCATTTAAATTATAGCATTTAAGTGATTGTTATCTTAGCTGAACAATAAGTATTATCCAGTGACATATCAATAATGTATTCATTGATACAATATTTTCAAGTGATTTATCATTGTTGACAATGTGAAATCTGTGAACCGACCTCAGGTACATACTTTTAATGCCACAGCACCATTGTGTGTGAAAGACACATCTTGATTATTATATAACTTTCATTTTTTTTAAACAAAAGTTCATTTGGATTGGTTAATAGTTATGATATATATATATTTTCTAAACATATGCTGTTAAATATAAGAGACAATGAATGTCTATTATGTTTAATCATGAGCCGTTCTAAATGTCGTATTTTTGCTTTAATTTCAGTTGAAAATAAAGACAAAAATTCTCCAACATTTGGATAATTATTTATTGGTTTTCTTCTAAGCTTTCAGCTCACATGAGCCATCTTCAGAGAGGTTGTTTAAACTGAAATATTATAACATCCACCATCACCGACGATTTTATTTTGTGTTGATATAAAACTCCACTTGGCAACGGCAATAGTTACCAAAAATAATAAACGCAGTTCTTAAATTTGCGATGCGGTTTTATGATGTCACACCACGTGATAGCGCGAAATGACAACAAAACCATGTAGTCAAATGCAATGTAATATGTTATTTCCTGTTTTAAAGTTGATTTTTATTTAGCAAAAATATGACGTTTAGAACGGCTCATGATTAAACATAATAGACATTCATTGTCTCTTATATTTAACAGCATATGTTTAGAAAATTACTTGCTGCCTCGATATACTAAATATATATATATATATATATTATTATTATTATTATTATTATTATTAAAATTAGGAAGCTCAGCCATTTTGTTACCATGATTTCAACCTTTCAGTATCATCAGACATTATAGATTAACTGATCTTTTAGCACTTTATTTTAAATGCACAATAGGAATTTTAAGATACTTAAGAGTTTGAAATAACAGGAAGAGTTAATAAAGACTAGTGAAATAGTATTGTACATACTTTCCTCCAGGTTTGTACGAACCCAAAATATATTTTCTAATGTGTCATCCTAAATGTATTTTCTAATGTACATACATCCAGGCATTATTTTGGATCTTTTTATTTAGGTTACACTTATTTTAAATTTCTTGTCATGCACTTTAAAATTCCTATTGTTCGTTCAAAATAAAGTATGAGAAAACCAATTAATACATAACATCTGATGATACTGAAAGGTTGAAATCATGGTAGCGAAATAGCTGATCTTCCTAATTTTAATATTTAAAAAGCTCTGTATGTTAAATGTTTATCATCTATTTTTTCTTTAAATGTGTATTGAGCACTTTTTAATATAGCTGTTTACTAGTCTAATTTGACTTTAACAAATAACGTTTTAATAATTACAATTATATATATATATATATATATACACACACACACACATATATATATATATTTATGTATGAATGTAAATGAATATATATATATGTGTATATGCAGAGATACACATCAATGTAGAAATATCAGGTGTTAATAGAACAGTGCTCAATATGGCATCACAGAGCAAAAAGTATACATTAATAAATATGCATATTATCCTACATTTTAGTCACAAATCAAGTTTCATTGCTTAAAAAAACTTATAGGTGTATATATAAGAACAATGTGAACTTGTATACATATCCACTTTTCTCCCCCAAATGAGGTGGTATGTTTTACATTTCATATATCTTAACAAATGTTACATACAAATACCGGCATATATCATTTGGATTTCGATATCAATATTTCAATCCAAATGATATATGCCAGTATAAGTATGTAACATTTGTTATTATGTATGAAATGTAAAATATTCCACCTCGTTTGGGGGAGAAAAGTGGATATATATGTGTATACAAGCTAAAGTTGTTCTTATCGCTCATTCAGTGAAATGAATTAGAGCACTCTAGCTATTGGGTGCTTATAATGATATGTGCTAAAAAGTCTGCCTACTTCCACCGAACGCCCATAGCCCAGGGGTAGAGTCACCAACTGATGCCATTTCGGTCGAGTTTCAATCCTGGGTAAAAAAGCAATCGGAGTCTAACCGTACTGATGAGCTGTGATACAGCATAACAGATCTGTCTGCGGATGACAATATATATATATATATATATATATATATATATATATATATATATATAAAGTTTTCTTAAGTGAGTATGTGGGAAAAAAATTGATATACATTAAAAAGTTTGTTTATGGCTATATATGTATATATATATATATATATATATATATATATAATATAATTATATGGTTATGTCAATTTTTCATTGCTACATGGAAATTTCTATGTTTCGCGATTAATTCTCATCATCAGGCAATGATGGTGTGGTTGTGTATCACTTGGAATTATATATATATATATATATAAGTTTTTTTAAGTGAGTATGTGGGAAAATAAATTGATATACATTAAAAAGTTTGTTTATGGCTGTATGTATATATATATATATATATATATATATATATGCATCCACTCTTCATAGATATGTGAGTGTATGAACACAATAATTATATGTGGATATAAATGGATGTATAAATAATATGTTTGTATATACACATACATGTAAGTATGGACATGTCTGTAGGGGAATATATGTGTATTTTGTGAGTATACTTGTGTAAATATATGTTACTACTAATTATACGCATAGAAATCTGGTCTTATATATGTGAGTGTGCAAACGCAAGATTTGTATGTGAGTATGGATGGATGTGTGTCTGTGGGTATATATCAGTATACGAACAGACACATTTGTATGTACATATGTAGATTGACTTATATAATAAAATCTAACAGAGTATAATAATGGGAAAGATCTATTTATTATTTAATAACAATAGAAAATCAATCGCCCTCTTTATGTCTAGTAGATGTTAATATTTAATGTAAATATACCATGAAAATTTTCCCATCAGTTGGTTAATATCAGTTTTATTGAGAAAACATTGATTCACATTTTAAAATCTGACAGTGTGGCGTAATACTGGGAGGAGGCTCAATTTATTATTTAATAACAATAGAAAACTGATCCCCTCTTTATACAAAGCAGACACTTATATCAATATTTAATATAAAAATATCTTGAAAATTATTCCTTTCATTGGTTGGTTAATATCACTTTTATTGTGAAAATACGGATTTGTATAATAAAATCTGACTCTCTATGAATAACACTGTATATATATATATATATATATATATATATATATATATATTTAGTATATCGAGGCAGCAAGTAATTTTCTAGACATATGCTATTAAATATAAGAGACAATGAATGTCTATTATGTTTAATCATGAGCCGTTCTAAACGTCGTATTTTTGCTTTAATTTCAGTTGAAAATAAAGACAAAAATTCTCCAACATTTGGATAATTATTTATTGGTTTTCTTCTAAGCTTTCGGCTCACATGAGCCATCTTCAGAGAGGTAGTTTAAACTGAAATATTATAAAATCCACCATCACCGACGATTTTATTTTGTGTTGACATAAAACTCCGCTTGGCAACGGCAATAGTTACCAAAAATAATAAACGCAGTTCTTAAGTTTGCGATGCGGTTTTATGACGTCACACCACGGGATAGCGCGAAATGACAACAAAACCATGTAGTCAAATGCAATGTAATATGTTATTTCCTGACAGACAGATTTTGGTCAACAATACGGTGATCCTTACTCATACACACAGTAAGAGGAACCTGCAGATATTGGAGGCCATGTACATCAAATCAAAACAACCAACACTCAATAAAATCAACTTTAAAACAGGAAATAACATATTATATAACACACACACACACACACACATTTAGTTCCTCATTTGTAGCACAACTATGAATTTCATACATAATGCAGTTGTTAGTTGCTGATTGAAAACTGACCATTATAAAATTTAAATATTGATATTCATATCATACTGTCAAGATAGTGGAGAAGACTATTTATTTACAGAGGGAAAAATAACTATATATATATATATATATATATATATATATATATATATATATATATATATATATTTTTTATTTAGATACTTTAATCCAAGCGGAAAAAGCAGGAAGGTAAATTCCAAAAACTCGATCCTAATTAATATTAAAAATTTTATTTTAATATTAAAAAATGATACAGGAAGAGAGCTCCACATAATAAAATATTACAGAGCAAATATAAATTAAAATAGGATTAATTCAAGGATGTTGGATGACCATTTCGATATGAAAATCCCCACAGGGGATAACACATCACCTCAGCAACAAAAAAATATATATTTATGTGTGTAAAAAAATTTTTTTTTAGCTATTTAAATGCTCTTTTTATAATATTCATTAAATTTTTATATATTTTATATGTATGTGTGTGTGTGTGCATATGTATAATGTATATATACATATGTGTGTGTGTACATATATATTGTGTGTGTAGGTTTTTTTGTATATGTGTGTACATATATGTGTGTGTATGCGCATGTATGTGTACATACGTATATAGTGTGTATGGAATTGTGTGTGTGTGTGTGTATATGTGTATGTATGTATGTGTGTACTTCTATATGTATGTATAATTGTAAATGAAATTTTTTGTTTTTTTATACCTAGCGGTGTCTTTATTTAGTTTAAATCTAATGACCTAATTTTTTTTTTAATTTTAAAAAATTTATTTTAAATCCTATATCTTTTTATTCCCTTTAAAAATAATTATACCTTTTTAAGTAAAGGCCTTTTTCTAATACTTCAACGTTTTTGGGAAGTTAGGTTTTTGAATATGTCCAGCGTCTGTAATATATAAAAATTTTTTTTTCTTTTCTTTTCTTTTTTCCCTCCCTTCCTTTATCTCTCTTATCTCCCACCTTTTTTTCGTTTTGCTTAACCTTATATCAATTCAACACGCCGTCCGTTCTTTTTAAATTACAATTCTTTTTCCTTTTTTGCGAACCCAGACAATGTCAATTTTTCTTTTCTTGTTTATTTGATTTTATTTTATTTTGTTTTATCTTTTTTTCTTTTTCTTTTTTTTAAATTTCTTTGCAAATCTATTTAAAAAGGAAAATTAGACTGATTTTTCTCCAGTTTCTGAAAGGATTTTTTTGTTGCTGAGGTGATATGTTATCCCCCGTGTGGATTTTCATATCGAAATGGTCATCCAACATCCTTGAATTAATCCTATTTTAATTTATATATATATAAGACCTGTCTATTAAATGTCAAGAGATCATGTCTGAAAGTATTATTTATAGAGATCAGATCCATTTGGATTTCAATGTCAAATTTTATTTTGGACCCACAACAAATAGGTGGAAATATTGTTTCAATAACTGTATGTTGCCTTTAAGTAATAGTAAATACAGTAAAAGCACTGATTTATCTATATATCATTAGCAATTATAAAACAACAACAACAACAACCCAATTATTACCTAGAATATCATTGCTAAAACCAAATCTTATAATGGAAAACGAGATAGCTTCAACTTACGTCTTTTAGAAAAATTTGTCCACTTAAATCAAATAATTCTAATTTACTAAACAAAAAAGTGAATTGATGACCACATGCTGCTATAGAAAAAATACTTACTCAAATACTTAGACCCAGATTAACATAGATTCCCCTCTGCGTTTGTTTCTTTTTTTCTCACTCCCTTGCTTTCTTCCTTTATTTCTTTCTTTTCATCACAAATATTTATTAATAATAATAATTATGAATTACTTCCTTTTGAATTCCCCTCTCAGAATTTGCATTTTTTAATTTTTTCTAATTTTAATTTTTTTGTCTTCATTTAATTTTTATCTATTTATATTATAATCTAAATAAATTTAAAAATAGTACCCTAGCTTTGTAAGATTTAACTTCCACAAACATTCAGTGAATTTAAATGTAAATCTCTTAAACAGTCAGTTTGGAATATGAATGTCATGATTGTATAGGGTATGAAACTCTGAGTCGTGCCACCAACATAGGATAATATGTATATTTATTTATATATATATATATATATATATATATATATATATATATATAATAATAATAATAACAATAACTATAATAATTATAACAATATTAATATTAACAAAAATAATTCTGCCAATATTAGTAATAGTTATAATATATTTAAGATCGTCTTGAAAGTTTGCCTAATATAGGTAAACTTATAAACAGCCTTAACAAAACTAAAATCAGAAAGACTAATGTAACCAGTAAGATAACATGCAATTGCAGAGTCAAATCCAACTGTCCCTTAAACGGCAATTGCCAGCAATCATGCGTGGTATATAAGGTTAATGTTTACAAAAATGAGCAAGACTTACAACCTAAGACATATATAGGTGCCATGCAAGACACCTTTAAGATTAGATTTTATAACCATACCAGCACCTTTAAACATGAAAAATATAGCCATTATACAACTCTAGCCTCTTATGTATGGAAAATTAAAAAAACTATGAATAAAGATCCTATTTTGAAATGGGAAATACTTAAACATTGCTCGAAATATAAACCTGGTAGTAAATTCTGTAATTTATGCAAGGGAGGAGGAACTAGCAATTACGTTGTTCAAACCCGCACAGGATTTACTCAATTCTAAATCTGAAATTTTACATAAATGCAAACATATGAAAAATTGCCTGCTGAATTAGCCTCTCTCTTAATTAGTCTACCTCTTCCCTCCCACCCCCACCAATAAAGTGATTTTTCCCCCACTTTCTTGTGTGTTGGTGTCTTCTTTGTCTTGGACTTGTGTACCTATATATTTGCTGCTTTAAATCTTTGTTGTCAGCCAATTTACCCTGACGAGCCGAAGGATAAAACCTAGGTAGGTTTGTTGGCTCTTGCATAAATTTTCTGTATATATATATATATATATACTCTGTTGCTTCAACTTTTATTTCTTGGCATTTCATTCTTTCTCTTACATGTTCTCTTTTTATATTTTTACACTTTATTTTCAGTTCTTCTCTTTCATCTTATTTGTTTTATTTTTCCTCTACATTTTCTTTCCTTGTGTACTTCAGTCAGTTTTATGTCATTTTATTTTCCTCCAATTTGATTTGAAATACTTTATTCTTTTTTCT
Source organism: Ascarosepion bandense (assembly GCA_037127315.1). Lineage (NCBI taxonomy): Eukaryota > Metazoa > Mollusca > Cephalopoda > Sepiida > Sepiidae > Ascarosepion > Ascarosepion bandense. The sequence continues at coordinate 4,635,384 of JBBBDQ010000419.1, forward strand.
TTCTCTCTTTTACATTCTTTTTCTCTCTTGCTAATTGCCTCTTTATATTTACATGCCTCACTTATCTCTCTCTCTCTCTCTCTCTCTCTCAGTTTTGCTCTTTTAAAAACCTTTACCTGTTTTCTTTTGTTTCCCATTCATAAATCTACTCCCTTATTTTCATTCTTCATTTCTCTTCATCTATACAGTTTGTTCCCACTCTCTGTTTCACTTTTAGTCCTGGCTATGATGGTAAACTGCATCTAACAGAAAGGCTTCTGATGTAAATATACTATGAAGATTTTCCCATCAGTTGGCTATTATCAGTTTGATTGGAAAAACATTGATTCACATATTAAAATCTGAGAGTGTGGTGAAATATTAGTTGTGAGAAGCATGGAACCATTTCTTAAATGACATTGTTCCCAGGTCTACCCTGACTTAGAGTGGTAGCACCTGTCAGGGTCCCAGCTATGGACAAATAGTTACCCACTCCCACTAAAACTGGGGTCAAAACACTATAAAAGTATAAAATTAGACTTTTATAGAAATATGTACATAAAAATAGACTATTATAAAAAAATATATACATTTTTGAAGGAAAAAAACTAGAAAACATCTTCAGTTTTCTAAAATAAAAGAACTTTCATCAAAATCTGACTAAATCAACCTTCTCACTGAGCATTAAAAAAATACCTTAAAACCCCAACTTTGTGGCATTAAATAACCCACAGAGGTTGATATGCCATTAAACAAAACTCAAACTCAACATCTGAGTAAATCAACCTTCTCACTATAACTGAACATTACAAAAAAAAAGACCTTAAAATCCCACTGGTTTTGGCATAAATAACCCACAAAGGTTGATATGTCACTAAATAAAACTCAAACTCAAAATCTGACTAAATCAACCTTCTCACTATAACTGAACATTAAAAAATACCTTAAAACCCCAACTTTTTGGCATTAAATAACCCACAGAGGTTGATATGCCATTAAACAAAACCCAAACTCTGTTTCACTTTCACTGTCTTCTATGATTTCTTCTCTCTTTGCCAATTGGCCAAAACAATTTTCTTTTTCTTTATTAGATTCACTGATTATGCTTTGTTCTTTATTCCTCTCTCTATTTCTCTTCATTCCTTTTTCAAACATGTTCAAATACTAAAAGAAGACGTGCATCAGAACGAGGCGCTGTCTTGAATCCCTTCTTTGAAAATGAAATCCACAAGTTGAATCATCCAATTAGTGATTCCATTTCCCAAGAATTTTGACTGGTAATCATGAATCAAGACTAGAATTGCATTCTGTTATTCTCATTTGCATGCCCAAAGACACACAAATTCTTTACGTATTCGTTTTATTCTTTTATTATTTCTTTCCAAGTACATGCATTGACATGCACACAGCATGGCTCCAATGTTAAAAAGAACACTTATATTTCTGTCAGATATGTGATTTTCTTTTGTTTCTTTATGCATTTTATCTTGAACAAATTGTTAATGACTGAGCAAATACATTGAATATTGCATGTAGATAGGGAAAATCTCCTCTAATTTAGAAACAAATCTTTTCTTTCTGCTAATTTTTTTATTCTTTCAAACTTTCTCTTTCTCCACTTTTCTTAATTCTTTTCTTTCACTCCTTTTATATTCAGTCCTCTCCACTCAGGATCTTTTTTCTCTCTCTCTTGACCTTATTCCTAACTTTTCTCTTGTTTCTATTTGTTTATATCACTCTTTCACTCCAACTCTCCACTTTCAGATCCTGGGTATGAGAGTAAACTGTATCTGGCAGCAAGGCATCTGATTGGGAGATTGTGGGGAGCATGAAACCACCTCTTAATTGCTGTTGTTCCTAGGTCCACTCTGACCTAGAGTGGTAGCACCTGTTAATGTCTCAACTATGGGTAAATTGTTACCCCCACTAAACTGGGGTCAAAGTACCATGAAAGTATAAAAATAGACTTTTATAGAAATATATACAATATAGAATAAATTTTTATAGAAAAATATACATTTTTGAAGGAAAAATATTACCAACAATACAGTTTTGAAGGAAAAAAATTATTATCATAACACATTTTTGAAGGAATAAATAAAAATTATTGCCATAATACATTTTTGAAGGAAAAAAAAAATGATTGCCATACACATTTTTGAAAGAAAAAATTATTACCTGTAATACATTTTTGAATACAGTTTTCTAAAATAAAAAACAACAAAAAATAAATAAATTTTCATCAAAATCTGACGAAATCAACCTTCTCACTATAACCAAATATTAAAAAAAACCCTACCTTTTAGGCATTAAATAACTCACAGAGGTTGATATGCCATTAAGCAAAATTCAAACTCTCAATTTTCATTTTACATTACTGATTTACATTGCTCCCCTTTGCTGTCTTGATATATTCTTTCACTTTCCCCTCTAATGACACTCTCTGCTCCCCTATTTTTTTGTCTTAATGTATCTTTCACTATCCTTTTAATGTGTCTCGTTATTATTTTTACTAATATATTGTTCTTTACTCCTTACCTTTTTTGTTTCAATGTATTTTTCCCTCTAATGACTCTCTCTACTCCCCTATCATTTTGTCTTAATGTATCTTTCCCTATCCTCTCTGATTAATCTCTTTATTCCCCTTTGTTGTTTCTTACTCTCCACCCTTTTGTCTTCATGTATCATTCAATATCCTCACCAATGATTCTTTTTACTCCCCTTTGTTATCTCTTAATGTATCATTCACTATTCTATTTAATAATTTTCTCTACTCCCTATCCATTTTTTTTAGTTTTAACTCTCTCTATTTTTATTCTTTTATGTATTTTTCCCTTTCTACATAAATTTTCATCAAAAGACAACAAAGTAGAATAGATATGACAGAGAACATCTTTTTGTCTAAATGTATTTTTGTATTGTTTCATATCCTCTTTAATGGTTCTTTCTACTCCCCTATCTTGTCTTTTAATGTCTCTTTTATTATCCCCTCTCATTTTTCTCTTTTTCTCCTCCACTGTTGGAGAGCTTCTCGCCTGAAGATCTTTTGTACTTTCAAAAGAAAAATGATCTCAGCAGTCTTTCTCTTTATTTCAGTTCATTTTCCTTCTTTGCATTTTTCTTTTTTTGATCACAGAAGCAATTAATACTTGAGAAGTGAACATTGGAATCTTTGAAAAAAAAAAAAAGAAAAAGATTATTCAATGTCTTTCTCATTTGCCTTCTCAGTGATATCTTCACATACATCTTTTCCTGCTCAAATATCTCATTCTAGTTGTTGTTATCATGCCAAGCTTTTAAACATGATTTGTCATTATTGTTACATTATTACTATAAATTATTAGTTTCATTTTAGAACTGACATGCTAGTGAGTACCTTCAAAAGAAGACGACAGTAACTTTATCTAATACTGTATTATATCAGATAATATATAATACAGACGTAAAATATCAAGAAAAACTTTTCTTTGGCACAAAAATATTCACTCTGAATATATTAGTAGCAATCTCTGATTTAAACACATTCCATTTTTTATAATAAATTTCACCCAATACAAGATCTGAGAGCCACTCAAGGTAAAATGCTATCCCAAGGAGTACTTATAAAGTAACCAAGACAGAAATGAACATCTTCCCAAAGCACAACTATGACTGTCTCCTAACATACACAGAACTCACAATCAAGAAATCTACAATTATCGGCAAAGTACTATGTATAAAAAAAGATTTTATCAAAGTCCAAACTCAAAAAAATGAAATCCAACTCCAGACTCAAAAAAATGAAATCCAACTCCAGACTCAAAAAAATGAAATCCAACTCCAGACTCAAAAAAATGAAGTCCAAGTCCAGACACGAAAAGATGAAGCCGAAGCCCAGACTCGAGAAGATGAAGTTGAACTGTAGACTCGAAAAGATGATGTCAAACTATCGAAAACATATCAAACTATTGACTCGAAACCTTAAGATGAGCTATTTCTTACAAGCTAATAAATGGATAAAACACCTAAAATACAAACAACAGAACCTAAATTTAATTCAATATTGAGAACCACTCAAAATAGTGGGTTACTTTTAAAATAGTAATGATGAACAAAGTGGGTGATATGAATGAAAGAGAAGGTTGTACAAAATGAAGATTATGAAGAAAAAACATGATTGACTCTTAAAGATTGAAGTCAGGATTGAAGTATTCAGGGAATCAACCATGTGTGTTCCATAAAGTGGCTGTTCTTGGGTAAAAGCTGTCCAAGTAGAATTGTTTTCTTACATTTGAAACATGCAAGTGATTCAATTGTGGCATGGCATTCCAAGCTGTAAAGGTCAGTACTGGTGGAACTAAAGAGTGGGGAGAGAATTGTAACTCAAACCTTGTTAATTTTTTTCCATGTCAAATTTATTATGCTTCCTATCTATAATCTTATGGGATCATTATGTTTTTTAATCATTTTATCCCAAGCAAGGCCAGATTACCACTAGTGGGAAGGGGGTTACAGTGAAAGAAAAGACTGCGTACAGAGGCGTTGAAGAAAGAATAAAAGATAAATGACATTCAAGAATAAAGTAGAAGGCAATTGACATTGCATCTATATTTTTGGAATTTGAATTCATGAGGGAAGCAAGTAAGGAGGTGAAGTGCAAGAAAAGAAACTGTTAGAGGAGCAGTGGTAGTAATATTTAACTATTTCAATGGTAAAAGAGTGGGACCTATATGCCAATCTAGTAGCATGTATAAATTCATGTGATTGATGAACTGAGAAAAACAGCTCATCAGAGCATTTGCCATGAAAAGAAGCCACTACACATCAGTGAGAAAGTGGCTGAAATTGAGATCCCAAGTCAGGATTAATTACATTGTAGATCCTTCTTTAGATTTTGTCAAAAGCCTCAAGATGAATAGCAGAAGCACTCAACCAGATATGGTAACAGTATTCAATGCACTGATGAATGGTAGATTTGTAAATATTCCAATATGGATTCTGATCTAGGGTAGTTCCTTGAGGGACACTCGTGTTGGTGTGAAAGGATCTGGAAGCTTACCTGTTCAAAATGGCCTTCATTTCATGAGTTGATAGGAATGATCAGATCAAATCAACAACCATCAAGAAATACCCTAACCCTGAAACTTTTGGATTTAATCCATATTTTTTTCAGTTTATAAATATATCTATATAAAACTAACATAGGCATGTGGTTAAGTGGTTAAAGCATTAGCATTCTGACCATTAGACCAGGGTTCAGATGTCAACATCATCAATTTGTCAGAAAGTTGAAATCTTGATAATATCAGCCTGAAAAGATGATCATAGCATATAGCAGCATTGCAAAGTTCTTGAAAACACTATAATTTCTACCAAGACTTGTGTCTGGAATTTGTCAGACAAAAATGTTTAGAAGCAATTAATCATTATACTAGTATTAAGTCAAAAGTCATTGTGACTGAGAGTTTGAGCATATGATCTTATTTGAAGCTGCTAATCATGTCAGTTTATACACTCTCTCTCAGAAACTGTAACTAGAGATTCAGTCAGTCAGTTAAGTGCCATACGTGATACACACTTGGGCAATCATGTCTCGAAACAGACATGACTGACTGGGCAAAAGATTATCCCGCAGTAGGTTGCCCTTACTTTCTGTGGTAGATTGGTTGCCAGCCAAGGCTAAAGAACCCAGTCTGTCCTGTTATTTCACCCATAACTGGAGGGAAGAGACAGATTAATAGCTTTCCCAAGGGTATTTATGCATAAGTGAATGCAAGGATTTTAATTGGAATTCGAATTCGGCTACCCGATTTCTCGGTCCAAGCCGAAATTTAGTACACCATGACGCACATCCTAAACTAGAGATTACCCAGCATAGTTGCAGTATAAACCTCAGATTGGCTCTGAAGGTGAATGAAGAACTGACTGAGTAGGTGTATGCACAAAGATTAGTTAATCGCACTAGCAGACGGACATACTTAAAAATGAGTACTGCCCATAAAATCATAAATAAGCACTTGTAGTAAAATGTTTAGCATACTAGCCTCACAAACTGTTAGTAATAAAGTGTATTTGATCCTGATTAGGTGCTCTATTTTGTAGTCTTGTGTCAGCTATGCTCAATAAATATCTGGATGCAAACAAGGTGGGAAAGTGACCAAAGCCAGATATCAGGTCAGAACCAATAACATTGCAGATTTTTCTTTGGATTTTATCAAGAATCTCTACATATATAGCAGGATCACCAAAGCAGATATGGCAACAATATTCAACATTAAAGCAAATGGTAGTCATAGAAATAAGCAAGATAGATTTTGGTGAGAATCAAATTTGAGATCAGCTGCCAATTTGATCTTATCAAACCAGTCTGACTTATTATTATAACAAGTTTAAATAATATAATATAGTCATTATTCAAACTTTTGTATATCTCAATAGTTTGCTTACTAAGCCAAACTGGCCTCCGCCATTCACAATATATTGCTCCTCTGCCAGACTTCATATGATGGTAAAACTATTGATGATATAATAATCTTCTATCAGTCTCACATATACATAACAGACATGAGGTTGTAATGGCATAGCATGGTACTTTTTTATTGTGAAGTGTTTGTGATCCATAGAAAGATATTTTTTTATTGAGGTTTATTCTTTTTTTTTTTTTTTTGGATCATGTCTCTCCACATTTCCTGTCCTTTATAGTTCTTAATAAATTGTCTTTTTGGTATCTTTCCTAAACTTTGTTCTCTCATTTATTTACCCAGGCTCACTAAGTAGATCATACATTGCCTCCTGCTCTGTCACTTGCCTTCAATCTATCTTTCCTGTCAGTATCAAATTTTCCAAACCCTCTTTTCTCATTACGTTTTTTAGAGATTTCTACTCTCTCTTTTTGATGTTAAGTATACACTGCCTTTTTGTTTCCATTTTCGATAAAACTTTGTTGTTGCTAAAATATTTGGTTTATGATATTCTTAGCATCATTCTGTATAACCACATTTTTTTTGTTTCAAGTCTCTTCTTTTTCTGTGAGGAGATTGTCCACTATTCACTGTCATATAAAAGGACTGTACTCTTTCCTTTGTTTCTAACAAAGTCTTTCTCTTTCTTAATACTGCTTAACTTTCTTACCACTTTGCCTAACTTTCAGAAGACAGCTTTCACTATCTCTTACCAGATATTTAAATTGCTGTACTTCTTTGATTTTGTAATTCGTATGTTGGGCTGTTTCTTCTGCTAACAACCATCATAGGTTTCTACCAATAACCCATTAATGTCTACTTTGCCAAAAATGAGATGGTGGGCGTTAATTGGAAATCTTTTGCCTTGTTTCAGATTTTACAGAGCCACATAAATTCATTTGTATAATCTTCCAAAATCTATGGCCATGTTCCAAAAATGTATGTTCATTTGGCCATAAAACAAATTTACGATACATATAGCTTAATTTTCATCAGTTCTTGTACAAATATTGTTTTTATGATCTGGTCTTAGCTGACAAGATTCCAAGATTTTCAACATTTAATTTGTCATTTGTTTTGTATTTTGTTTTTATTTATAGTGCATTAAAATATCTACATAAATAGGTAACATCTGTGCCATGTTGTTCTAGATGTGTATAGGTTGATAATTATTTTATACCACATATGTATTCTACTGACTGAGGTTAGATAATTATTTTATACCACATATTCTACTGACTGAGGTTAGTTTGAATTCCAGTTAAATTCCTTGCATTCACTTATGCACAAATATACTTGGAAAAGGTATTAATCCATCTCTTCCCTTCAGTTATGGGTTAAATAATAAGACAGATTGGGTTCTATAGCCTTGGCTGGCAACCAGTCTACTACAGAAAGCAATAGCAATCTACTGCAGGATAAACTTCTGCCCAGTCAGTCATGTCTCTTTTGAGACATGGTCGCCCAAAACATGTATCACGTAAGGCACTTCACTGACTGATTGTATTCACAAATAATCTCTACATTAAAGAAATACCAAAAAACTATATTCTAAAAGAAATATTGATTCTTTGTCCTTCACAATCTGATTGCATGTGACTTTACATGCACTATGTCATATATATATATATATGTAAACTTATCATTATACTCGTTTCGAAAAACCCTCCAAGCACATACATGGAAAGAAAAAATGGTGATAAAAAAAGAACGAGCTAAGCACTTGAACATCAGTCAAAGTACGCAGCCCAAAGCAAAAAACCCGAGATGAGTAACCTAAAACAGAAAGTGCTCAATACGCAAGTAGAGCAAACAAAGTCAATAACTAACCTCGAGAGCCAACGAACCTACCAAGGTTTCACCAAATTCGATCGTCAGGAAAGATCCAATTTGGTGAAACCCTGGTAGGTTCGTTGGCTCTCTAGGTTAGTTAACATATATATATATATATATATATATATACATATTTATGTTTTATTAAAAATGACAAAGATTTTATTAGTTTCTGATTTAATTTTTTCAGTATTCTTACATGTTTGCATTTTGCTAGAGATAAGAAGTGTAAAAATGTTCTACTTCTCAAACACTTTCAGCAACTTCACTGGCCATTTTCAAGGATGTTATTTTTCTGGTGTTGTTATTATCTTCTCATGTTTGACTGTAAAATAATTTTTGTGTTTTTAAAAAGAAGAGTTGTTTAAAGTTATGTGTTACATGCAGCTCAGCATTACATGAGTGCTTGTCTCTCTCTCTCTCTATATATATATATATATATATTTTTTTTTTAACTTTCAAAAGTTCATTTCCACTGTTAAATAAAGTAAGGTTGATAGTAGAAGAAAATTGTTTTATATATAAAGCTTCTCTTATAGTGAGGTGCCTATTGATATTATGATTTAATTAGTATTTTCATATTTTTAACAAAAGAGTTCTTGTAAGTTGTGGGTTAATAAATGTTTTTTATTGCACTATTATAAGATAGGTGGCATGAAAGGTGTCTATTCAGAGAAGTTACAAAACATGTTTAAATAAAAGATTGGCCAATATAATTATTTATGAAATTAGGATCAAGAATACAGTTCTTCAAAGGATATATATATAGTCATCTGCAGACAGATCTGTTTCACTGTATCACAGCTCATCAATACGGTTAGACTCTGACTGCTTCTAACCCAGGATTGAAACCTGATCAAAGTGGCGTCAGTCGGTGATTCTACCTCTGGGCCATGGGTGCACGGTAGAAGAAGGCAGACGTTTTAGCATGTATATTGTCACTATACATGCCCAATAGCAAGAGTGCTCTAATTCATTAGTGAATGAGCGATGCATGTATATATATATATATATATATATATATATATATATATATATTTGAGAACTGTGTTTGTTATTTTTGGTAACTATCGCCATTGCCTAGCGGAGTTTTATGTCAACACAAAATAAAATCGTCAGTGATGGTGGATGTTATTGTAATTCCATCTAAATAACCTCTCTGAAGATGGCTCATGGGAGCTGAAAGCTTAGAAATAAATTAATAAAAAATTATCCAAATATTGGAGGGTTTTTGTCTTTATTTTCAACTGAAATTAAAGCCAAAATATGATGTTTAGAACAGCTCATGATTAAACATAATAGATATTCATTGTCTCTTATATTTAAGATAGAATTAATATTTAATTTAGAAAAAAAAAAAATATATATATATATATATATATATATATATATATATATATATATATAGTATCTGAGTGACTTATATATGCATGCGCTGGTTAATGAACACAGAAGCGTGTACACACAGACATAAAATTTGACTGAGTTTTGACTTTATCAAACCAATCAAACATATTATTAAAACCAGAGTAAATAAGATAATATATAATAATAAATAGTATATAAAATATATATAATAAATTATGCAAGGTTTTGTATATCTTGAATGTTTGCTTACTAAGCCAAACTGACATCAGCCATTCACGATATATTGTTCCATAACAGATATGAGATTGTGATGGCATAGCAGGGTATTCTTTATTGTGAAGAGATTGTGATCCATAGCAGGGTATATTTTTTATTGAGGTTTGTTCTTCTCCCTCTTTTATGGATTACTAGTAATATAGCCTGACGTTGCTTGGGTGTAATGAAAGCTTTAAAACTAACCCATGGTCTTGGAGCTCAGACTCTTTGGACGTTGGCACGAAAGACTAAAAAGCAATAGTTGTTTCCAGTTAAAGCGAAACTGTAGACTGAAAGAAAAATGAATGGATGTAAATCAAATTTTGATTTCCTGGGATTGATATCAAATAAGTCTTTTTCATCGTAAACTGAATTTTGAAGGCTAGATAAGTCCTCTGAGTAAATGATATTATGGCTGAGACTAAGAACTACAATTATACCTACTTAGAGCTAAACCTGAAGCAAAAACTAAAATAAAAGGGCTGAAAAAATACAGAGATACAGGCAGATAAACAGACACACACAAACATCTTGCCTTTTATATATATATATATATTATCAATTTTCTGCACTATTGTAAGAACTGCAACCTTGAAACTTCTGAATATCGTTTCTTATGTCTTTGTCTATGAGTGTATCAAATTTGATTAAAATCAGACCACTCCTTCTCTAACCCAATTTTTTCGATTATCAATTTTCGATATTTATCAGGGGTACCTCAACACAAAATCTAGCTAAGAACACTCGCAGATGCGTATATTACAACTGTGTAAATTTTCAAGAAAATCGGTTCAACCATTTCGGAGTCGATAAGTAACAGACATGCACACACACACACAGACACAAAGTTCCATTTATTATAAGTTTAGATGTCTCTCTACATTTGTATGTCACAATCTGACTGCATGTGACTTAATATGCATGATGTTATATTTGTGTTGTAAATGAGTGACTTATATATGCATCCACCATTTAATGAACACACAAGCGTGTGCACAAACACATGCACACATAAAATTTGAGTGAGTTTAAAATAAGACAGTGGAATAAAATATTTCTCTCTCTCAGTCTGGAAAAACTCTACCTTGAGCTGAACAATAACACAAATTTAGAGATAAAAGACTTTTAATCATTGATAAAAAGATCAAATAATCATAAAATTTTATTGAATTTTACAGAAATTATTTAGTAATAAATAGATTTATTTTTAAAGCATTTTTTTAAATTTTGTGTATTGAATAAAAAAATTTGATTGATATAATGTTTTTAGATCTGTCACTGAATTAAAATGTATTGGTACACATGCAAACCAAACACTAACATACATACACAGAAATTGAATGAAATTAAGGGAGACATCTGTGTCAGTAGGATTAATTTTCCTGTCTAACAACAACCTATAGTTAACAAGATAAGTGTATAAGCTGAAATGTGCAGTCTTTTGAAGTAATTTTTCTGAATCTTTTGTATTTAAACTGAATATATTTTCTGATAAATATAGTATTTTAAATAGACAATTTAGGTTTGAAATTTGATCATCTGCAAAGCTACAGGAAATAGAAAGAATAATTTTGGTTTGTTTTATTTTTCAGTCAAATAAACTGAGGACCAAAACTACTCACAAGACTCTCAACCCTGAATGGAATGAGACACTCACTTATTATGGAATCACAGAAGAGGATTTCCTTAAAAAGACTCTTAGGTAATTCTTCATATTTTCTGAATATAAACTGGTATATTTTAAAAACATTTTAAATTAATTTGAATTGTAGAGTAAAAGAATTTAAGTAGGTTTAACTAGATTTCACTTATGAAATTAACTAAATAATTTAGTTAATGATAATAAAATTAACCATAATTAATAAATTGTAAAGATTGTACATTATTTAAATGTAAATAAAGAATAAATGATAAAAGAATTATTTAATACTGTCAGTTCAATCTGAAAGAAACATTATTATTATAATATTTAACAAATGATTCTGTAAATTAATGGTAATATTAACCATTTCCCTACAAGGAAACATTTGGTATTTGTTGTGTCATGGCTCGTACCATGTGACATCCAGTCACCCAGATGTATAAATGAGAATGTGCGCTTAGCATGGGGTGGAGGAGGGTGTTGTCATTATCATGGACTTTGGAAAGTTACACCTATTACTGTGAGAGAATGTAAATATCTAAGCTTATTTCTAAATAGAACTTTGTATGTGTGTGTGTGTGTCTGTGTGTGTGGATGTGTTCGTTACCTATAGACTCCGAAACGGCTGAACTGATTTTCTTGAAAATTTACACAGTTGTACTATAAGCGTCTGCGAATGTTCTTAGCTAGGTTTTGTGTCGAGGTACCCCCAATAAATATCAAAAATCGATAATCGAAAAAATCGGGTTATAGAAAGAGTGGTCTGATTTTAATCAAATTTGATACACTCATAGACAAAGACATAAGAAATGATATTCAGAAGTTTCAAGGTTGCAGTTCTTACAATAGTGCAGAAAATCGATAATATATATATATATATATAAAAAAGGTGAGATGTTTGTGTGTGTGTCTGTTTATCTGTCTGCATGTCCTTTATACAAATCCACCATTTTTATCTGATTCTCACCAAACTTCACACATATATTCTTTAGGTTGAGTCTGAGCTCCAGGACCATGGATTAGTTTTAAAGCTTTCATTACACCTGAGCAACACCGGGCTATACTGCTAGTTGTATATACATCTTGGTTGTACCACTCTGTTAATAAAGTCAGTCAGTCAGTCAGTTAAGTGCCATACGTGATACACGCTTGGGCGATCATGTCTCGAAAGAGACATGACTGACTGGGCAGAAGATTATCTTGCAGTAGGTTGCCATTGCTTTCTGTGGTAGACTGGTTGCCAACCAAGGCTATAGAACCCTCAATCTGTCCTATTATTTAACCCATAACTGGAGGGAAGAGACAGATTAATACCTCTCCCAAGGGTATTTGTGCAAAAGTGAATGCAAGATATTCGACTGGAATTCAAACTCGGCTCCCCGATTTTGCATTCTGAGCCGATATCCATTGCACCACAACGCACATTCATAGTTAATAAAGTAGTTTAGCTATATTTCTTGGTGTATCTCTTTATTCCATGATACAACAGTATTCATTGACCAAGCAGCTAGTACTGCTTTCAGTTAAAATTTATAAAATCTTTTTTCCTAAAATAATTTTTCAGGAAAACAGGTTTTTCAAGTCAAGTAACTATTATTACTCTTTCCAGTATTGATGAAAGTTTTCTTCCTAACCTTTTATTTGAATTAGTGAGAAATGTCAACATTTTGATTGTCATTATTTTCTTTTTGAGTTACATGTGCTATCCATTTTAGTTGTTGTTGCTGTTGGTAGTCTTCAAGTGATGCTGCTTCTCTTATTTGGTACAGTTCTTTGTTTGTGATTCTGTAGTGCCAGTTTACAATATCCAAAGAAGGATGATCTTTGGCAAAACTCTCAGGCTTCATTCACTCAAAGCCCTTTTTAACCATTAGATCTTAGAAAGCAATTATATACAGCTGACAGTTTAGATATTTCTAAACAGGTTTAGTGCCATGTATGGCATTCATGTGAAAGTCTCGATCTAATGAGGCTATTTAAGAACGTGAGTTTTCAGGTTAAGGTTTTGGTTTTTTAGCTGATTATCAAGAGACAGGAAGATTTAGTTGGAAACAAAGAAAAGAGTATTATGATATCTGTCTTACTGTATGGCAGTGAATGCTGAAGAATCTCCTCAAGGATGAAGGAGAAACTAAAAACAGAAATATGGTTCTACAGAACTATGCCAAGGATACCATAGATTGAATATGTGAGCAATGACAAGGTTTTGGGGAGGATGCAAATGAAAAGGAAACTTATACTTAGCATCAGGAAGAGACAGCTGAAGTTTCTGGGACATGTAATGAGGAAAGAGGGCTTGAAGAATCTAATACTCACAGGGTGGATAGAAGAAAAAATGAGCGAGGAACCACTGCTTAATTGCTGCTGGTTCCAGGTCCACTCTGACCTGAGGTGGTAGCACCTGTTAGGGTCCCAACCATGGCAAATAGTGAACCTTGCAGATAAAGGTTATTCATCAACACCCCAACAGCACTGCAAAAGATAGACCCCTTAGTCATTCTTAGGACATATCCCACAGAGAAAGAAAACTCTGAGGTAGCAACTGCAGCACACAAGCAATAATGATGTTGATGTCCTCTTCTTTTCAGATCAGTGCTTGTGTTGCTCATACAGTGGGTTTGAACCGTACACCTTCTTGCTTCAGTTTTGAAATATTTGCACAATATTTGGGGGTATCTTACTGAGTGGGGCATACAACTGCCCATAGTCTTAAAAGTCATAAATATTATTATGAATCACAACAGCTGGCAATAACAGCTCTTGAACTGTACCTAATGAAAGAACAAGAGCCAAAAAATGCACTTAATGTTGTGACTGGTCATATCTAGCAAGTCTTTTGGAAACAATGTAAATCATTGGCTGGTCTGTGAGTAGCACTGATAAATCTTTGTGAGATGTTGTGTGATGGCCATGTTTGATAACAAGAAGACAGCCATTATATCAAGAGAGGGAGGAAGCAAGAAGTTGTTTTTTTTTAAGCAAGTTTTAATTCTTTATTGTATCTTTTAAACTTTCAGATGAGATGTTGTCCATCTGGATGAAAATTGTAAAAGAACAATCTGAAGTTCATGTTTCATTCAATTTTTGGCTCAAGTAACCTTTTACTGTTGCAGTCATTATCAAGAACTGAGTTTTGTCTGTATGAGGAAATCCCAACACTCAAAAAATGCCAGGATGTAAACAACAACTTTTTAGCTACCATACCAACAACACCCAGCTCTTGATAATGACTGAGATGGTTGAAAGTACTTGAACCAAGACAGCACAAAATAGAAACTTTGGACAGTTTGTCCTCCATTTTGAAGCTGATGTATAAGAGCTTACTTAAAAATTGGTAAAGAAAAGCAAAAACAAAATCAAAGGAATAGACCTTGTCAATTGAATTTAATTAAACGTGTTTGTGTTCATAGAGATACTTCACATAGCATACATATCTGCATTCAGATCTTTGGCAGGAGCATTTATCCACGCATAAGTAATCCCATCATTCTTGACATATACTCTGCTCATATTTACATAATGTCTGTATATAATATATTCGTGTGGCAGCATAGATTACTGAATTAATAGGATGTATACATTTGTTCAAATTTAAATTTGTTGTTTGATACTGGAGTTCTCACCTTTTGTTCGGTTTAAGAATAGCCTGTGCATTACTTCTGATCAGATTAAAGATTGTTCATTGTTTAAGATGAATAGTAACAATATGTATTCAAAAGAGAATGACAATGCAGAATTGCAACTGCCAGGCTCTGTAAAACGAAATAGGAAAATCTGCCTTTCGTCTTTTCTCTATCATCAGCAGAAATGAATCAGCCATTGAGTTTAGTGCATCAACTCATCATTATTAAAGATCCAGTAGAATTCGTTTGTTCTCCATATTTGTGCAAAGAGAAATTGTTTGCATTTGGGAGTTTATTAACCCTCTTCTTCTTCTCATTGCCTTATTCTCATATTTTCATTGGTATACATGTTATTATTCTCTCAAATAATGTTATCATAAATGTTGTTAAATAAATGATGTTATCATAAATGTTGTTGCACAATATTATCATAAATTCTGTTAAATAATGTACAGAGTACAATGGATAAATTGTCACAAAAATTTTCTTTTTCTCACATACGGTGCCTAACTGACCTTACTGTAAAGTTGACAAAATCAAAATTCACACAGGCATGAAATTAAAAATATAAAATGGCAACAATTTACCCATCACACACCATATTCATAAAGGCTTACGGCCTATCATGTTGAATACACTGGTTCTTGCTCAATCACTGAAGTTAAACAACATTGAGCCTGGTCAGTACTTAGATGGGTGACCGCTTGGGAATACAAGGTGCTGTAAGTGTTTAGTGACGGATATGCCTTGTGGCACAGTGGATATTGGCTCAGAAAGAGAAATCGGTGAGCCGAGTTCGAATTCCAGTTGAATACCCTGCATTCACTTAAGTACTGGTACCCTTGGGAAAGGTATTAATCTGTCCCTTCCCTCCAGTTATGGGTTAAATAACAAGGGTAGGACTTGGGGACCCTGTCCTTAAAAACAAATCCCAATGAAACTTGATACTCAAAAAAAAAAAATATTACTAGACACAAAAATTATATAAAAACAACAATAAATTGTTGAAAGAAAAAGGTATTACCAGCAATAAATAAATAAAATTTAGTTGGCAATAAATGACCCACTGAGGTTGATATGCCATAAAAACAAAACAACCAACCATCCAACCAACATTATTCATTCAGTCAGTTAAATGCCATAAGTGATACACGCTTGGGCGATTATGTCTCGAAAGAGACATGACTGACTGGGCAGAAGATTATCCCGCAGTAGGTTGCCATTGCTTTCTGCGGTAGACTGGTTGCTGACCAAGGCTATAGAACCCAGTCTGTCCTGCTATTTAACCCATAACTGGAAGGAAGAGATGGATTAATACCTTTCCCAAGGGTATTTGCGCGTAAGTGAATACAATGGATTCAACTGGAATTAAGTAATGTTAAACAATATCATAAATGCTGAAGTGGGTTGTTACTAATTTTTGACTTGGCTGTCAACACATATACATATCATGTCATCTCAGATATCCGTTCCTTTCAGCTGAGAGGATGAGATCTGCTGCTTGGTCATTTTTTATGGACTGTTTATGTTGTAGCATGCAGACATAGCTGAGAGCAAAATTTTACTTCTACTTGGCAATTTTAGTTAAATATATATTCCAAGGAAAATGTGTAGTGGTTTAAGGTGAAAGAAAAACATGTTTCAACCAAACATTTTTTTTAGTCCACTACAAATAATATTGTCATAGATACGATTAAATAATGTCATTATAAATCCTGTTAAATCTTGTTATCATAAATTCTGTTTATGTTATAATGATATTTTTTAAAAATATCATAATTTTTAAATAATGGTATCATATTTTTTTTTAAATAATGTAATAAAAAATGCTGTTTAACAATTGTTGTAACCTCATTTGTTGTTATGATTGAAACCTTGTGATGTAAGTATTACATGGTTGTATATCTTGTTCTTGTATTTAGTTAATTACTCATAATACGATTGATCCACGGTAGATTCACTTGATAGATTCATTATTTGCTGAACTCTGGTTATTTGCTAGAAGCTCAACAACATCCCCCAGACTTCTGTTTGATGCTTTTATAGTTATTTTAGTTGTCATCTGATCCTCTGTGGAATAATCCATTTTTCTTGTATTATTCTTTCACTGGCGATCATTGTTCAAACACACACATCAGCGTTTATACTTTTTACACTACACTTCCCCTTTGGAATTTTCGCTTCCTTCTACAGGACACCACCCCTTTTGAGTTGACTTCTTCTAGAGCCAATCCTTATGGGTCTATACTTTTAGGAACTTCATATTGTTTCTTTAGGTATGTGTTGAAATGTGTCACAAAACAAAACAAATTCTTTCTCTCTCCTACTGCCGTAGCAACGCGTACAGTCTACATTTCTCAGGCACTCTTTACATAGAGCTTGGTAACTCACCTATGCAAAACACCACACATTGCATAGACAAGCCAGCTGGCTTGTCTATGCAATGTGGGGTGTAGTCCAATCATAATTTTCACACCTGCCCACCTGCCCACCTGCACTTGATTTGGGGGTGTCAAGTTGACTGACCAACTCATTACAAGTTATACAGTAAATACTGTGAACACTGGTATTACATGCTCTTTAAACTTTGGTTTCACTTTCATACATAGTCCAAGACCCTTAAAAAAATTCTTCTGGGATTTTTCTTTTTAATTTGAATCTCTCTGTTGTCATATTATTTGTGGTTTTAGTATTAATTTTATTGCAGAATGGGTTTATCGGCAGGTCTCACAGATTGAATACGATGATGTCATCAGTTCCAAACAAATTCATTGTGTTTTTTAACACATAAACAACCATTTTTTTTTAGCTTGACCTAAAAAAAAAAAGAATTACTACAGGTGAATTCACCCAGAAATTTTAACTTTTCACCTGAACCACCATGAGCAATTTTTGTTAGTGCTAATAGTCTAGGTTTACCTAGTTTCCTCCAAGTTTTTACTTAATAATTGTGATATTGGATCCAGTGTCCAGTTGTAGTTTTATAGTGGGTTATTTGTTCTAGTGAAACGTAGTTTGCTGAAACAGATTAACTGAATTTGGCCTTGTTGGTAGATAGCCCGCTATAAGTTATTAATGGGGTTATAAAACAAGAAAATCAAATTGAGTATAGAAACAACATTTTATATATACACAGATATCAATTAAGGTTTTTTTATTCATTGAATGGTTGAACAATGTGTATTTTATAGTTATCTCTCTCCTCTGTTCTTTTGGTGTCCAGTTTTAAATTTACCATGCACTGACACACTTCAGCAAGATTTTGCTGAGTTATTTTTCAGTTCCTTTTAGGTTTGGTTAAGATCCTTGATCTTATATCCACATCTGCACTTGATGTTAAACCTAAGATGAATCTTAAACACTTAAGAGTCTGGAGTCAATTCATTAAGCTTGAATTTTTTGCATTCTTTATTTATGATTTTTGCATATGTGGTAAAATTCTCTTCACCATTTTTTACTAAATTTAGGCAACTCCACCCTTCATTGAATAATTATGTTCTTTCATCAAAAATATTCAATCATACGTTAATAGTTTCTTTAAACCTAATTTTTTCAAGCTGTTTGAGCAGAATGTAATTAATATATTTTTGGTGTTCACCAATTATTATCAAATAGAGAGGACACTTGCAGGGACCAGTCAATTTAGGTTTTATGAATTTTGCACAACTGCTAAACTCCACAATATATAGCAGCTATTCATTTTCACCCAAAACTTTCTTAATATATTCAGTTTCTGAATTTAATTTAGTCTTTCAGTAAATTACTAAGGTACAATGGAATAAGGGTTATCTTTCACTGTCATGAACAGAATGAATCTTAATATATAAACCAGTTAAGCTTGGTTTTCATTACACAGATGTAAAAATGATTCAAGTGATGTAATTTAATGTCAAATATATGTACATATATAAACATCCACAGACAGTCCTGTTTCACTGTATCACAGCTCATCAGCTTTGCTAGACATCCAATTGCTTCCAGCCAGGATTGAGATCTGACTGATTTGATATCATTCAGAGATTCTATCTCAAAGCTATTAGCAAGCAACAGAGGAAAACAGATTTTAGCATGTTATATACACAATATAAACAAATGCCAGTAGCCAAAAGTGTTCAATTCATTGCTGAAGAGCAATACATAAATAGCAGTGAGTAGTTGCTGTTTCTAAAGTCGACCATTTCCCCAAAGTACTCAATCAATGGGCAAGAGTGGAAATAATCATCTGCATACAGTCCTGTTTTGCTGTATCACAGCTCATCAGTATGGCTAGACATCCAGTTTCTTCCTGTTTGGATTAAAACCTGACCAATTTGACATCAGTTGGAGATTCTACATCTGAGCTATTGGTACATGGTGAAGGAAGACAGATTTTAGTGTGTTATATACACAATGTAAACAGGCGTCAGTAGCCAAGAGTGTTCAATTCATTGCTGAAGAACGATTTGTAAATAGTTGTGAGTAGCTACTGTTTTTCAAGTCTACCATCTCCTCAAAGTGCTCAGTTAACAAACGAGATATATATATCTTCTTTTTTATATGCCGTGCCCTTTCAGAACATACGCACATTAAATCCACTTGCCCCATCTCTTGTTGTGCTTAACACTTTTGCTCTTAGTATATCTCCCAAACCCCACTCCACTATCTATTTGCTCAAGATCATCAAGTATGCCTCTCACTGCTTTCTCCTGTCTTTCTTTCCCTCTATCCATCCTGTGAGTATTAGATTCTCCAAACCCTATTTCCTCATTGTATGCTTAAGAAAATTCAACTGTTTTTTACTAATGTTGAGTATGTTTCATTTTTGTTTGCATCCTTTCCAAAACATTGTTGCTGACATGTTTGGTCCATGGTATCCTCAGCATCCTTCTACAGAACCATGTTTCTGTTACTTTCAGTTTCTCCTTCATCTTTGAAGAGACCGTCTAACATTGACTACTGTATAGGAGGAGAAATATCATATAACTGTTCAGTACTTTTTGTTTGTTTCCAACAAAATCTTCCTGTCTCTCAATACTCTATTTCACTTTTAAAATGTGTCCTTAGCAAAGCAAATGTGTGTGTAAATCTTGTTTAAACTCAACAAAAGTTATTGTTTAATGTTTTTTTAGTTTAATTTTCTTAGATTTCAGGCTATTTTCCTGACTTCTGGAGAAAATTGGAAATAAATTGTCCACCATCTCCTGAGTACTTTTGGCTTTCATAAGTCAAAAAGTTGTATATATTTTTTGATAAGGTTTTGTTTGTGTTATGAGAGTGTCGTGCCAGTTTCTTAGGGTTTTTTTTTTTTCAAGCGTTAATATTTTCATGCATCACATCATTGTTTTTTTTTCAAGTATCACATCTTTGCATGTCAGTTTGCAATGCTATTTCAAAAAGTACCAAAGAAAAAAAAATTCAACACCCTCACATAGATAGCACAAAAATAAATCTCTTTTTGCCAAAATTACATGGAAGACAATTTATATTCAAATTTTCTTCAGAAACCAAGAAAATGATCTGAACTGTAGAAAAATTCAATAAAAAAAATAAAGAACTTTTACTGGTCTTTGATCAAACTGGTATACCAAGACATTCAAAAAATAAAGAATAGCAATTGTTGGTTTTTCCATGTGTAGATTGTAAAACTTGATGAAATATGCCAACTTCTACTTCAGTATTGAATACACAGAATATTATTGATATGCCAAAAATAACAGTTGGGACTTTTTATAAGTACAAGTAAACTTCATAAAAACCAACAAATATATTGGCTCTCACTGGACCCAATGAACTACCATCTAATATCCTAATATCCTAATATCTAATATCCTAAATATTTGTCTATACATAATCTTGTTGAAGTAATAATAATAGATTAAAAATTAAGCAATAAAATTAATGATAATTAACAATAAACTAAGAAAATTTCATAAAAATAGTTAAATAAATATAAAAACTTCCATTATGCACCAGAACAGGTGTTTTTGAAACAGAAATCAAATTTTCTCAATCTTCCTATTCAACAGCCAAATAAAGTAGATGTCCAGAGACAGCTCTTAAACAGACCACATGGCTCCTATCATATAAGCAAAAATCTATTTATTTCTGTGTATGTATATGTATGTTGAGATATAAAAACATTTTTCTGAAATGTATACAAAAGCCTTTTATTGTTTTTGTTAACACTTATTGTGTTGTATATTATATATGATTTGTTTGCAATTTATATATTTCCATTGGGGGGTTGATGATGTCTTTTTAACTCCAAAACAAAATTATATATGTATATAATTTGTGAACAAGTTATAATTCACAACCCAGGTTTTCACCATCTGGTGTCTTCAGGTGATTTACAATAAAAATCATAAAGTTATTGCAAATCACCTGAAGACACCAGGTGGTAGAAACCTGGCTTGTGTAATATAACTCATTTCTAATTGAAAAATATTCAAAAGTTCTACAATATAATTGTATTGAATACTTTTTAATACAACTGTGTACTGGTCGAATTTAATTATGACCAAAACAACTAAGTAATTAAATAATTATATATATTATTAATTATTACATTAGAATATGTGAAAACTACAAACTACTACAAAATTGTACATTTTGTTTTGACATTGAAAGAACAATGTCTCATCAGGTAGTTAGCTATGATGGTAATAAACGTTTTTATTTTAAACATTTCTTGATTATATGAAAACAACAATTCCCTTTATTTTTGGAAAAAAATTTTCTCTGCATGAAGTAAAAAAAAAGACAAAGAAAGAAGGAAGAAAAGAGAAGAAAATAAGATGAGAAATCAAGAAAAGAAAGAAAAAGGAAAGATACATATCAAAATACAAAGTGAAGAGAAAAATAAGTGAGAAAATGTAGAGAGAGAAGAGCCAATTAAAATGTATTAAATATAAATATAAATGTATTAATATTCATTGCTCTATTTTATATTGTGCACTGTTTTAAATTAATATTTTGAGCTTTGCAAATTTATTCTTTGTTCTTAATCATTTGGATATATATATATATATATATGCATGTTTCATTAAAAATGACAGACAAGGCAATATTTTAAACAAAAAAATTAAATTATTTCTTTCACAAAATTTAAAACGTCTAACCTCATCATAAAAAATAACAATACACTAGCCAATTTTAAACTACAGAGAACAAATATTATTTACAAATTTACATGACCTCTAGAGTTTTTTTATCAATCCAGGTTCATAATATCAGAATATAAAACATACACATGATGCTACACACTATGCCTATTCAGTTCCAAGAAAGAGCAGTTTGGTATTTTTGATGAGGTTCAGAGAAAGTGTACTTATGATTGTAAAACCCCTGCTTCCAGGACCTGGCAGAAACATCGATATATATACCTATTTATTATTTTCATGTTATTTAGAAAAAATCGTTTCTTGGTATATAACTTTTCAGATTTGCATATACCTCCAACTGGCTTTTTATGTATAGATGGATAAATAGATAGTGATGTCAAGTCTGTGAACAGCAAGGATAATTCCAAAAGATTTATATAATATAAAAGATTAAGCAATAGATCTGTATAGAGAGCTCCATGGATTATAATTTATAACCACTTTAGATGATATGTTGAGTTTTTCTTTATATATATATATATATATATAGTTTATAGTTCCTATAAGTACATTCAGGCAAGAACAATCTCACAACAAAGCTAAATTACACAAAGATTCGTAAATTTTATCAGCTCAGTGAAGAAACCGTTAAGAATATATGGTGGAAACAAATTACTATGATAGAAAGAAATACAAAGTGAAGAGAAAACTCGTGAGAACAAATATTATTTACAAATTTACATTTCTCTGAAGAACTGTTTTCTTTATTAATCCAGGTTCATAAATAATTACATTGGATACACTACCAACTGCTTGACAAGAAAACTCTTGCATCTCTCTTACCATAATTCAATTCATTCTCATTTAAGCACACATGGAAACCTACCAAACTCTATCCGAAATTTAGTACAAATGTAAATTTAGCACAAATGTCAATAGTTTGGTGTAACGGAACACAGGCAAAAAGACTACTCATGACAAACAAGCATGTGAATTTACCATCAGAATAGAAAATGGGCAATGGCAAAAACAATCTTACAAGTGTACTTTTCAAGCACTGACTGTGACAAAGCAGCTAACAATTTTTCTAGTTTATACTGTACAAACTCTACCATAGATAAATTCGGTCACAAAGGAACCTTATTCTTAGGAGTCTGGGCCTGATAGTTTAATTTTCCTAGAGTTCAGACTATTTTCCTGGTTTCTGGAGAAAATTGAAAATAAATTGTTTCCCATCTTCTGAGTACTTTTTGCTTTCAAAGTGTTGTGGAGTAGTTTTCACACTGAAGGTTATAATCAGGCTATGTCAGTTGCTAATTGACTTAACACACCCAAAATGTTAGGAACTTGGTAATCTTCCACTGAAAGCTGACTCCTTAGTATTTAGCCAACTGCCAACTAATATCAACTGCCTAGTAGTTCTACTGAGCTCCAGTAGAACTCTAAAGAACTCCTATGAACTTCCCAAGAACTTCTCCAGAACTTCTCACATTAACTTCCTGTTAACTCTTATTAATATAGGAGGGAGAGTCCATTAACTAAGGAATAGGTGTGTTTCCCCATAATAATAAGTCAAATAGCTGTATATATTTGTTGATAAGTTTTTGTCTGTATTATGAGAGTGTTATGTCAGTTTGACAAATACTCTTTGGGAAGGTATTAATCCATCCCTTGCATCCAGTTATGGGTTAAATAACGGGACAGATTGGGTTCTATAGCCTTGATTGGCAACCAGTCTACTGCAGAAAGTAATGGCAGCCTACAGCAAGAAAGTTTTCTGCCTAATCTCTCAGTTTGTTTTTTCTTTTCAAGTTTTTTTTCTTCACGACATGATATCATTGGGTTTTTTTTCCCAAGAATCACATCTTTGCGTGCCAGTTTGCTATACTATATTAAAAAGTACCAAAGAAAAAAAACAACACCCTCACATAGACAACACAAAAATAAATCTCTTTTTGCCAAAATTACACAGAAGACGTTGAGCAACTTATATTCAAATTTCCCCAGAAACCAAGTAAATGATCGGACCTGTAGAAAAATTAAACAAAAAAACAAAGAACTTTTCTGGTCTTCAATCAAATTTGTGTACCAAGACAACTTGAGTAAATACTTTCGAAAGTTTAACTCATTCAAGTCTGTCTTATGTGTTTTATTTAGTTCCAATGTTATAAACTGCTATCATTTTTTCATGTCATTATCACATTTAAATGCTTATCAGGTTCGTACGCTATTGTGTATTGTGGTGCATTGGGTATCAGCTCAGAACGAGAAATCAGAGAGCTAAGTTCAAATTCAAGTTGAATTTATTGCATTCACTTATGCACAAATACTCTTGGATTATGGGTTAAATAACAGGACAGATTGGGTTCTATAGTCTTGGTTGGCAAGCCATCCTACTGCAGAAAGTAATGGCAACCTACTGTGGGAAAATCTTCTGCCTAGTCAGTCATGTCTCTTTCAAAACATGTTCACCCGAGTGTGTATCATGTATGGCACTTAACTGACAATGAATTTCAAAATGTCAAATTTAAAACTGACTTGAAAATGCTCAATGCTTTCTTGACTACATAATTATATTGAACTTTGACATCCGAACATGAACAAATCCTACCTTGGATTTATTGACAGAAACTTAAATTACAGGTGTTGTTATTCTTTTATATGCACTTCTCTTCTGTACATCATGGCTTTTGTAGCTCTTAGCAAATCTTGTCTTTCTGCTATCTCTCCTAATCCCTGATCTTCCAACCATTTACACAAGCTGAGTTAAGTAGGTTTATACACTGTTTTAATTTGTTAATCTTGTTTTCAATATGTTCTGTGAGTTCTAAGCCCTCTTTTCTCATTATTCTGATGTTAAGTATAATTGTCTTTTTTGTTTCCATTTTCTCTGAAACTTTGTTGTTTCTCCTTTGTTCAGTCCATGGTATCCTCAGCATCCTTTTTGTATAACCATGTTTCTTTGAGTAATTGAGTAATTGCCTCAATTACTCAATTATTACCTCATTAATTTGATACATTCTCCTGAGAAACATATTAATGCATTAAGCTTTATGTATATTGATGGTTAGGTTTCAGGTCATCATTTGAAGTCGAGAAGCTATCATGTGTTGATGCACAAAAACAAATGTGCAAATTAATTGAAACAACTGCTTTAGTTTCCTTTCTTTCACCATATGGTCAGTTTTACACCCACTAGAGTGACAGGGTGTAATTGATTTCTATTTTTTTCCTCAGATTACATCATTTGCAGTGGTGTGCAATAATATGAATCTATTTTCAAGACGTATGATTAAATTTGTTTGGCCATGAAAAATATATCCATGATCGCATCAGATTTTTAACACAACCAGACACTATTGTGACTATCAATTAGTTGCCCCACAGCCATTGTCTGTGATGGACATTACTCCAAGAAAACATACAAACACACTGGCAAGCCTTAGAGATAGATCAGGAATATTGTTGGTGTCAGCCTTTCAATTGTCAGTCATGTCATCAAGGCAAAGAAACAAACTGGATCCATCAGTTGAAAACAGAAAGGAAAATGTGATCAGAAGAGAAAAACAACACCAAGAGACAATGTATCAGGGAAAGTGTGAAAGATCCTAGGAAGGCACTATTCATTTTTTTCAATGAATTTGCACAAGAGTATATAAGTATATTCATTGAAGACATAGACAAACAAGAGAGTAAAAAAAAGATAGAATTTTTTATTTTATTCCAAATGTTTTTGTGTAGAGAAATTTAGTTCCTGAAAGAAAGGGTAAATTCAAGTAAAGTTCTTAAGACTCTATGAAACAAAAATGGAGAAATAGTTTAATTATACACTGTTGGTGAGTTAAAGAGGGAATGAGGTATATTGTCTAAGACATATGCATCTGTTACAGGTACTACCATTTTTCATGTTAAACCTTGATTTCAGCACAAAGTGAAAGTGAGCTAGCCTCCACATATGCTTCTGGTTATTTTTTTACACATTCACAAAAGAAATTCAAAAAAGTGTAACATCTGTTTCAATATAAAAACAAACCTCAAGCTACTGGTTTAAATAATAAGTCAACAAAACAAAAAAATGAACGACAAAGATGTTGGACTGAATCATGTCTCCCAAGTTAGTTGTTAATGAAAAATTTATAAATGACAAAATATATGATAATGAATGTCACTTTTCTTTTGTCTTTTCTTTGTAATTCATAGATTGTCGGTCTTGGATGAGGATTCTTTTGGTTATGATTTCATTGGAGAATACCGTGTACCACTAAAAAGACTGAAGCCAAGCGAAACTAAAAACTTCTCTGTTTATTTGGAAAACCCTCTTCCTGTAAGTGACTTGTATTATACAATAACTTGATTGTCTTCACACACACACACACACACCAGAGATGATACAGCTGTAGGGAAATAATTCTTATTTTAAATAACTATATATATATATATATATATATATATATATATTTAGAAAACAAAATATTCACTGAAATATATATGCAAAATTATATCCAGTGAATATATATGCAAATTTATATATTATATTTTCATGCAAATATGTTTAAATATACTGTGGAGGTGAGTGTACTTATACCTTGTTATACAACACATGACCCAAGTGGTCAAACCACCCACTTTCCACTACCAAAAGAAACTTACAACTACAATTCTCCTCTGCTTGACCCTATCGTAACCAACATTCCTCACCCCCTTCTTTTACTACTTTTTTACTAATTTTTTTCCATTCTTTGGTTGACTGGAGTTGACAATGCATGTCTTGAACTGACATGTTGAAATAGCTATTCCTCCTAAATGTGATATGAATTTGCAAACAAATGTGTGTGTGTGTGTGTGTGTGTGTGTGGAAAGGCAGGGGCATCAAGTCCAATAAACATAGATTTTATAAACACATGAAGATAATAAACATGCAATTTTGAAAAGATGTCTTAAGAACAAAGTGGTAAGTTTATTATTTTTTTATTAATCTTATATTTAAGGGTTACACATGTTTGAATAGATATTTAGAGACAATATGTTTTCTAATAGGTATTTTCTGGCTACATGTGGTTGAATGAATACTTGGAGACTAATTTTTTTTAGTAGATATTTAGGGGCCACATGTGTTTGAATTAATATCATTGTTTGTTTTAAACAGTTGAGATCAAGATGCTTTGCCATTGATGGCTTTCTGTAGCCTAATGATAAAACACACTTAGCTTAAAAGTGATTTTCCATATTGAAAATGAAGATACAGGTTCAATTTTTGTTGGGAGTGGGGGGCATATTTTCTTTACAATCTAAGCTGGAAGAAATTTTTTTATAGCTGTAAAACCTAAATGATATCAGCTCATGTTCCAACTGAAACAAGTGTTGTTTTGGAAGAAGACAAATTCAACAAAGGATTTATTAAGCTCTGCCTATTAATAAAAAATAAAAAACAGAGTATTACTGTAAATTTTAATGCTACTTCTAATATTTTTGACCACCACTGCTTCTGAAAATGAAACCTCAAACAGCAATGAGTAACTCTTGTGAAATTTTTCTTATTCAAAAACAAAATGGTTTGACCATCTCATAAAACACTAGATCAAATGGTATAGCCCACATAATGTAACCAACATGATTATTGATTTCAGCATCTCAGATTCATGTTAGAGTATATATCTCCTACTTTGAATCTGTTCACAGACATGTTGTAACAAAACTGACAATGCCAGCCAATGAAATAGCTTTCTACTTACATAAACCATGAAAGACACCAAGATACAACATCCAAACCCTTAAAAATTGAAGTATAAGAGTATAATTCTGTAATTAAATTGAGTGCTATATGTTCCTATATCTAGGCCAAAGCAAAATAGAGGAATCAAATAATGTATCTTTTTAGCCAAAGCACAAGTAACCATTTCAAAAACACCCAATGGAAAAAAAATAGGTTGGGATGAAAATCCAGATTTGAAATGATTAATACAAGAAAAAAACAAAAGAGGAAAAATATACTAATGTGATCAGTTAGTGCTAGAATAATGGTAAAGATAATGGGAATCAATATCAGATTTGAAGGCAGATGACACTTAAATATAACTGTAATTCTTCTTCTATGTGGCATATCCCTTTGGGACATAGACGATCATGGCCTTCCACATCTTCCTATCTCTTATCTCTTAACACTCTTTTTTGACTTCTCCCAAACCCCTCCTTCTGCCATCCATTTGCTCAAGCCCATAAATCTAAAATATAAATGTATTGAAACTAGCAAGGCCACAAAGTGAGGGATCAGTTTATATATTCATTATAATATAGAATTTATCCCCCACTTTATATCCACATTATAATTTCTTATTTGTTTATCAAATTCTGATTAAGTATGAATCCACCTCTTCTCAATACTGATTAGTTATTTATAACTCTTTTTCTTCTATGTGCCATGTCCCTTCAGGATGTAGGTGGTCATCACCTTCTACATCTCCCTATCCCTTGTTGCTCTTAACACACTTCCTCTTGTTACCTCTACTAAACCCTGCTCTGCTATCTATTTGCTCAAGCTCATAAATCTAGAATATAAATGTATTGAAACTAGCAAGGCCACAAAGTGAGGGATCAGTTTATATATTATAATATAAAATTATAATTTCTTATTTGTTTATCAAATTCTGATTAAGTATGAATCCACCTCTTCTCAGTACTGATTAGTTATTTATAACGCTTCTTCTATGTGCCATATCCCTTCAGAATGTAGGCGGTCATCGCCTTTTATATCTCCCTATTTTTTGTCATTCTTAATACCCCTTCTCTGGTTATCCAATTCAATCCACACTCAACCATTCATCAGTTCAAATCCATCAAGTATGTCATGCTTTACCTTTTCTCTCTTTCCCTCTTTTTATTCAGTGACACTGTTTCCTTTCTACAACAACCATCAAAATTTGCTATACCACTTTACATTCATTGGAGTAAATCTGTTTAATAAACCCTGATCATCATAACAGACATTACTTGAACAGCTATTTTTAAAAAAACTGCTAAAGAAAACAAAGTAATAATAACAGTGATAATAATCTCTTTAATCCTTAGTCTTGCTTGTTTTTAAATTTGCAATATTCTCTGTTCCCAGCTTGAGAAGGATGATGAGCTTATGATGACTGAACGAGGAAAGGTGCTTATAACCCTGACCTATGTGGTCTCCAAACAGGTTCTCATTGTTGGAATTGTGCGGTGTGCCAGCCTTGCCTCAATGGATACTAATGGGTATTCTGATCCATATGTGAAAGTGTAAGTTTAAAACATACCTTTTGTTATCAATTCCACAAATATGGCTCCTAATTTTGTTCCATTCCCTTAGTAAAATTTAAAAACCTCCTTCACTGAATGCACATTATACCCCCATTTTATCTCCCTCCAGTATTATATCACCAGTTTATCTTCCTCCAGCATTATACCCCCATTGTATATTCCTCCAGCATTATACCCCCATTGTATCTCCCTCCAGTATTATATCACCAGTTTATCTTCCTCCAGCATTATACCCCCATTGTATCTCCCTCCAGTATTATATCACCAGTTTATCTTCCTCCAGCATTATACCCCCATTGTATCTTCCTCCAGCATTATATCCCCATTGTATCTCCCTCCAGTATATCACCAGTTTATCTTCCTCCAGCATTATACCCCCATTGTATCTCCCTCCAGTATTATATCATCGGTTTATCTTCCTCCAGCATTATACCCCCATTGTATATTCCTCCAGCATTATACCCCCATTGTATCTCCCTCCAGTATTATATCACCAGTTTATCTTCCTCCAGCATTATACCCCCATTGTATCTCCCTCCAGTATTATATCACCAGTTTATCTTCCTCCAGCATTATACCCCCATTGTATCTTCCTCCAGCATTATATCCCCATTGTATCTCCCTCCAGTATATCACCAGTTTATCTTCCTCCAGCATTATACCCCCATTGTATCTCCCTCCAGTATTATATCACCAGTGTATCTTCCTCCAGCATTATACCCCCATTGTATATTCCTCCAGCATTATATCCCCATTGTATCTCCCTCCAGTATATCACCAGTTTATCTTCCTCCAGCATTATACCCCCATTGTATCTCCCTCCAGTATTATATCATCGGTTTATCTTCCTCCAGCATTATACCCCCATTGTATATTCCTCCAGCATTATACCCCCATTGTATCTCCCTCCAGTATTATATCACCAGTTTATCTTCCTCCAGCATTATACCCCCATTGTATCTCCCTCCAGTATTATATCACCAGTTTATCTTCCTCCAGCATTATACCCCCATTGTATCTTCCTCCAGCATTATATCCCCATTGTATCTCCCTCCAGTATATCACCAGTTTATCTTCCTCCAGCATTATACCCCCATTGTATCTCCCTCCAGTATTATATCACCAGTGTATCTTCCTCCAGCATTATACCCCCATTATATCTTCTTCCAACATTACATTATGAAAAGAAAATCTTTACCTACTGACTTATATTTTTTGCCATCTTTCTTGGTTGGTTGTTTTTTTTAGTTGCATATTAACACACCTATAGGTTATTTAATGCTGAAATCTAAATATTTTATTTTACTTTTAGAGATAATAATGGTTTAGTGATGCAAGTCTTACTAATTAACCCATAGCTGATGGAGAAGCAGTGGATTCATATCTTTCTCAAGGGTATTTCTACATAAGTGAATATAACAAACCTGACTAGAATTGAAACTCAGCTCTCTCACAATTCCAAGCAACTGTCCATCATAATTCTTTCTCAACTGCTGATTAATATCCAGGTTCAAATTAATACATCATGAACCAGGATCAAATTGATCCTTCCCTAACTGGTACAATTCTTTTTACAGTATTATTAGGAATCAATAAAAATAGAGAAATTATTTTTTTTCTGAGATAAAACTAAATCAATTTGGGGCTTAAAGTATGTGCTTTGCATCCTAAATTGACTCAAAATTCCAACCAAGATGCAATTAGCCAACCTCAGACATTCGAATATCTCAGTCTATCAATTATTTATAACATCTTTAGTATAGGAGATAAGGAAATTGAATATGAATAGGTAGTTTAAACCAACACTATAAACTACTAAAAAACTAATGCTTTAACTTAAAACCTTAAGTCATGTTCTGAAATAGCCACATCAGATCAACTTTCATGTAGATGTCATGTCATATCTAAACTGTCAACTGTAGAGCAACTGCATTCTCACATTAATGATAAAAATGGCTTAGAGAAAATGAAGCCTGTAATTTTTTGCATTGACCATCTTTCTCTGAACTTTTGGACTTGCAGCAAATAATAACAAACAAAATATCAAAAACCACATTGCTTGAAAACTTCCAACTACAGTAAAAACTAAAATGGATATCACATGTAACTTAAAGAAAAAAATAATGATATAATCAATTTGGTTCAAACAAGGGAAAGAAACATGAAATATACTTGATGGGCTTGAACAAATGGATGGCAGATCAGGGTTTTGGTGGGGTAATAAGAGAAAGAGTGTAAAGAGTGACAAGAGATAGGAATAAGTGGAGGTCCATGATTGCTTGCATCCTGAAAGGACACGTCCCATAAAGAAGTATAATGCCAGAAAATTTTTCTTGTCAGAATCTATCTTGCACATTTACAAATCTACCATTTGTTCATGCATTGAATACTGTTGCCATATCTAGACTCCAGACAACCAACACTTTTGGCCTCATATTTTTCACTGACTTGAAGTGAGGTGACAACATCAAATCAGTAGCTGTATCAACTGCAAGGAAAATTGGGTTGATATGTTGTATCAGAAATATTTTTACTTCAGAATCCATCTTGTGCATTTTCAAGTCTACAATTCATCTGTTCATTGAATGCTTTTGCCATGTCTTTGGTCTGGTGTTCCTGCTGTAGATTTAGTGATCCTTAATAAAATCCAAAAAAGGATCTGTAATGTGATCAATCCTGACCAGGCATTTCAACTTCACTCAATTTCTCACTAACGTGATGTAGCTTCCCTCTGTTTTTACTAAAAATATTTTCATGACAACTGCTCTGACAAGTTTTTCCTCAAATACATGTATTTAAGCATGCTACTAGACTGATATTACTCAGTTCTATCTATTTATGTGGATGTGCATTGTGGTGCAGTGGATATCAGCTCGGAACGAGAAATCAGGGAGCCGAGTTCAAATTCCAGTTGAATTCATTGCATTCACTCAGAAACAATCACTTCAATGATGCACAACACCTAAATGGTGCACAACACAGAACACCCTCAGATTTCTGTCGGAGTGCTTTATATACTAATTATTTATGGTCATGTGATCTCAGTTGAATTCATTGCATTCACTTATGCACAAATACCCTTGGGAAAGGTATTAATCTATCTCTTTCTTCCAGTTATGGGTTAAATATCAGGACAGACTGGGTTCTATAGCCTTGGTTGGCAACCAGTCTACCGCAGAAAGCAATGGCAACCTACTGCGGGATAATGTTCTGCCCAGTCAGTCATGTCTCTTTCGAGACATGATCACCCAAGCGTGTATCACGTATGGCACTTAACTGACTGACTATCTATTTACTTTTGAAATAGCTAAATGTAACTACTCCAACAGTTTCTTTTCTCACACTTTCTACCTGTAGAACTGCTTTCGATTTTCTTGCTTCCCTGATAACTACAATTTTCAAAATTTTAAATGCAACCACCATCTTCTGTCTTCTTGAATTCTGTTCATTTTTTGTTCTCTTTTTAATCTTCCCCATTCTCAGTCTTCTCATTCTCTTTCAATTTCATTCCCTGTAACCCTTTGTGTACTAGTGGAATTACCACCTTTTGGTGAAATTATTAAAAAACTAGCAGTATAGCCCGGCGTTGCTCAGGTGTATTGAAAACTTTTATATATATATTATCGATTTTCTGCACTATTGTAAGAACTACAACCTTGAAACTTCTGAATATCATTTCTTATGTCTTTGTCTATGAGTGTATCAAATTTTATTAAAATCGGACCACTCCTTCTATAATCCGATTTTTTTCGATTATCAATTTTCAATATTTATCGGGGGTACCTCGACACAAAACCTAGCTAAGAACACTTGCAGACGCTTCTTGTACAACTGTGTAAATTTTCAAGAAAATCGGTTCAGCCATTTCAGAGTCTATAGGTAACGGATACACAGACACACAAAGTTCCATATATAAATAAGTTTAGATAATTTTGATAATTCACATTACTGTAAACAAAAGATTAGGAAGGAAACACCCATCAATACAGGAAAGAACAATAACAGTGGTCTTAAGAAGTCTGTTTGCCTGAAAAATTGTTTTAAGGGAATGGTTTTGTAAATTTCAACCAACAATCCACTGGCAGCATGGTCAAGGAAAGCTGAATCTTTCCTTATAAAGAAACAGCTAATATTACCATTACTGTTAGCTTTGAAAATGTTGTCTCCTGTGTGGTTTTAAATTTCGAAATTAATTGTCAGTTAAAAAAAAAAAGATTTTCAAGAACATCTTTCAATCAGAAGTCATTTGTACTTTCTTTCTTTGCACTTGTTTTTCACTGGACTTCAGGTCAAATTCTTATCATTGTAAGATATGACAGGAGGTCCTTAATGATGCATAAAAAAGACATTTTTTTTTAAAATTTTATATATGTTAAAGAAAAAAAATAATATAAAAATTGTTATTAAGAATAACAGCATATTCTGTTAGGGCAGCACCCACTTTTGAGCCACCAGACTTTCTGACCCTCAGATATAACCAGGAACCTTGATGTCACTTTTTTTACCTCACATTGTATAACTCATATAGATGTGAAAAGTTCAAATGGAAAGACACTGAGGAAAATTTTGCCAATAAACTGCACATAGTTAAAATTCACTAATGATTGTGAAAGTTATTAATGATGATAATTGTGAGCTGGTGAGTGTTTTTTATAGTTTTTTTATAATCATTTCACGCCAAGCAAGGCAGTTTTACTGGTACTGGTGTGCAGAGGGTTAATTAGGAGGAGAGTGATGAGAAAGAGGAACAAGTTGTAGGGGGTGTCAGAGAATTGGTAAGAGAAGGATGAGAATAGAGGTGTGAGAAGAACTGTTGAGAGTAGAGTTGGAGAAAAAACATGAGGGAAAGGATGCGAGTCAGAGAGATAGGAGATGGCAGTTGGCCTTACATTTAAATTCTTGGAGATTGTCAGAGAAGCAATAATACGGAAAGGAATTTCACATGCGGGAAGTGCGAGAAAAGAATCCTATCAAGTAGAAGTTGCAGTTACATTTTATTGGGTTCACTGTAAAAGAGTGGGACCTAGTTGCTAGTCTAGTAGCTTGAGTAAATTCATGCAGAAGGGGCGCCATGAACCTAAGCTCGTTAGTGCAGAAGCCATGAAACTCTTGTAGAAGAGACAAAGGGAAACCATATTATGCTGGTGAGAAAGTGACTGCAAACAAGCTACCAAGTCAGGATTGATCACATTGCAGATTCTTCATTGGATTTTGTCAAAAACCTTGAGGCAAAATAGCAAGGGCACCCAACCAGATGTGACAGCATTATTCAAGTTTCAGACTTTATATAAATTGAAACATATTTTGTTAAATTCAGCGAACAGGATCTATCTGTTTAATTTCTTATTACATTTTCAAATTTTTAAGTAAGAAAATTGCATCACCTAAAAGATAGGTGTATATACGAATTGTTTTGAAACCTTGCTTTCTCCAAAATATCAGGATGTGTCTAAGAAAATTATGTTGAGCCATACTGACAGCATCCACTTCTTGATAATAAGTAAAATGGGCACAAGTTTTTGAACAAAACAGAATAAAGTATAAACTTCAGACAATATTGATTTGGATGTACAATATCTTAAATAAATCATTACAAAACATTTTTTAAATTTAAATGATTTTTTACTACCCAAGTATTGGTCCTTGGCATGACGGTAAACTGCATCCGGCAGCAAGGCCTCTGATGTGGAGGTTGTGAGGAGCATGGAACCACCTCTTAATTGCTGTTGTTCCTAGGTCCATCCAGACCCAGAGTGGTAACAGCTGTTAGGGTCCCAGCTATGGACAAATAGTTTATTCCCAAACTGGGGTCAAAAACACTATGAAAGTATAACAATACACTTTTATAAAAATATATACATAAAAATAGTCTTTTATAGAAAAATATATATTTTTGAAGGAAAAATATTACCAATACATTTTTGAAGGAAAAAAATTATTCAGCAAAACATATTTTAATACAAAACTAGAAGACATTTTCAGTTTTCTAAAATATAAAAAGAATAAAAACAAATTTTTTATTAAAATCTAACTAAATCAACCTTCTCACTATAACCAAACATTAAAAAAAAATACCTTAAAACCCCACCATTTTGGCATTAAATAACCCACTGAGGTTGATATGCTGTTAAACAAAACTCAAACTACCCAAATATACCCTTTATATATATATATATATATATGTGTGTGTGTGTGTGTGTGTGTACACTAATGGCAGAAAACAGCTGCTTCTAAGGTATGAACAATAAAAAAGTGTTCAATATAACAATAAACAATGAAAATGTAGAGCAAATATATTTAACAAAAGTCAAATATGCTGACCCATTTTGCTATCTGGGTTTCAATTGCGAAGTTTCTTCAGGCAAACCTTAAGAAAACTCACAGTTGAAACCTGGGTAGCAAGGTGGGTCAGTATATTTGCCTTTTGTTTATATGTATATATACATACAGAGGGTGCAATGAGTAAATTGTCTCCATTTTATATTTTTCATTTCACATGTGCATATTGTTTGTTTTTTATTTTGTTGACTGCACAGTATAGTAGGGTCAATTCAGCACATTCTGTGAGAAAAAGAGCACCATGATGCAATTCACTCTGCAAAAAATTTGAAAACAGCATGCTGTACTGCTTAGCATTCCCAGCAGAAGCTCCAACACGAACATTTCAGAGTGTTCTACAAGTGAGAAGTGCAAGAGAAGAAATTATTAGAATAGAATTTATGTTTGCACCTAATCATTTCAACTGTAAAATGATGAGACCTAACTGCCAATCTAGTACTATACTTAACTTCATGAAGTTGAGGTTCCAAAAAAGAAAACTCATCAGAACTGCTTCCTTTTTTTATGTATATGGCTCATTTTAATAATAGGTAGATTTTTGGGGGGTGGGGGGAATGATTTTAAAAAATCTGAAAAATTAATTTCATTTATTATAATTGTTTTTATTTATAACAAAGTAATAAGGTAGATGACAAATTGTTATTTTAATTCTACTTTTAATATTTTTAAATGGTTTCATATTGCAAAAGTATTGAATATAGAATATAAACAAAACAATGCCAAATGAAAAAAATCAAACTTTTAATGTAAAATTATAATGTAATTACAAACACCTAAATATTCCACCATTTTTCATTAAAAATGTAATTGCAATGTGAATTTCTCTCCTTTTTTTAGCTACTTAAAGCCAGACAGGAACAAGAAATCAAAATACAAGACTTCAGTCAAGAAGAAGACCTTGAATCCTGAATATCATGAGGTTTGTGTTTTGAGAATTGTATTTATATTCCAGTTTGTGTATTAATGGTTTAGTGACTTAAGATTTAACATATTTGCCATAATGCAGTTAATTTTTATTGTTATTTTTATTTTCTGTCGCCTTTTTTCTCAACCTTTAATCTGACCCATTCTCTAAATACTTAATCTTCAAAACAAATGTATCATATGTGAATTAATTTTAAATTACCTTATTTATTAATTGCTTCATTCATAAGGAAAGCACTGAAAAATTATCCAACAGAATTATTTTTACTATTTACCTTATTTGAACTATTGTCCTCATCTTTGTTGTTATTTTTACAAAGTTTCGGTCATTGTACACTCTGGCCCCCTTCAGCTGCTAGGAGTTTTGAAACAAACCTTTTATTACAATCACTGGGGTATATTATTCTCGCATGTCCCAGTGAATATAGACATTGGTTAGTTCCAGTGTCTTGACCCAAACAGTTGTGAGTTCAATACCAGGCCACAGCAGTGGTGAACAAATAACTTAAAGAGTTAGGTTAAAGGAAGATAACTCATGACTACCAGAAGTGTCTTTGCGCAATGACTGAGAATAATATACCCCAGTGATCATAATATAGGGTTTGCTTAAAAATTCCTAGCACCTGAAGAAGGCAGGAGCGTACAATGGCTGAAACATAGTAAAAATAACAACAAAGATGAGGACAATTGTCCGAATAATGTAAATAGTATAAATATCTATCATATCTCAGACGTATAGACAAACACTGAATTATTTTTTGGAAAAAAACAATATGAATAAATATTAAAAGTAATTTCTTCTTTTTAAAAAAATCCATGTTCCTTCATGATGAAGGGAATCATGGCTACAGATTCCTTTCTTGTATTATTTGAGAATTTCAATAGCTTGTGCCATACTGCATTGAAACACTTTTTCCCTGAATGGTCACCAAAGTTAAACAATATCAAGCTTGATCTGTACCTAGATGGGTGACTGGCTTTAAATAATAATAATAAGCTATAGAAAATGAATGAATCAATCAATCAAAACTACTACGATTCCTTTGGAAATGGAGTGTTTTTCTGTTGCTTCTCTATAGTTTTGAATTCACAGTAGTCATCTACTAGTCAAGGCTACAGCTTAGTCTGCCCTGCTATTTAACCAATAGCTGGGAGGGATAGATGAATTTCAGAAGGAATAAATACAAAAGTGAACACAACATGCTAGGTTGAAATTTGAACTAGGATTAGATATATAGGAAATTAATGATTAATTATCAGAAAATAACAGAATAAAATATAATAAAATATAAGTCCTGAAATGTTTGAATTTTCACAAAAATTATTTTTACAGAATGAATTCTAAACTTCATGCTTGTTGGCAATCAATTCCATCCCATCCCATTTTATTCAGTTAGCACCTTTTCTGCTGCCACTGTGGTCATCACTCCCCTCTATCTCACAATTGTGCTTCATTGTGACATTCAAGGCAGAATAGGGCAATGGACTGTCAGTTCCTTTTGTATGAGGGATATTAAAGTTACCTCACCCCCTCTTCTCAAAAGTGGATTTGTTTTTTTAAGTTCTTCTAACCTTTGCCTAAAAGAGGCAAGACCTACAAGGCAGCAGGTGGTTTGAAATTTAGAAGAAAGAAAAATAGGAATTTCTTTCTCCTAGACTGATTGCTACCCAAAACTATGTTCTGCTGTCTTATAGCTAGAGAAAGAAGAGATAGATTCATACCTTTCCCAAGGATATTAGCACATAAGTGAATGTATTGAATTTGACTGGAATTTGAACTCAACACTTTGATTTCTTAATTGGAGCCACTATTTCTCCTCCATGCATCCACTGGTAATCAATATGTGTACTTGATAATGACATAAGAATAAAACTACAAAATATAATCAAAATTGCTAATGACGTTTTTAATTAAATATTGATAAGCTCTGAGCATATTTTTTCATGTGACCTTCGTTATTTATGTCTTAAAATTGCCTGGCAGACAAGCTTCTTAATTTGCTTCATTTCCATCTTAAATTCCCTTTTGGACATAACTGTTTTGGTTTGTTTTTTTAATTGACTTCTCTGTCTTTCTTCTGATTTGGGGCTTTAATTATATTATTTAATTTATTGGATTTTTCTGCAAAAATGCATTAAGTAAATTATTGATTTCATGTTAAACTTTTTAAAAATTTCTCTCTATTTCAGGAGTTTTCTTATGAAATAAAACATATTGATCTTTCTAAGAAGACTTTAGAAGTAACTGTTTGGGATAAAGACATTGGAAAATCTAATGATTTTATAGGTAAGTGATAACAGCATGTTTATTATTATAAATTACCATTTTCATTTATTTATTTAAAATATTATTAAGTGATAGACCATAAACATGTGATCATATATTTAATTTACATATTATTAGGATATGTGAGTTTAATGTGAATTGTGGTGCAGTGGATATCAGTTCATAATAAGAAATTGGAGAGCCGAGTGCAAATTCTAGTTGAATTTGCTGCATTCACATATGAAAATGTATAGATTTGCTTCTTCGTCCAGCTTTGAGTTAAATAACAGGATTGATTAGGTTCTATATCCTTGTTTGGCAACCAGTCTACTGCAGAAAGTAATAGTAATCTACTTCAGAAAAATTTTCTATCCAGTCAGTTATATCTCTTTCAAGAAAACATGATTGCCTAAGCATATATCATATATCGCACTTAACTGACTGACTGAATTTGAATACAAGCTACTGAACACTTTCAATTGATTTATTTTCTTATGATGGGCTTTGTTTGATTCCAGATTTTAATTTGTAAAATATATATGCACTATAACAACAAAGTAAGATTATATATATATATATATATATATATATATATAATTAAGGACAGAATGGTTAAATAAAATAAAGACAAGTGGAAAACTGTATTTTAAATCGCTTACGCGTTTCGTCCTGTGATGGACTTTTTCAAGGCAAAAAGACAAAATGAGCTTTATTCTAAATTGCGTATCTATAAACAAACAGTGTTGGTAATCACAAAGACGCTCACAAATCATTTCAAAAGATCAACAGAATATTTTAGTTTTTAGAATTTCTTCATGTGTAAAGTCACAAGATATTAAAATGAAGGGAATTTGACCGTTTTTGTCTTTTGAAAACTGTTTATTTTGTGTGTTATTTTACACTACACATGAAGAAATTCTAAAAACTAAAATATTTTGTTGATCTTTTGAAATGATTTGTGAGCGTCTTTGTGGTTACCGACACTGTTTGTTTATAGATATGTAATTTAGAATAAAGCTCACTGATATTTGAGTAGAAGATATATTTGGTTTTCATTCCTTGAACTGGCCTGATCCACGTACTCTCATAGTGAGAGGTGGTTAAAAAGAGGCCAGATTCTAAATTTCCCACAAGTAGGGTGGTTTCCTTTTTTTTTTTTAACTGGGGAATCATGGGAAACTATTATTTTTTATTTCTTATGAGCGTGATGAATTTACTGTGGATATAGCATACACACAACAAGTAAGTTTTAAGGATAATGGAAATAAAAAGGACACTTCAAATTAAAAAAGACAGTTGAAACTTTTAAGGACACATAATAAAGAAAGAAGGCTTTAAAAATTTAATACTCATAGGGCCTATTGAAGGCAAGGGAAGCAGAGGCAGACAGTAATTTACCTAATGAGTTTGTATTACTTGTGACCACAAGATCACAACAGGTATTTGTCCACACACTCACTCAAACAAAATGCCATATGGAAGCAAGATCAAAGTATGAATTTCATTAAAAATGACAGACAAGGTCTATGGTTGAGTTTCTTCTATAATTTTTCATTAGACCATTTTTTTTTTCAGAACACAAATTATATAAAAACTTCCTGATATGTTAGCACATTTCACTACTTGTTATCTTTGCTGCCTGTGAACATTCCATGCCATACTACATGTTATATGACATATCATGCTGCATGTTAACATTTCACAACATCCTCCATGTTATACGGATATTTCATGTGTAACATATATTACATGATATGCTGATATGTCATATCTTAGTAACATAACATGCTCGATGTTATATCATGCTACACGTTTTCCTTTCATGCTACATGTGATTATAATAAGTTTCAGCAGCAACTGTTTCTTCCTGAAAATCACTTGGCAAAATTCTTTAGCTTCATTGCAACTTATTTGCACCCTTTTAAGAAAGTAAGACATTATTATTTTGAACTAGCTCTGTTTTCTCACTGCTGTAGACTGATGCCCCAAGTTGCAATAAAAAGCAACAAATAACTAAGCTTCAAATTAATTTCTGAATACCCTAATCATCATCTTCATTTCCATGCTAGAATGGGTTGGACAAGGTATTCTTGATGAAAATATTGAAACAAGTTTTACAGCTGTATGCCCTTACTTTTATAACCTTAAAAGGTTACTGCATAAATAATCACCAAAATGGAAGTTGAAAATAATAGTATATCAACAAATACAAGACTCACAAGCTGATTGAAGTCGATACACTTCTAGTAACTGTTAGTCAGTATAATCACTCTACTCCAATAGTGTTCATATATTTAAGAGGATAGGAACATTCCATTCCTGTATATAGGTAGGTATACAACACTAACCCCTACTAAGGTAAGAGAGTTCAGCCTATCCATTTCTATACAAAGTAGGTGTAGAGGTTTTTATTTAATCAGATTTCCTTCTCTTAGACAAGTTGCTATCCAAAGCTAAAGATTCTTACCCAGCCTAACTTTTCCTTTTACTCTTAATTGACTCCATAACTATTTGCCCATAGCCTAGATCTTAACTGGTGCTACCACCCCGAGTCAGGATGGATCTAAGAACAAGTGCAATTAAGAGGTGGTTTTACACTCCTCTGAACCTCCTGATCAGAAGCCTTGCTGCCAGATGTAGTTTATCATCATACCCAGGACTAATATTTAAATAAATTGAGCTCACATTTTTTTTATATGCTTTCTAGTAAAATACTTTTATTTTCCAAACACCATAATATTTGAATAAATTTAACTTTTATATGCCAAAACATAATTCCTTTCCAGACAACCTATATATTTCGAACAAAAGTTGAAATAATAGCCTCATTTAAATAAAAGTGAAAACTTGTGAGGAACCCAAATTCCATCTTTACAAGTTTTCCAGATTTGTTTGAGATGTTCATGGACAATTGAACATGATACATTAAGTTTTTGTGCCAAATTTCAGGTGCTTTGATGTGGATCGAATTGAAAATTATCTTCCAAAAGTTTTTCAGACTAGGTTAGACTCTGAAATGTACTAAAAGCAACCACAGGTATTCCAAACAAGCAAACCAAATTCATAAGTCTTGTCTTAATCTCCAAAACGCTATTCTCACACAAACGACCGCTCAAATAACAACGACACACCCTCAAAATGAGAATACCACGTTTTATGCACTTGACCTGGCTACCACTCAGCCAATGAGTGCTCAGACCAGTAAATATAAACAGCTACAAGTGATACCAATTCTGTTTACCATGAAGGACTGTCCAATTCTCCATCTGACCAATGCTCGCCAATTTGCTATCGCCACACTTCCTGACAAAGCATACACCTGACTCTGGCCTATTTGAGTCGCCGAGGCAAATCACTGCTACATAAACACTGTTACCTACCATTCAACCTTGATTGGTTGACTCCTACTTTATAATGGTGAAATGCGTAATTACTTTCCAAATACTCTAATATTTTTGCTTACCAGATTAGCAAAAATGCATAGATTTTAAGATATTATGAGACAGATTAATTCATATGACATTCAGAGAGATATCTACCAGACATGTCACAATTATCATTTTAAAACTTCTAAACCCCAGCTGACCTGTATGAGTCTTAACTGTGTATATTTACACTGCACAAATGCTTTTAAATGCCTTTGTAACTGTACTACCTTTTCAGAATTAAAATTCACACAGTAAGCAATGCAAGTATGTTGCTTTTTTTTATAATCACCCATGAGGTTAGACTAAAATGCAGTATGAATGACATACTGTAAGATAGAAGAGGTGATAAAACTAATTCTAAACATTGTTACCTACC
This sequence comes from Ascarosepion bandense, assembly GCA_037127315.1. NCBI lineage: Eukaryota > Metazoa > Mollusca > Cephalopoda > Sepiida > Sepiidae > Ascarosepion > Ascarosepion bandense. The sequence continues at coordinate 4,678,223 of JBBBDQ010000419.1, forward strand.
ATTCAATATTGGTTTTGCCTTGGTTGGTTGTCTCCTACTTCATAACGGTGAAATACGTAATGACTTTCTAAACACTCTATTTTTGCTTAACAGATAAGCAAAAATGCATAGTTTTTAAGATATCATGAGACAGATTAATTCACAAGCTTAGACATTCAGACAAATAGGAATAGACAAAGTTATCTTTGAACAGGTTCAGTTTTAATAAATTCTCTTTGATACAAGGATTAAGAAAATTTATTCAAGAAACTGCGTATTTATTTCTGAGAATACAAAGATCAAATTTCTTATCCTCGCTAAAAAACAGAAATTTTAAAATGTTTGTTTCTATTTAAAAAGAGGTTTAAATTCCAACCAACCCTCATTTAAGAAATGCTTTCTAATCTGATTTTCAATTTCCAAAATTGGTTTCCCCCAAACTTAGTCCAAACTTTACTACAAAACTTTTCATCCAAACTTGAGAATGGTATAAGAATTCTGTTTACTGTCTCCCCAAAGTTAATCAGTTCTTTTAATGGGAACTTTAGACTTTGATGTATTTCCAGGAATCACTTGGCATCATCTCAAAGACATTTTATACATTGATGTTTTGTTACAGGTGGAGTTCAGTTGGGCTGTCACTCGAAAGGCGACCGGCTTCGGCATTGGTATGACATGCTGAGAAACCCAGACAAGAAAACAGAATACTGGCATGTTCTCTCTGCTGAGATGACCCCTGAGGTTTAACATTATACACAATTTATCTTTGCATGTGAAATGTGAGTGTCCCTGTGCTTTGTGCTTTTCGTTAGCAATGTTTGTTCACCTTCAACTGTGTTCCAATTTTATTTTTATTATTATTATTTGATGTTTTTGTTTCTAAAATTTATTTTAATCATTTTTTAAAACTCTTCATGTTTTTTTTCTAAATATTTGGTCCCCAAAATTCCAGTTGTTTGTTTCCAATTGTTAGCAAGAGTTTCTCAGGATTTACAGTCAGATGAATATCCTCATCTTTGTTTTTATTGTTATAATATTTTGGCCATTGTGAACTCTAACCTTCTTCTGATGTCTGTCAATCTGGATAACCTTCAGAAAATTTTGAACTGAACCTTTTATTTAATGGATGTACATTGTTGTGCAGTGAATATTGGCTCAGAAAAAGAAATAGGGGAATCAAGTTCGAATTCCAGTTGAATTCATTGCATACATTTGGGAAAAGGTATTAATCTATCACATCTCCCTCCAACTATAGATTAAATAGTAGGACAGATTAAGTTCTCTAGCATTGGTTGGCAACCAGTCAACCACAAAAAGTAATGTCAACCTACTGTGGGAAAATCTTCTACCTAGTCAGTTATGTCTCTTTCGATACATGATCACCCAATCATATATTGTGTGGTACTTAACTGACCAACTTTATTTAATGATGGAATCTGCTGTCCATGTCTAGGCATATCTCATTTTTTTAGTATTCCTCAGTTATTGCTTGTCTTGTTTCTGCTGAGACCATACTACCCAGCCAAGAGATTGAACTCACAATTATTATACCACAAGATTCATGAACCAAAACTTTAATTCTGTTTGTTCATGAACTTTGTAGCATAGTAATTGAGAGTTCAATCCCTGGCCTGTTATATAGAGGCAGGCTCAGTGGCAATAGAACTAGCAGTAATTGAGCAATACTAAATGAGAACAAAATGAGACATCCTTAGATGTGACCATCAAAACAGGAACAAAATAATCTACCCCATGGATTAAAAAATTATTCTTTCATTTAAGAAATTGCTCTGTGGCTATGAAAGAATTATAGGGATCAGCTAATCATATAAGTAGATAAATACTTGTAAATAAACAATCAGTTATCATTATCAGTGTTTACTCTTATATTTACATCTCAGATATTGATCAACTTTATCTATAAGGCCTACTCTTTCTCTCTCTCACACATTCTCTTTCTCTCTCTCTCTCATATATATATATATATATATATATATTCTCATCCATCTGCCCATATATTTGTGTTTGGTGACTTTAACACCCACCACTCCAAGTGGCTGGAAAACTCTGTCACTGATTTTGCTGGTGAACACCATGAATTTTTCAATCACTCAGTCCCTTACGCAAATGTTGAATTTCCCCATGCTAATAACCCTAATGATAGTGACTCACTGCTTCACTTCCATCCCTGACTCTTGCAATGTCAAGCATCTCTGCCTTCTCTGAAACACTGACCATGCAGTGGTTTCCATTAACATCTTCTTCCACTTCCACTCCATCCAAGAAACTCAGACCAGCAAAATATCCTACTGCTACCAAAGAGCAGACTGGGACTCATTCTGCGATTTCCTGTGTGACATCTCTTGGTGCAATGTTTTTAGTCTTCTCATTGAAGACTGTGCATCCAAGATTTCCTTTTAGGTTAAGGCTGGCAATGATGCTTTCATCTCAGCCAGGAGGTTGCGACTTAAATCCCATTTGTCCTCCTAGTTCTCCCCCACTTGCTCAGCCACTATTGCCCATCAGAATCACTTCTTCTGGCTTTATAGGAGCCACACATTGGACCATAACAGGCACCTTTTTGCCTCTGCTCGTAATGAGTGCAAAAAGACACTTAATGAAGCTAAGCTGCTGTTAGCTGCCAGAATGACGCAGCACATAGCATCCTGTAAATTTGGCTCCAAAGACTACTGGTGGCTCTGTAAAAGTGTGCTAAATAACAGTAAACCTTCAATGTCCCCTATAATCAATGAATTTGAGGTCTTCACCTCTTCAGCGGACAAGACTGAGTGCTTTGCTCACAGATTCTCCACCAATTCGATACTGGATTTGTCTAGAGTATCTGCATTTGACTTCCCACCTAGAACTGAGGCCCAACAGAATGGCGTCCACATTACCCCCTTGCTGGTCTCTAGCTTAATCTCAAAGCTTGACCCTCATAAAGCAAGCAAAGGTGATGGAATTCTAAACATAGTTTTGAAGAAATGTGCCTCTGAACTCTGCTCTGTCCTCTCCAAACTCTACAACTACTGTCTATCTGCTTACTGATTTCCTGCCTGTTGGAAGTATTTCTCTATGGTTCCTATGTTTAAGAATACTGGAGGCCCCTTGGGCCCCGCTATTACCACCCTATCAGCCTCCTACCGATTTTTGGTAAAGTGTTTGAAGCTATTATCAACACCAAGGTGGTTCAGCATCTCACAGCCCACAGACTTTTCTTGGACAAACAGTATGGTTTCCGCTTCACCAGGTCTACTGCTGATATGCTAGTGACCATCACTGAGTATATATACCAGGCTCTTGACAAGAATGACAAAGCTCGAACTGTTGACCTGGATTTTTCCAAAGCGTTTGACAGAGTCTGCCATGCTGGCCTTCTACGCAAGCTGCAGAGCTATTGTATAACTGGACCATTAATCCAGTTATTCTTTTCAAATCGCACAATGAGGGTAGTATTGAACAGACATAAATTCCAATGTTATCATATGAATGAGAGTGTCCCTCAAGGCTCTATTCTAGATCCTACCCTTTTCCTGATCTCCCTTAACAATCTCCTCAATGTAATCAGTTCCCAAGTAGGCATATACGCTGACAACACCAACGTTTACTTTCACCTCGACCAAAAATCTGCTGAGGCTGACAAAGCGAACTTTGTTGTCGAGCTTGAAAAGGACCTCTAATCTGTGGTGGACTGGGGTAAGAAATGGCTTATAAATTTTAATCCTTCCAAAAGAAAGATGCTATCTATTAACCATCATAGACAATCGCTCTTACCTAGCATGGATCAGACTAGACCCCCTAAGAGCAAAACACTGTGCCTCCTTGGCCTAACACTATCAGCAGACCTCAAGTGAAATGACTATACCGAATCCATAGTTAAATCTGCTGCTAAGGAGGTCAGTTCACTGTGCAGAGCCAGGAAGTTTTACCTGTCTGAATCCATCTTGCACATATATAAATCTACCATCCACCCATGTATTGAATACTGCTGCCACATCTGGTCAGGTGCCCCTGCTATTCACCTCCAGGTTCTTGACAAAATCCAACGGAGAATCTTTCATGTGATCGATACCGACTTGGCAGCGAGACTGCAGTCACTCTCTCACTGGCGTGATGTGGCTTCCCTGTGCCTCTTCTACAAATACTTTCACGGCTTCTGTGCCAATGAACTTAGCTCACTGGTGTGCCCTGTGAATGAATTTACTCGAGCTACTAGACAAGCAACTAGATCTCACCCTTTTACAGTGAAACTGATAAAATGTAACCACAAATTCTACTCTAGCAGCTTCTTTTCTTGCACTTCCCATCTGTGGAATTCTCTTCCATATACTTGCTTCTTCGACAGCTACAATCTCCAAGAATTTAAATGTAAGGTCAATAGTCATCTCCTATCTCACTAACTCGCAGTCTTTTTCCCAAATTTTTTTTCCATCCACTCCACCCTCATCACACCAGTATACTCATCCTTCTATTACCTACCTCCTGACATCCCCTATAACATACCCCTCACTTTCCCTCCTATGTAACCCCCTCTGCAACAGTAGCAGTAAAACTGCCTTGCTTAGGGTGAAATGATTTATATATATATATATATATATATATATATATATATATATATAAAATATTCTGAGTGAAATTAACATATATATATTCATCAACAGTCTGAACAAGGCAATTGTAAAAATTGCTGAAATTCTGGATTTATAACTATTTAATTATGTGTTGAGTTTCCTCTCAATATATTTACTCTGGATAATATCCATTGAGCACTCTATTTTTATCTTATTGATATCTTATAGTAATTAGATAAAATATTTTTAATTATCTTCTCTGTCTTCATGGGTTGCTATTCACTCTTATATATATATATATATATATATATATTTTTTTTTTTTTTTTTTTTTTCAGCATGAATCAGAGTTTCAGAGTGCCTTAAGCAGCCACTAGAAGCATATTAAGAATTTTCCGTTTTTTGATTTGAATTATTATTTTAGGTATTTGTGTTTCTTAAGTTAAGGTTGTTACAAATTGTAAATTGAATGTGCCAATATTTATGTTTATGAAATGTATAATTTAGTTAGGTTTATACCAAAACACAGAAATGGAATAGGAAACTAAAATTGTGGAAGAAAAAAAAAATGATGAGCATATGCACATATATAGAGACTTATTTACATCCATACCTATATATATATATATATATATATATATATATATATATATATATATAAAGGTAGTAAATTAGTGTATATGCATATAAATGTATATACACATCAATATATAAATATTAATCAGGTGTGAATGGAACAGTGCTCAATACTGTATAATAGATGAAAAATATATATTAATAAATATGCTTATTATCCTATGTTTTTGGCATGAATCTGAGTTTTATGCATCACAGCAATCTACAGGTGCTTATCATAACATACTGGCTTATTTTTCATTTACTTATCTAAAAATTTAAAATGAGCCTGTATGATATGATATAAATCCAAAGATTGCTATAATACATGAAACTCAGTTGTGCCTAAAACGTAGGATTATATATATATATATATATATACATATATATATACATATATATATATATATATATATATATATATATATATATATATATTGTAAGTAAGTTGTTGAACTCATAGGTTTATTTACCTTTTTGTTCATGCATTTACTTTTATAAAGAGTGCTCGATACAAATGTAGAGCATTATACTGTAATGGTTGTTACAATGTTTTTAAATTCATAGTATCACTACACAAATAATTTCTCATGTTTCGAAGCCAGCCCATTATGTTTTGGCTTCATCCTCAGGTGATTTTTTTAGAAATGAGAATTATCCATTTGAAAAAGCCAGTTTATTTGTGTTGGATTTGTTATTTTTGGGTGTTAGAGGGGTTGGTCTGTATTTTGAGTTCCGTTGACCATTTTACCGGTCTTAGGGTTAAGTGTTTGTTTTTGGCAGAGTTCATGATAGGTTAATCTATTAATCTTGAAAGGGCTGGTGCTGTTGTTGTTTGGTTTAGGGCTTGGTAGGTGTTGTTTTGTTTTGGGGTTGGTTTCTCCTTAATTTAATGTATGTTATTTTGTACTGGGGTGTGTGCTTTTTTTTGTTTTTTATAAAATATATTTTTTATAAAATATATCTTTCATAAAAAAATATTTTATAATATTCCATAATATTAAGCTATTTTATAATATTGTAAAGTATAATATTTTATAATATTTAAGAAATATATTTCTTTTATAAAATCTATCCTTTATACAACATATTTTATAAATATAAAATATATTTTTTTTTATTTATTTATCTACTATTCTGTTTTGTCAAAACAGAAACCCAAAGTAAAATTGGAAAATTCTAGAAAAAACTAGAACTTGCAGCTCACTTAATGACATCTGTCCTTTATGTCTAAGTGAAAAACTACACATTCTCCAGTACCCTAACAGCAACGATTGACTAAACCATAGAGACAAATTAGCAGTAATATGCAAACATTGCAAATATTTCTCGCTAAAATTTAAGTAAACAAAAAAAAAACAACCAGAACTTCCCCAATAGAAAACAAACCCTATACAATACCAACAAAAATAATGCAGTTGCAACAGAATAGTAGATAAAAAAATAAAAAAAGTATATTTTATATTTATAAAATATATTGTATAAAGGATAGATTTTATAAAAGAAATATATTTCTTAAATATTATAAAATATTATACTTTACAATATTATAAAATAGCTTAATATTATGGAATATTATAAAATATTTTTTATGAAAGATATATTTTATAAAAAATATATTTTATAAAAAACAAAAAAAGCACACACCCCAATACAAAATAACATACATTAAATTAAGGAGAAACCAACCCCAAAACAAAACAACACCTACCAACCCCTAAACCAAACAACAACACGCTAGGTGCCAGCAGCACCAGCCCTTTCAAGACTAATAGATTAACCTATCATGAACTCTGCCAAAAACAAACACTTAACCCTAAGACAGGTAAAAAGGTCAACGGAACTCAAAATACAGACCAACCCCTCTAACACCCAAAAATAACAAATCCAACACAAATAAACTGGTTTTTTCAAATGGATAATTCTCATTTCTAAAAAAATCACCTGAGGATGAAGCCAAAACATAATGGGCTGGCTTCGAAACATGAGAAATTTTTTGTGTAGTGATACTATGAATTTAAAAACATTGTAACAACCATTACAGTGTATATATATATATGATAAAAAATAGCTTTATGGTACGCTGCATGGACAGGCCTATCTACTCCAGACACAAGAGTAGGAAAAGCTCCTGTTTTATATACTTTTGAAGATTCTGACTGACAAACACCCCCCACCAGAAACCTACTGTGAATAAGTAGAAGGAGTTCTCATTTTATGTAGTTATGAATATTAGGACAATAAAACAACCCCCTGGAACATATTTTGTAGAAGATGCTCTTGACTTCACTTTCAAACAATTGCATATATCAACATTTATGATTGATATTTACTTATTTCCATATACTTTAAAAACCTGAATGTAACAACCAGTTTCATTGAATTATTTTCATATCTTCTATCAACACCAGATTTTTGCTAGCTTAAAAGTATAAATTTGCGATTTTTAAGTCGCACCACAATACAAAATGTAAGAATGTATTCTTCAAAGACTAAGATTTGAAAAGGTTTGGTAATCATTATTTATAAATTTTATAGACAGTCCAAAAGGTTGTAGCCTAAAGTGAAAAAAAAAGAAAGAAAAAAAAAGAAAAGGAAAATACAAGTTAAATCTTTCAACTCATAAAATTAATTTCCAGCTATGGGAATAAAATGTTATATTTCAAGCACACACTAAGCCTCAAGCAAGATCTTTTTGTTCCCACGCCAACTAAAATCAATGTTTTCTAATGGGAAAGAAAAGTATTATATCTGCCAAATAAATCCAAACTACAAGCTCAATTTGTGAATCTTTTATATAAATAAAGTTATATCTCTTACTTATTACTATGTCAGAATAAACAAAAATCCATTTTGGCAAAGTGTTTGAGGCTATCATCAATGCTGATATAGTTCAACATCTCACCACCCATAAACTATTCTTGAACAGACAGTATGGCTTTTGCTTTGCCAGGTCTACTGCTGATATGCTAATGACCATCAACGAGTACATATACCAGGCCCTAGATAAGAAGCCTTCATATAGGCCATACCTACATCACACACCATCATTTTCTGGAGGGCACAGAATCCCCAATATGTACCAGCTGTCAAAAAAGTGTCAAACATATACTTTTAGAGTGTACAAACTTAAATAGAGTGCGAAAGAAGTATTACCAAACAAGTAGCTTGAAAAAACTATTTATGGAAATGAGACCAAGCAGGATACTCAAATTCTTAAAAGAAATCAGAATATACTCAAAAATATGACTGGCTGAATACTATCTCACACACACATAGATATATGTATTTCTACCAACTTGCTGTATATTCCAAAACTTGGTTCTCCCAAATATGCATTTGCAAATCTTGTATATGTGTTACATATACATATGTATGTAGGCTGGATTTGGCTTCAGATAACCCATGGTGGTTGGTATGCCATAAAATTTAAACAACCAAATTAAATATATACATTTTTATAAAATATTTTATTAATTTAAAATGTGCTAAATATATAAATTTATTAAATGTATGAATTTGTCTAAATATATAAGTCTGTTATTTTTATTAATTTGTTAAATATACAAATTTCTTGAAATTTTTCTTAACTTTTTGTTCGATTTTTAAAAATTTGATTTGGTGTTAAATGACCCAAGATGGGTTGATATGCCATAAAACAAAACAAAACAAAACAAACAAAACCCTTGATAAGAAAAAAGAAGCTCAAGCTGTTGCCCTGGATAACACCAAAGCATTTGATAGGGTTTGGCATGCTGGCCTTCTGCGCAAGTTACAAGGCTATGGTATCACTGGACCCTTGCTTGTTTTGATCCAATCATTCCTATCAAACAGCATAATGAAGGTTGTGTTGAACAGGCATGCTTCCACATCCTATCACACAAACGCAGGTGCCCCCAAGGGCTCTATCCTAGGCCCGATGCTCAGCAAGAAATCTGAGAAGGCTGTCAAAGATAACTTCACTGCCAATCTTGAGAAGGACCTCCAATCTGTGGTGGACTGGAATAAGAAATAGCTCATAAACTTTAATGCTTCTAAAATTAAACTGCTGTCAACTACCACTGACAGTCCCTCCTATACATTGAATACTGTTGTCATATCTGGTTGGGTGCCCCTGCTATTTATCTTGGAGTTCTTGACAGGCTCCAGAGGAGAATCTGTAATGTGATCAGTCCCAATCTGTCAGCTTGACTCCAGCCACTTTTTCACCAACAGAATGTGGCTTGCCTCTGTCTCTTCTAAAAATATTTTCATGGCCTCTGCTCTGACGAGCTTAGCTCACTGGTGCCTCCTCTACAAGAATTTACTCGAGCAACCAGACTGGCAACAAGTTTTACAGTTAAAACAACTAAATGCAGCCCTCACTTCTACTCCAACAGCTTCTTTTCTCACACTTCCCACCTGTGGAACTTCCTTTCATATGCTTGCTCCCCTGATAGCCACAATCTCCAAGAGTTTAAATGCAATGTCAGCTGACATCTCTTATCCCCGTGACTCCAGTCCTTCTCTTGTCTTTTCCCCAACACCTCTTGTATCTTGTTCTTCTTCCCTTTCACCCTACTCTCACAATTCTCTTCACACCAGTATTCCTATCCTTCTCTTGCCCTTTCTCTGACACCCCCTGTAATTGGTTTTTCTTTCTCTTTGCTCTCCTCCTGTGTAAACTTTCACTCGCCTCTTATTTAGTCCCCTGTGCGCTAATGGTAGTACTGCCTTGCTTGGGGTGAAATAATTTCAAAAAAATAAATAAATTATATATATATATATATATATATATATATATATATATATAAAGTTATCCACAGAAAGTCCTGTATCACAGCTCATCAGTATGGTTAAACATCCAATTACATCCAGCCAAGATTGAAACCCAACCAATTTGACATCAGCTGGAGATTCTACTTCTAAGCTATCAGTGCACAGTGGAAGAAGGCAGATTTTAGCATGTTATATACACAATGTAAATACATGCCAGTAGCCGAGAGTGTTCAAGTTCATTACTGAATTAATGATGCATTAACAGTGGTGACTAGCTACTGTTTTTAAAGTCTATTTTTCTAGAGTGCTGGATTGATGGGTGAGAGTGTAAATAGTCATCTGCAGACAGTCCCGTTTTGCTGTATCACAGCTCATCTGTGCTGTTAGACATCTGATTGCATCCAGCCAGGATAGAAACCTGGCCAATTTGACATCAGTCCAACTTGGGAAAATTGACAATATGGAAAAATTTTACACTCCCTTACTCTTACCAAATAAATATATAAGAATGCAGAAGAAAACTAAATAAAAGATTAAATTTTCTTTGTCTGTCATATTCAATGGAACATGTTTAAAAAACAACAATCTTTCTTTTACACATGCTTCATTAAAAACAACCAACTAGGAAGATTTTACAAATTTTCGATTGAATTTTTTCAGTATTCTTGTTTCTTTTTTGCTAGAGATAAGAATTGCAAAAATATTCCATAATTATTAACTTTCCAATCACTTTCAACCTCTTCACTGACCATGCTCAAGAACAATATGTTTTCGATGTTATTTTATTCTCATGTTTAGATTGTTATGTAATCTATTTTGTGTTGTTTTGAAAAGGAGTATTCTTTATATACTATCATGTGACACGCATGAGTGGAAATCACAAGTGTGTTTTTCTATCTTTAATAAATTTTCAAAATTCCATTTCCACTGTTAAATAATGTAAGGTTGATGATAGGAGAGAATTGTTTGATATATATGCCTCTCTTACAGCAAGATGCTTTTGATATTATGATTTAAATTTTATTTTTGTATTTTCAACCCAAATTCTTACCCAAGGATTTTGGTAAATTATGGGTTAATCAATGTTTTTATGTTGCACTTTGTTTGGATAGGTGGCATGTAAGACATCTACCTCAAAGAAGCGGTAGTATGTCCAATATAGGTAATTGATTTATAAAGCAGTCCTCTCCTGGGCATTGAAATTCATACACTACATTAGTCATGACTCGTGTAAATTTGATGGGTTATTTTGATTAGAAACAACAAAACCTGCACTCTTCCATTTTCATTTTATATAATATATTATGAATTTTACATGTTTTTGAGGAATTATGGCAGAAATATGGAGTTTAATAATTTTTGTTTCATGAATTCATCCTGCTTATCTCTCTCTCTCTATATATATATATATATATATATATATATATATATGTGTGTGTGTGTGTGTGTGTGTGTATATATACATATATATATATATATATATATATATATATATATATATATATATATATATATAACCAGAAGTAATTAAAGTTCACAATATTCAGAATTACCACTGTTAGTCTTGGGTGTACTCTACTATAGCTGAAAATTCAACTATCATTTAACTATCTATATATGTCATCATATGTCCATTTCCATGCTAGCATGAGGAGTTGGACAGAGTTTTCATGATAGCTTCATAATTGAACTATCATGAAAATATTGAAGCAAGTTTTACAGCTGTATGCTCTTACTAACATCAACCAGTTTGGGAAACTGGAAACTCAATGTTTTTATCAAGACACCATCTCTAAGAAGATTACCTGCCAAGGTTAGACAGTTTATTCTACCCTATTCTATACAGAGTAGGTGTA
>JBBBDQ010000419.1:4695000-4700000 GCA_037127315.1 Ascarosepion bandense
GAAGCCACATCCTACTAGTGAGAAAGTGGCTGGAGTCAAGCTGCCACGTCAGGACTGATCACATTACAGATTCTCCTTTGAAGCCATCTGGGATATATATATATATATAATATATATAAAATACATCTCTGTTCATACATGGAGACATTGAGTGGTGTTTTATTAAACCCAAATAATATTACTATACATATGTGCACCATCATTGTATGTATATTTATTATTTTATGTCACTATATATATATATATATATATATAAAATAGCTTTCTCCATACTACATTGAGTACTGTTTTATTAACACCTAAATAATAATACTGTATGTATGTGCACCCTCATATTTATATTCATTAATTCGCTTTACTATATATATATATATATATATATATATATATATATATATATCCAGGTGAAGATAACCAAGAGTTTTACAATTCCGAATTCTCCAGCATTAATTTTAAAAAAGTGCTCAATACAACAACTATTGTAGAGCATAATATAATTAAATTTGTTTTTTGTATTTAAAATTAATATAGTTTACATTGCGACACAAAAATTTCTATGTCTCAAGATTTTTACCTCATCATCAGGCAATGTTAGATCATTGTATTCGAAGAATACATGACAAATATAGTAAGAAACTTAAAGTTCAAAAAACACTTGGACAATTTCCAGAAGAAAATTATAGAGGATAAGAATAAAATAATGAACTCCAATAAGGTATTCATATTGGCTGACAAAACTACAAACATTTACATAATGAAAACCACAGCCTACAATAAATTCATAACTAACAAAATCACACAATCATACAAGAAGACAATCCCGAACACAATTTGCACGGTAAACCAAAAAGCTAAACATAGAGCTGTCAAATTAAAGTTAGATGAAAGAATAAACCAATTAGCCGAACATCAAGTTTTCATCACACCAAAAGACCATAAAACAACTTTGTAGAAAAACTTGCATTCCACCTAATCAACCCTGCAAAAAGCGAAATAGGAAAAATCAGCAAAAACATTCGCAACTATCAACACCAGCTTAAGGAAAAAATTAGGTCTTAATCAATAGAAAAATACCAAAGCTGTCACAGTGTGGTTTACAACAATAAAAGACAAAAACAAAGCCACTTTTATCCAATTCGACTTAGTGGATTTCTCCCCATCCGTCACAGAAAACATATTAAATATTATACAACTAGCACAACAACATGTAAAAATCACGGACAGTAATATTAGAATGATCAAGCACTGTTGGAAATCTCTTCTATTTCACAATAATGAACCATGGGCAAAAAAAACAATATCACAACCTATTTGATGTAACAATGAGTAGCTACAATGGAGCAGAGTCATACGAATTAGTAGATATACACATTCTCTCATACCTAGCCAGAATCCTGGATAAAAAGGTACAAAAACAGTAAACTTCCTAGACATCACTCTTAACTTGGACAACAATATATAAACACCATACAAAAAAGATAATGACACCCCAACTTACTTACACACATCCCACCGTCAATCATCAATCAAATACCCATATCAATCAGCTACAGACTATCTGAAAACTCATCTAACATACACATTTTCAATAACAAAAGAATATCATACAATGAAGCACTAAAAGAATGTGAATACACACTACTACAATATACACCTTCGCAACGAAAACGCAAAAACAGAAAAAGAAATATTATCTGGTTTAATCCACCATACAATAAAACTGTCAAAACATAGGTAAGACATTCCTAAATTTAATAGAAAAACACTTTCTGGTGACCAGCAGATAAGCAAAATATTCAACAAAAATAACATCAAAATCAGTTACAGCTGCACAAAAAAATCTAACACAAATAATAAAAAATCCACAACAAAAAATTAACAACCTACAATAATGCAACCAAGGAACCTCAATGCAACTGCAGAAATGGAACAACATGTCCACTCCAGGGAAATTGCCAACAAACAAATATAATATATAAAGCCAAAGTAAGTGCAAACAACAGCACAATGTACTACATCAGTGTCACTGAGTGACCATTCAAGAAAAGAAAAAACAACCACAACCTTTCATTCTTCAACAGAAAATACTCAAACAGCACTACATTATCCACATATGTATGTCATCTAAAAGACAAAATTATTTCACCAACAATAAGCAGGAAAATATTGAAAAAAGCACCTGCCTACAATAACATTACAAAAAAATGCCTACTTTGCCTACATGAAAAAGTAGCAATTACATCTCATACTCCACAAAGGAACTTATTAAATTTAAGATCAGAAATAATTTTCAAGTGTAGACATGAAAATAAATACCTATTATCACAATTTATACCAAGCAAGTAAAAAAAAAAAACTGATACCATAACCCTGTCAATTGTTCAAACTACCATCATAATAGTTGCATTTATTGTTATTATCATTCCACCACCACCATTACTAATCACTACTACTGCTTTACAATAACTATTTGCTACCACAATTGTCATCATCAACCCCACCCCAACCATTACTACCACATCACAGTTACTATTGCCATATTAGTCCGCAATCATCATTAATGCAAATTACTCCACTCTCCCACAGTAAAGTTAATGCCACCACATAAAAACTAACAAGCAATACAAACTGGAATTTCTACCATTTAAATATGTGCAACCACCAAAAACAAGCTAATAACTGACTTTAAAATGACAATACAACCTTAAAAAATTAAAAATAATAGCAATTTTTACCTATCATAGTTTCACACAAACCACATCATACGTATATATGTGTGTACGAGAAAATATTGTTCAGAGAACAGAAATAGACAAACCATCTGCACATTGACATCACTACAATCAAAGTCAGTAGATACACTATTTGAATACACCAATCAAATGTGTGTGTATGTACACAACGGCACACATATACATATGTATGCCAAGCCTTATAGTGTTCACATATAGTTATATTTGTGTGAGCCTCGGTGGGCAAGCATGTGTGTGTGTGTCTGCATACGTCATTGGGTATAGAAGTGTGTATGTATGTCTGCGTTTGTATGAGAGACATCAAGACAACAAATTTCCCTCCTACTTCCACAAAAACACCAATATACACAACCCTACATATATCCAAATTTTAAAAAAATTAATCAGTTTGTCTGATGATTGCAAAAGCATGAAATCCAGAGACACAAACTCACACCAATCCCATTGAATATGTTAGCTCTATCACTGATATTAAGCGCTTTCAAATAAGTACCACACATATATAATATATAAATAATATAATATATATAACAAATATAATATATGTGTGTGTGTGTGTGTGTGTGTGTGTGTGTGTGTCAGGTAGACTGATTGCCAGTCAAGGCTATAGAACCCAATCTGTCCTGTTATTTAACTCATAACTCGAGGGAAGGAATGGATTAATACCTTTCCTAAGGGTATTAGCGCGTAAGTGACTGCAGGGCATTTAACCAGAATTCAGACTCAGCTCCTTGATTTCTCGTTCCAAGAAATCAAATGCACGTCAACGCATATCCATCAAGATTGCTTACAGCATCTGGCATTTCCAAGCAGTCATCCACCTAATTAAGGCCTAGACTAAATGTTGCTTAACCGGTGATCGGAGGAAAACCAGTGTATTCAAACTGATATGGCCATAAGGTGGTAGTAGCAACCTGTTGTGGGATAATTAAAATAAAATGTCTACTTCACGTGGCAGGGAATTTTTGAACGCACAATTCTTTTTTTAAATTTTAAAAATTGCCTGTTCAAAAATTCCCTGCCACATGAGCATTCAAATAAAATACTGTTATCTGAGCATTCTTTAAAAAAAAAGTAAACAGTAAAATCAGTTATTGAAAATCATCTGAAGACACCACTCATGGGAGAAACCTGAGTCACGGAATAACTCTTTTACAAATTGAAAACATTCAAAAGCTTTACGATATAATTGTATTGAACACTTTTTAATACAAATGTGCACTGGTCTAATCTTATTATGGCCAGAAATTAAGTAATTACACAATCAATCAACATGTATATATATATATATATATCCAAGTGAGTATAGAATGAGGAGAGAAAAAAGAAAAAAAATTTTTTTTTTCCCGTCCAAAACATTAATTTAAAACAGTGCTCGATATATGATGTATAGAGCCCCACGACAACAACGAACCAAATATAAACAGAGAATGATTTAAAACTCTTACTTCTCCCGATGAAGTGTTTGGGTCCAAACACTGAAACAGCCATATGATTGTAGAGAAGAGGACATATATAGAAGAAATTATGTACATGTTCTAAAACATAATTTATAATAAATATATATATATATATATATATTGTAGGACAAAAAATACATATAAAATAAATATTTAATATATATAAAATATATATTTACCACCTTCTATCTCTATGACTTCCACCTTTCTCTTACCCTTTCTACAACTTCACTTATATTGTTTTTTTTTCTGTCATCTGTCTACTCTCATTGTAACCCTTTGTGCACTCATGGCAATATTGTGATGAAATGATTATAAAAAAATAGTTCTGTTTATACTAAATTGAGCACTGTTTTATTAACACCTGAATAATAATGCTATATGTATGTGTCCTCTCATATATATATTTATTAATTAACATTACTATATATATATATATATATATATATATATATATATATATACAATTATTTAATTACTTGGTTTTTAGTCATAATTAAATTAGACGAGTACACAGTTGTATTAAAAAGTGTTCAATACAATTATATTGTAGAACTTTTGAATATTTTTTATTTGTAAATGAGTTATTATGCAACCCAGATTTTTACCATCTGGTGTCTTTAGGCAATTTATAATAACTGATTTGACTGTTTTTTAAGAACGCTCATGTAACGTAAAAAAAAATGGTAAAATCAGTTGTTGTTAATCAACTGAAGACACCAGATGGTAGAAACCATTGATTGCATAGTAACTTATTTACAAATGAAAAGTGTGTCTATGTGTGTGT
>JBBBDQ010000419.1:4705000-4762500 GCA_037127315.1 Ascarosepion bandense
TTGGGGTAAAGTCAAGTGAACGTTCCAATTAATCAATTGAACCTCTTCAGCCAATTCATTTTTCAGAAAGATATTCACGGACAGCTCTTGAATAATGTGGAAGTGTCCCATTTTGTCAAATTCAGTGATAACATTTAAAATAGTATAGCAAGTAGCATAGTTATGATGAACACCATTATGATAATATAACCAATACATAAATCTATTTCATCTACTATCCACCTACTTTTGGAACACCATATATATATATATATATATATATATATATATACTATCCACCTACTTTTGGATAGTATATATATATATATATATATATATATATATATATACACCTACTTTTGGAACACCATACATATATATATTTATATATATATATATATATATATACATATGGTGTACCATATATATATATATATATATATATATATATATGGTGTTCAGTCGGGTTTTGAGCCTGGGTTAGCAATCGGAGTCTAACCATACTGATGAGCTGTGATACAGCGAAACAGATCTGTCTGCAGATAACGATATATATTTATATATATATATACATTCATCGATCATTCGGTTGAACACTCTCGGCTACTGGCATGTGTTTACATTATATATAACACGCTAAAGTTCCACTTTGTTCTACCAAGTGCCCATAGCCAAAAGATAGAATTGCCAACTGATGTCTTCGGTAAGGTTTCAATCCTGGCTAGAAGCAATTGGATGTCTAACCGTACTGATGAGCTGTGATACACCAAAACAGATCTGTCTGCGAATGACTATATATATATATATATATATATATATATATATGAGTGGGGGATGTATAAATGAATGTAATTATTTTTCAAAATATTTATTGCATAAAAATTTTTTTCTATTTCATTATCAGGTTGTGGTCATATTGATCTACATTTGTATATGATAGTCTTTGTTATTGTCTTTATATATATTTATATATATATATATATATATATATATATATTTATATGTTATTGTGTTTATATATGGCTTTGTAAATCGATAATACTATTTACATCAAACCCTCCACCTAATAAAATTACTATTAATAGGGTCTGGTTTTTGGGATTATATCTATATGTTTTTCCTTTTATGCGATTTAACATATATATATATATATATATATATATAATATAAACTAATGGTTACTAATGGAAGTATATTCCACAGTTATTGTAATAATAATACAGCCTGATGATGGTATTTTAGCTTCAAAACTTTATAGCTATCAAGCTGCAGTATGCCATTATTATTAATATAATAATAATAATTACCAGATATATATATATATATATATATATATATATATATAGACGTGAATTAATAAATTTACATATAACGGTGTATTTATGTATAGTATTATTATTTAGGTATTAATAAAACAGGGCTCCATATATGAACAGAGTTGTATTATATCTATAATAAAAATACACATTGTCGTATATCTATGGCATGACTTGAAGTTTCATGCATTATGCAATCGAGCACATATTTCAAATTTTGTTTTACTTGTAATGTACAGTATGTTTACTGTGTTCAGAACATAACATACATGACTTTATATACATCAACTTTACACATATTTAATTACAAGTAGAATTCATCCTTGATAATGGCTAAAAGTATAGCCAAAAGTGCTCGAAAAATTTCAACCTTAGGATAATTCTTGTATAATTTAAGTTATGAAAAGAAAAAAAATCAGAAGAACACTTGAAAACTTATACAAAAACTTGATGGTAATACATTGTCTCACTTTCATATTTTTTTCAGTGGTCTGAAAGAGACAATATAAATAAATTTACATTGTTTAAATCAATCCTGATTTATAACCGTCTAAATATGTGTTGAGTTTTCCTCTCAAGATATATATATATATATATATATATATATATATATATATATATGATGCATTACACATACCATTATTGCTTCAAGATGGTAGTTGTGTTTGTTGGTTTAGTACAGTCCATGGAGACACTTCTATTACCTGTCCTTTGTAAGGAATAATTCTCCATAAATAGAAGAAATGGACGATTGCTTTCGTTTATTTTCTTGACTTTCTTCTTGTCACTTTCTCATAAGACACACACAAAAATAGCAGACAAATTCACATTAACTCTTTATTGAATTCTCTAGCCACAGGCTTCAAGGGACTCCATCAAAATGACTTCGGTTTTATTGTCACACTGCCAGTTAACTAATACAGACAAACATTAAGACTTTCACAGCACAAAATTCACCTGATTTTATGGGCTTGTGAGTTACAAAATTGAAATGACATTCTTATTTGAGACTAGACAACTGTCAATGGGATCAAATTTCATGGAAGACAAACCAATCTTAATAAAAATAAGTCTGAAAAACTTACTTGTAAGCAATATCACTATTTGATAGACAAACAAAAAACATGCCATTGCAAACATTTTAGTACTCAGTAGACATCACAAGAAATTCTTAAAGCCTCTGTAAAAACTAAAATCAATACATTGCAATATTTGCAGCAAACCACTTTCATTCTCTTCATATTTTGTTAGTGAAATGTAAGTTCCCCTAAAGCAGCAGCTTCTTTTAAACCAGTGCTTTGTGGAGTTGACTCCTTAGAGGGTGCTTTCATGATCACTACAATTTTAACCTTTTCAAGTTTAAACTTAACCATTATATACATGCAGGTTTCATTAAAAATGACAGACAAGGCGTGATGGCTAAGTATTTTTACGTAATTTTTTGTGTGATCTTATGAATTTTTCTTTTGAGGACATAAATTACATAAAAATTGTCCAAATGTTTTGTTTATCTGAGCACTTTTGACTATACTTTTAGCCATTTTCAAGGATGATTATTTTACATATAACAGGATGTATATGGTGTTATGTATGATGTAGAGTTGTGGCATGTGTTATGTACCAAACAAACATAGTAAACCTGCTGTTAGTGTGTTTGTAGTTGATAATATTGAGTGATGGATTTTTCTTTTTCATCAATAAAACCTCCATTATTTGTATTCATTTTTTTGCATGTGTATGATGCTAACATAACATATACCGCTTCGTTTTTGGTCATAATTAAATTAGACTAGTCCACAGTTGTATTAAAAAGTGTCCAGTACTGTAGAACTTTTGAATAGAAAGCAGTAAAACATATTTAGGATCTTCCAGAGACAGTTTTAAAATCAGATAGCGTAATCATAAAACTACATTTAAATTGCAAAATCTCAAATATTGTACTAAACTGGCTAGCCATGTGTGGAAATTAAAACTGAAATATGGAAAAGACCCTGATATAACTTGATGCCTCGTTAAAATAGCCAAACCATACAACAGTGGTAACATATGCAGATTGTACTAGGAGGAAAAATAAGCTATTGTATTGTCCCAAGAAAGAAAAAAATTACTAAATGAAAGGCCATAAATTATGTCTTAATGTAATCATATCAGTAAATACTTATTAGGATTATACAAACATGGATGAAAGTGTTCTAAGATCCTTAAATAGCTCTTTCCTAATTTTGAAAAATTTTCAGTTGTTTGAAAATTTCAGTCATGTGTTCGTACAAAATTTCTGTTTAAGCATCTGGAAAAACGATAAAATCAGTTATTGTAAATCACCTGAAGATACCAAAAGGATGGAACCTAGGTCATGGATATAACTTATTTCCAAATGAAAAATTTAATATTAAAATTTATATATTTATTTATTTTATATATATATATATATATATATATATATATACACACACACACACATGCTATGTTAGACTAGATAGTTATTATGCTGAAAATATGGTCAGTTCCCTGTACCGTTCTAATAAGTACCTGACTCTTCTTGATATCCTCTACTTTTACAAAAACCACATCAGACCTAAAACAGAGTACTGCTGCCATATATGGGCAGGAGATGCCTAGTCCTCATTTTCCAGTCCAAAAGTATCAACATGGCTTTGTGTTGGATTAATTATTTTCCACTCTACATCCTCTTTCCCACAGACTAATTGTTGAAAGTCTACTCTATTGCCATTTCCATGGAAAGTGTTCAGAGTAACTACATTCAATAGTTCTACTAGTTCTAACCTTTGTGGCTAAAACCAACCATACCATGCACATTGTAGTGAACCACCCTTATTCTCTTGATCTTCCATTGGTGAGATGTCAGTTCTACTCAAACAGTTCCTTCTCACAAACTGCTACTTTATGAAACCACCTTGGAAGAGGATGTTTCCCTGATCACTACTGTTGTATCACTGAGATTGATACAATACACAGAATAAGTGTGCTGCGGTATTATTCAGCACAATATCTGGTGCTAAATGGATATGCACAGAACAGCTACAATAATAGACAAGAGAGAACTTACATCAAAGAGAGGAAGGGTTTAAATTATAACAGTCACCGAAGTAATCAATCCAAATATTATTCAAATGGCACTTGAATATTATGCCTAGAATGCTACTACTTTTTACTGAAATAGACCATTTCTGACCATGGGCCATTCCATCATTGAGAGTGCTGCAGGGGTGTCAGCAACTCTGCAGCAACTACATTTTTAACTTGTTCAATATCAAAATTAACCATTATATTCCCTACATATCCTCATAAACTGTGCCGCTTACTCTATAACCCTCTATGTTGAGTGGCTCTTGGTCTTTGTACAGGACAAATACTATTATAAAAAAAAATGGTTTAGTTCTTCTGTTTAATCTACAAGGTTTGTCTGGAATGTAGTGTAACCATTTTGAATTGAATGGCAGATTTAACACAATTTGGTAACCAATCAGGAGAGTGCTTACTAGTGTAACTTAGGGTCAAACAGTCAGTTATAAGATTCTATTGGTTGGGCTTATGTGATATATGATATATTCATTCTAACTGGGCCAGTAGAATCTTCATGTTTTGTGCATCATCATCATCACCCACGTTTATCAACCCAACCTCTCTATGGATCAGCTTTGGCTCTTTCTGATATCTAGTTTTTCTCAAAGCTAAAATCAACATTCAAATACCATGGATGAAATTAAGGAGAATTCAATAAGGCAGCTGATAACATTTTGAAAAGAGGAAATTGCAAACTGTTTTAAAAAGTGTAAGAAACACTGTAATAAGTATCAGATATATCAAGGGGTAGTATGTGATTCACACAATGAAATACCAAAATACCTGAATCAAATTTAATTTTTCTCACTGTAACCCCCTGTGCACCAGGGGTTAGTGTGAGAAAAAAACAAGGTGCAGGAGATATCAAAGAAAGGATACAAGATGGATGAGAATCAAGAAGATAGAAGACAGCAATTGATGTTGCATTTAAACTTTTAGAGATTGGACTTATCAGGGAAGCAAGTAAATGAAAAGAATTCCACAGACAGGAAGTGTGAGAAAAGAAACTGTTAGTGGCAGTTGCATTTAGCTATTTCAACAATAAAAGGGTGAGACCTAGATGCCAATCTAGCATCATGTGTAAATTCATGTGTTTGAAGAACCATGTAAAAAGCCTGTCAGATCAGTTGCCATAAAAATATTTGAAGAAAAGACAGAGGGAAGCTACATCATGTTAAGGCAGACTGAAGGCAGGCTGTCAAATCAGAGATTGACTACTTTGGATTTTGTTGAAAACCTCAAGATGAATAGCAGAACCAACTGATCAGATATGGCAACAGTATTCAATGTAGAGATAACTGTGCTAGATGGATTCTGACGAGAAGAAACTTTGTGACCCACACAGTGACCCAACCTTCTTGGTAGTAGATGCAGTTCTAGACTTAATGTAATCATTCCACTTTAGGTCGGTTGAGAGAGTGAGGCTAAGGAAGTGCAGTATGTTGCTCTCTAAGAGACTAGTGTCATTCATTCTGATGGTAGGTAAGAAAGTTTTTCTGTGGTGGTTAAAGGGTTGTTATTGTTCTAAGAGGAGTTGATCTGTGACACCCCCAATATGTATAGGGCTCATCCTAAAAGATAGCAAAATAATCTTTGTACTCCATATCACACCAGAACATCAAAAGTGCAAGATCCATTAGAGGGTTGACTAGAAAGCGACTTCGTAGCCATTAAAGTGCAGAATCAGCAATGTTGGTGGATGTTTGACATATAAACAGGAAGTTAACACTGAACATAGGATATATACACACAAGACAATCAGATGACAGAAAGTTATTTAAATGCCTCACCGAAGAGGGAGAAAGTCAATCTCTCATGTCTTCAGAAGATCAATGTTCAAAATAAATCCCCCAAATGATGCACCCTTACACTGACATTAATTTGATGGAGTTCAGAAATAAAAAATAATTTTATATATGAAAGATTTAGTTTTATATTCTTGTCAGACATTATTAACTTCAGATTGTAAAGGGAACTGCTACATCAAAATCATGCATGTACAGAAATTTCAATCTCCCAGAACTGTTTTGATCCTGGGTATGATGGTAAACTGCATCTGGCAGCAAGACCTCTGATTGAGAGGTTGTGAGGAGTATGGAACAACCTCTTAATTGCTGCTGTTCCCAGGTCCACCCTGACTCAGAGTGGAAGCACCTGTTAGGGTCCAAGCTGTGGGCAAATAGTTAACCCCCAAAGTGGGGCCAAAATTCTATGAAAGTATAAAAATAGGCTTTTGTAGAAATATATATATCTATAAATAGACTTTTATAGAAAAATATACATTTTTTAAGGAAAAAATTATTACCAGCAATATATTTTTGAATATTTTTGGAAGACATCTTCAGTTTACTAAAAGAAATCATCAAAATCTCGCTAAATTAACCTTCTCATTATAACTGAACATTACAAAAAATGCCTTAAAACCCCACCTTTTTGGCATTAAATAACCCACAGAGGTTGATATGCCATTAAACAAAACTCAAACCCAGAAGTGTTCTAACAGAGGATGAAAGATGTGTTTTTGAAATCTGAACGATCATTGGAATAGCAAAAAATGCCTTTCAAAATCTAAACAAATTATTAAGGAACAGGAAAATTTCATTAGAAACAGTAGGGGTTATAACTGAATAAGTAATTATAAAGCACCTAATATTTATATATATAAAAACAAATAAAGACCACAAACAGTAATATAAGTCTTTTTTATAGATGTGTGTAATGAGTGTTCATATAATTTTGGCTAGAAAACACAAGAAGTGTCTGGTAATTCCTTACCTGAAATTTTTGTTGAGGGTTAAAATATAAATGTTACTATTAAGGAAAGAAAAAAGAAAAAGAGATGAAATTTTCATTGATACACCTGTTAATGTTTGTGCTTGTCTTATAGTGAGAATGTCATGTGTTTCTATGTATAAAGGAGAAATTTGGGGCCAATTCTCATTGATTTAGAATGAATAAATTAATGATGATTATAATTGTCTTGTTATAATTATTTATAATTAATTTACCTAAAATTCATTTTTCTATTTATTTTTATGGACATGACAAAGCAAAAAACACGATGCTGAATTTCTTTGCAATATCAATCCTCCAATATTATAGTAAAAGCTGGACAATTTCCTCACAGATTAAGAAGAGTTAAGGCCACAGACATATGATCCTAGAGAAGGATGTTGAAAAATAACATGCCTGGAGCATATGAGCAACAAGAAAACTGGGAATAAAAAGAACACTAGTACATACCAAAAGGCAAGCGGATCAGAGAGAAACATCACGGAAGTATATTATTCTCATTTAATGTGCAATGCCACTTCCAGATGCCATGTAGCTATCTCTCTTTAACTCAAGCCATGTTAATGCTTCTGGACTAGGAGGTGAGGACTAGGTAACTCCTGCTCATATATGGCAGCGGTACTCTATTTTAAGTCTGATGTGGCTTTTGTAAATGTAGAGGATAGCAGGAGGAGTCAGGTACTTACTGGAGTGGTACAGGGAATCAGAATCAGTCAGTTGAAATTTTGGGGGCACTTTTTTGAGAAGATTGGAGAACTTGGAGGCTTGGAGAATCTGACACTCACAGGGCATATTGAAGGCAAGAGTATCAGAGAGAATGAGTAATATCACTAGGGTATATCGTTCTCATTCCATGTACGATGCCACTTCCGGATGCTGTGTAATTATCTCCCTTTAACGCAACTCTTTAACTTATTTGTTCACTTCTGAACTCTCAACTCTTTTGGTCAAGTCATTGGAAATAAACAACACTTATATCCACTGAGTCATGCGTCCTTGAGGACATCACTGTATGAATGTTTGGGACTTATAAACCTAATTTCTCAGTGAACATTTTTTTTACCAGAGCTCATATTGCAATCTTTGAAGCTAATGATTTTCTCTAGCACTCTGCCTTTACTAGTTCACATTGTGTATTGATTTTTATGCTTGGTAGACTTAGGAGTTTATGGCCTAGCATATATGCTGATTCCTTAAGTTTCCATAATTTCCAGTGGTGTTATCTATTATTTCAATTTCATCCCATAGGGGATGGTGATCTCCTTTCTCCCTCCATATGTGTTTAGCTACGCATGATTTTTCTATCTTCTCTTGTGTTGCGGCCTTGGGATGTTCTTGCAGCCTTACCTTAAGGAAGTAGCCTGTAAGAGTTGTGAGTTCAATACCTGACTGTAGCAGTGGTGAACAAATAGTTTAGAGAGTTGAGTTAAACAAAGATAACTACATGGTATCCAGAAGTGGTATCGCACAAGGAATGAGAATGATATATCCCAGTGATGGAAATAAAGGTTTCAGTTCAAAATTCCTAACGATTAATATGTCTAATGATTTTGGGGCAAATAGATGGCAGGACAGGGAATGGAAGAAGTAGTGAAAAGGCAAACATTGCTAAGATCTACAAAGCTGTGATTAATAGTCAAAGCTACAAAGCTAAGATCTACAAAGCTGTGATTAATAGTCAAAGCTACAAAGCTAAGATCTACAAAGCAGTGATTAATAGTCAAAGCTACAAAGCTAAGATCTACAAAGCTGTGATTAATAGTCAAAGCTACAAAGCTAAGATCTACAAAGCAGTGATTAATAGTCAAAGCTACAAAGCTAAGATCTACAAAGCTGTGATTAATAGTCAAAGCTACAAAGCTAAGATCTACAAAGCAGTGATTAATAGTCAAAGCTACAAAGCTAAGATCTACAAAGCTGTGATTAATAGTCAAAGCTACAAAGCTAAGATCTACAAAGCTGTGATTAATAGTCAAAGCTACAAAGCTAAGATCTACAAAGCTGTGATTAATAGTCAAAGCTACAAAGCTAAGATCTACAAAGCTGTGATTAATAGTCAAAGCTACAAAGCTAAGATCTACAAAGCTGTGATTAATAGTCAAAGCTACAAAGCTAAGATCTACAAAGCTGTGATTAATAGTCAAAGCTACAAAGCTAAGATCTACAAAGCTGTGATTAATAGTCAAAGCTACAAAGCTAAGATCTACAAAGCTGTGATTAATAGTCAAAGCTACAAAGCTAAGATCTACAAAGCTGTGATTAATAGTCAAAGCTACAACGCTAAGATCTACAAAGCTGTTATTAATAGTCAAAGCTACAAAGCTAAGATCTACAAAGCTGTGATTAATAGTCAAAGCTACAAAGCTAAGATCTACAAAGCTGTGATTAATAGTCAAAGCTACAAAGCTAAGATCTACAAAGCTGTGATTAATGATCAAAGCTACAAAGCTAAGATCTACAAAGCTGTGATTAATAGTCAAAGCTACAAAGCTAAGATCTACAAAAGCTGTGATTAATAGTCAAAGCTACAAAGCTAAGATCTACAAAGCTGTGATTAATAGTCAAAGCTACAAAGCTAAGATCTACAAAGCTGTGATTAATAGTCAAAGCTACAAAGCTAAGATCTACAAAGCTGTGATTAATAGTCTGACACAACGCTAAGATCTACAAAGCTGTTATTAATAGTCAAAGCTACAAAGCTAAGATCTACAAAGCTGTGATTAATAGTCAAAGCTACAACGCTAAGATCTACAAAGCTGTTATTAATAGTCAAAGCTACAAAGCTAAGATCTACAAAGCTGTGATTAATAGTCAAAGCTACAAAGCTAAGATCTACAAAGCTGTGATTAATAGTCAAAGCTACAAAGCTAAGATCTACAAAGCTGTGATTAATAGTCAAAGCTACAAAGCTAAGATCTACAAAGCTACAAAGCTAAGATCTACAAAGCTGTGATTAATAGTCAAAGCTACAACGCTAAGATCTACAAAGCTGTTATTAATAGTCAAAGCTACAAAGCTAAGATCTACAAAGCTGTGATTAATAGTCAAAGCTACAACGCTAAGATCTACAAAGCTGTTATTAATAGTCAAAGCTACAAAGCTAAGATCTACAAAGCTGTGATTAATAGTCAAAGCTACAACGCTAAGATCTACAAAGCTGTGATTAATAGTCAAAGCTACAAAGCTAAGATCTACAAAGCTGTGATTAATAGTCAAAGCTACAAAGCTAAGATCTACAAAGCTGTGATTAATAGTCAAAGCTACAAAGCTAAGATCTACAAAGCTGTGATTAATAGTCAAAGCTACAACGCTAAGATCTACAAAGCTGTTATTAATAGTCAAAGCTACAAAGCTAAGATCTACAAAGCTGTGATTAATAGTCAAAGCTACAAAGCTAAGATCTACAAAGCTGTGATTAATAGTCAAAGCTACAACGCTAAGATCTACAAAGCTGTTATTAATAGTCAAAGCTACAAAGCTAAGATCTCTACCAAAGCTGTGATTAATAGTCAAAGCTACAACGCTAAGATCTACAAAGCTGTGATTAATAGTCAAAGCTACAAAGCTAAGATCTACAAAGCTGTGATTAATAGTCAAAGCTACAAAGCTAAGATCTACAAAGCTGTGATTAATAGTCAAAGCTACAAAGCTAAGATCTACAAAGCTACAAAGCTAAGATCTACAAAGCTGTGATTAATAGTCAAAGCTACAAAGCTAAGATCTACAAAGCTGTGATTAATAGTCAAAGCTACAACGCTAAGATCTACAAAGCTGTTATTAATAGTCAAAGCTACAAAGCTAAGATCTACAAAGCTGTGATTAATAGTCAAAGCTACAAAGCTAAGATCTACAAAGCTGTTAGTAATAGTCAAAGCTACAACGCTAAGATCTACAAAGCTGTTATTAATAGTCAAAGCTACAAAGCTAAGATCTACAAAGCTGTGATTAATAGTCAAAGCTACAACGCTAAGATCTACAAAGCTGTGATTAATAGTCAAAGCTACAAAGCTAAGATCTGCAAAGCTGTGATTAATAGTCAAAGCTACAAAGCTAAGATCTACAAAGCTGTGATTAATAGTCAAAGCTACAAAGCTAAGATCTACAAAGCTACAAAGCTAAGATCTACAAAGCTGTGATTAATAGTCAAAGCTACAAAGCTAAGATCTACAAAGCTGTGATTAATAGTCAAGCTACAAAGCTAAGATCTACAAAGCTGTGATTAATAGTCAAAGCTACAAAGCTAAGATCTACCACAAAGCTACAAAGCTAAGATCTACAAAGCTGTGATTAATAGTCAAAGCTACAAAGCTAAGATCTACAAAGCTGTGATTAATAGTCAAAGCTACAAAGCTAAGATCTACAAAGCTGTGATTAATAGTCAAAGCTACAAGCTAAGATCTACAAAGCTACAAAGCTAAGATCTACAAGCTGTGATTAATAGTCAAAGCTACAAAGCTAAGATCTACAAAGCTGTGATTAATAGTCAAAGCTACAAAGCTAAGATCTACAAAGCTGTGATTAATAGTCAAAGCTACAAAGCTAAGATCTACAAAGCTACAAAGCTAGATCTACAAAGCTGTGATTAATAGTCAAAGCTACAAAGCTAAGATCTACAAAGCTACAAAGCTAAGATCTACAAAGCTGTGATTAATAGTCAAAGCTACAAAGCTAAGATCTACAAAGCTGTTATTAATAGTCAAAGCTACAAAGCTAAGATCTACAAAGCTGTGATTAATAGTCAAAGCTACAACGCTAAGATCTACAAAGCTGTTATTAATAGTCAAAGCTACAAAGCTAAGATCTACAAAGCTGTGATTAATAGTCAAAGCTACAACGCTAAGATCTACAAAGCTGTTATTAATAGTCAAAGCTACAAAGCTAAGATCTACAAAGCTGTGATTAATAGTCAAAGCTACAACGCTAAGATCTACAAAGCTGTTATTAATAGTCAAACTACAAAGCTAAGATCTACAAAGCTGTGATTAATAGTCAAAGCTACAAAGCTAAGATCTACAAAGCTGTGATTAATAGTCAAAGCTACAACGCTAAGATCTACAAAGCTGTTATTAATAGTCAAAGCTACAAAGCTAAGATCTACAAAGCTGTGATTAATAGTCAAAGCTACAACGCTAAGATCTACAAAGCTGTGATTAATAGTCAAAGCTACAAAGCTAAGATCTACAAAGCTGTGATTAATAGTCAAAGCTACAAAGCTAAGATCTACAAAGCTGTGATTAATAGTCAAAGCTACAAAGCTAAGATCTACAAAGCTACAAAGCTAAGATCTACAAAGCTGTGATTAATAGTCAAAGCTACAAAGCTAAGATCTACAAAGCTGTGATTAATAGTCAAAGCTACAAAGCTAAGATCTACAAAGCTGTGATTAATAGTCAAAGCTACAAAGCTAAGATCTACAAAGCTGTGATTAATGATCAAAGCTACAAAGCTACAAAAGATCTACAAAGCTGTGATTAATAGTCAAAGCTACAAAGCTAAGATCTACAAAGCTACAAAGCTAAGATCTACAAAGCTGTGATTAATAGTCAAAGCTACAAAGCTAAGATCTACAAAGCTGTGATTAATAGTCAAAGCTACAAAGCTAAGATCTACAAAGCTGTGATTAATAGTCAAAGCTACAAAGCTAAGATCTACAAAGCTACAAAGCTAAGATCTACAAAAGCTGTGATTAATAGTCAAAGCTACAAAGCTAAGATCTACAAAGCTGTGATTAATAGTCAAAGCTACAAAGCTAAGATCTACAAAGCTGTGATTAATAGTCAAAGCTACAAAGCTAAGATCTACAAAGCTACAAAGCTAAGATCTACAAAGCTGTGATTAATAGTCAAAGCTACAAAGCTAAGATCTACAAAGCTGTGATTAATAGTCAAAGCTACAAAGCTAAGATCTACAAAGCTGTGATTAATAGTCAAAGCTACAAAGCTAAGATCTACAAAGCTACAAAGCTAAGATCTACAAAGCTGTGATTAATAGTCAAAGCTACAAAGCTAAGATCTACAAAGCTACAAAGCTAAGATCTACAAAGCTGTGATTAATAGTCAAAGCTACAAAGCTAAGATCTACAAAGCTGTTATTAATAGTCAAAGCTACAAAGCTAAGATCTACAAAGCTGTGATTAATAGTCAAAGCTACAACGCTAAGATCTACAAAGCTGTTATTAATAGTCAAAGCTACAAAGCTAAGATCTACAAAGCTGTGATTAATAGTCAAAGCTACAACGCTAAGATCTACAAAGCTGTTATTAATAGTCAAAGCTACAAAGCTAAGATCTACAAAGCTGTGATTAATAGTCAAAGCTACAACGCTAAGATCTACAAAGCTGTTATTAATAGTCAAAGCTATAGAAGCTAAGATCTACAAAGCTGTGATTAATAGTCAAAGCTACAAAGCTAAGATCTACAAAGCTGTGATTAATAGTCAAAGCTACAACGCTAAGATCTACAAAGCTGTTATTAATAGTCAAAGCTACAAAGCTAAGATCTACCAAAGCTGTGATTAATAGTCAAAGCTACAACGCTAAGATCTACAAAGCTGTGATTAATAGTCTAGCTACAAAGCTAAGATCTACAAAGCTGTGATTAATAGTCAAAGCTACAAAGCTAAGATCTACAAAGCTGTGATTAATAGTCAAAGCTACAAAGCTAAGATCTACAAAGCTACAAAGCTAAGATCTACAAAGCTGTGATTAATAGTCAAAGCTACAAAGCTAAGATCTACAAAGCTGTGATTAATAGTCAAAGCTACAAAGCTAAGATCTACAAAGCTGTGATTAATAGTCAAAGCTACAAAGCTAAGATCTACAAAGCTGTGATTAATAGTCAAAGCTACAAAGCTAAGATCTACAAAGCTACAAAGCTAAGATCTACAAAGCTGTGATTAATAGTCAAAGCTACAAAGCTAAGATCTACAAAGCTACAAAGCTAAGATCTACAAAGCTGTGATTAATAGTCAAAGCTACAAAGCTAAGATCTACAAAGCTGTTATTAATAGTCAAAGCTACAAAGCTAAGATCTACAAAGCTGTGATTAATAGTCAAAGCTTCTAGCTAAGATCTACAAAGCTGTTATTAATAGTCAAAGCTACAAAGCTAAGATCTACAAAGCTGTGATTAATAGTCAAAGCTACAACGCTAAGATCTACAAAGCTGTTATTAATAGTCAAAGCTACAAAGCTAAGATCTACAAAGCTGTGATTAATAGTCAAAGCTACAACGCTAAGATCTACAAAGCTGTTATTAATAGTCAAAGCTACAAAGCTAAGATCTACAAAGCTGTGATTAATAGTCAAAGCTACAAAGCTAAGATCTACAAAGCTGTGATTAATAGTCAAAGCTACAACGCTAAGATCTACAAAGCTGTTATTAATAGTCAAAGCTACAAAACTAAGATCTACAAAGCTGTGATTAATAGTCAAAGCTACAACGCTAAGATCTACAAAGCTGTGATTAATAGTCAAAGCTACAAAGCTAAGATCTACAAAGCTGTGATTAATAGTCAAAGCTACAAAGCTAAGATCTACAAAGCTGTGATTAATAGTCAAAGCTACAAAGCTAAGATCTACAAAGCTACAAAGCTAAGATCTACAAAGCTGTGATTAATAGTCAAAGCTACAAAGCTAAGATCTACAAAGCTGTGATTAATAGTCAAAGCTACAAAGCTAAGATCTACAAAGCTGTGATTAATAGTCAAAGCTACAAAGCTAAGATCTACAAAGCTGTGATTAATAGTCAAAGCTACAAAGCTAAGATCTACAAAGCTGTGATTAATAGTCAAAGCTACAAAGCTAAGATCTACAAAGCTACAAAGCTAAGATCTACAAAGCTGTTATTAATAGTCAAAGCTACAAAGCTAAGATCTACAAAGCTACAAAGCTAAGATCTACAAAGCTGTTATTAATAGTCAAAGCTACAAAGCTAAGATCTACAAAGCTGTGATTAATAGTCAAAGCTACAAAGCTAAGATCTACAAAGCTGTGATTAATAGTCAAAGCTACAAAGCTAAGATCTACAAAGCTGTGATTAATAGTCAAAGCTACAAAGCTAAGATCTACAAAGCTACAAAGCTAAGATCTACAAAGCTGTGATTAATAGTCAAAGCTACAAAGCTAAGATCTACAAAGCTACAAAGCTAAGATCTACAAAGCTGTGATTAATAGTCAAAGCTACAAAGCTAAGATCTACAAAGCTGTGATTAATAGTCAAAGCTACAAAGCTAAGATCTACAAAGCTACAAAAATAAGATCTACAAAGCTGTTATTAATAGTCAAAGCTACAAAGCTAAGATCTACAAAGCTGTGATTAATAGTCAAAGCTACAACGCTAAGATCTACAAAGCTGTTATTAATAGTCAAAGCTACAAAGCTAAGATCTACAAAGCTGTGATTAATAGTCAAAGCTACAAAGCTAAGATCTACAAAGCTGTGATTAATAGTCAAAGCTACAACGCTAAGATCTACAAAGCTGTTATTAATAGTCAAAGCTACAAAGCTAAGATCTA
This sequence comes from Ascarosepion bandense, assembly GCA_037127315.1. Classification (NCBI taxonomy): domain Eukaryota; kingdom Metazoa; phylum Mollusca; class Cephalopoda; order Sepiida; family Sepiidae; genus Ascarosepion; species Ascarosepion bandense. The sequence continues at coordinate 4,720,686 of JBBBDQ010000419.1, forward strand.
CAAAGCTGTGATTAATAGTCAAAGCTACAACGCTAAGATCTACAAAGCTGTTATTAATAGTCAAAGCTACAAAGCTAAGATCTACAAAGCTGTGATTAATAGTCAAAGCTACAACTGAATCTCGGCTGTTATTAATAGTCAAAGCTACAACGCTAAGATCTACAAAGCTGCTTGATTAGTCAAAGCTACAAAGCTAAGATCTACAAAGCTGTTATTAATAGTCAAAGCTACAAAGCTAAGATCTACAAAGCTACAAAGCTAAGATCTACAAAGCTGTGATTAATAGTCAAAGCTACAAAGCTAAGATCTACAAAGCTGTGATTAATAGTCAAAGCTACAACGCTAAGATCTACAAAGCTGTTATTAATAGTCAAAGCTACAAAGCTAAGATCTACAAAGCTGTGATTAATAGTCAAAGCTACAAAGCTAAGATCTACAAAGCTGTGATTAATAGTCAAAGCTACAACGCTAAGATCTACAAAGCTGTTATTAATAGTCAAAGCTACAAAGCTAAGATCTACAAAGCTGTGATTAATAGTCAAAGCTACAACGCTAAGATCTACAAAGCTGTTATTAATAGTCAAAGCTACAAAGCTAAGATCTACAAAGCTGTGATTAATAGTCAAAGCTACAAAAACGCTAAGATCTACAAAGCTGTTATTAATAGTCAAAGCTACAAAGCTAAGATCTACAAAGCTGTGATTAATAGTCAAAGCTACAACGCTAAGATCTATACAAAGCTGTTATTAATAGTCAACTACAAAGCTAAGATCTACAAAGCTGTGATTAATAGTCAAAGCTACAAAGCTAAGATCTACAAGCTGTGATTAATAGTCAAAGCTACAAAGCTAAGATCTACAAAGCTGTGATTAATAGTCAAAGCTACAAAGCTAAGATCTACAAAGCTGTGATTAATAGTCAAAGCTACAACGCTAAGATCTACAAAGCTGTTATTAATAGTCAAAGCTACAAAGCTAAGATCTACAAAGCTGTGATTAATAGTCAAAGCTACAAAGCTAAGATCTACAAAGCTGTGATTAATAGTCAAAGCTACAAAGCTAAGATCTACAAAGCTGTGGTCCCCAATAGCCCTGAAGAGACATGGAACAAAAAGATGAAAACTTGGAAAGGACTAAATCAACATTTCTTTATATATTTTACCTCTATTTTATGGTTGGATACTCTCTTGACAGATTCAAATTTCTGAATGGTTTCCTAACTAATCTGTAACATTTTAATCTAGATCTTGTCTAAGAACTTTACAATTTAGAAAAACAAGAATTCTACAGTTGTTCTGGAACATCCTTACCAAATAATCATTTCCTTTTAGTATAAGCCATTTCTCAAGACTTCTGTCTTTTTTAAACAATTTGGCAATAATTCCACTCAGGAATGTGTTTGCCAAATCAATTAATATTGTCCTGAACTGTCTTATTTGACTGCTGTATCCATCTTGAATTTAGCTCTTCCTAAGCAATTCTAGCTTGGTACATCAAAGAATTTTGTTGGAGATATTAAAATATATTAAAGGGTTTCTTGGAGTCATCAAAGAAAATGACATTTGTTTTGTACTTTTTAATGCCTTATTCTTATTTCTTAAAATCTGTATGGCATAAAGAAAAATTCAAGCGTCTGTCAAAGCAGACTTTGTATTTTTTAATCATATCACTAAATGCAATATAATAAAACCACTAAAACACAAGGGGTTACTGAATGTGGAAGAACAAGAAAAAACAAGAAACATTAAGAGGCAAGAAGAATAGAATGATTGACAGTTTATTCAAATTTTTAAATATCAAAGTTTGTTGGAAAGCATGGAGCCGGAAAAGAGTTCCACAATCAAGAAGTACAAGAAAAGAAACTGTTAGCATAGAGCTTAGAGTAACATCTAGCCAAGTCAACTGAATTGATGAGACCTTGCTGCCAATCAAGTACTACACTTAAATTCATAAAGTCTAGGTACCATAGTGAAGAAGTATTTATAGAAAAAACAGAGAGTGGCTACATTACAGAAGTGGGAAATTGGAAGAGATATTAGTTTAGAACCAATGATACTATTGATTCTTCTTTGGAGTTTATCAAGAATGGGAGCAACAGACTAGATGTGGTAGTAAAGTGGATAAATGGTAGGCTTATAAATATGCAAGATAAATTTTAGAGAGAAAAATTGTCAAGCACAACACAGTGAACTGACTTTTTTAGCAGCAGATCTGGTAATGGATTTAATATTGTCGTTCAACTTTATATTACCTGAGAATGTTAGACCAAGAAGGTGCAACAAGTCACTCTTGTGGAGATTAGGATCAGCTGATGGAAGGCAGGAATGGGTCTTTACTAAAATTTAATTGTATTTTTTAAAAATATTATGTTAGTCTTGATGGTTACTGTACTGGAAAATGGTCAGTTTCCTGTCAGTCAGTTAAGTGCCATACATGATACACACTTGGGGGATCATGTCTCGAAAGTGACATGACTGACTGGGCAGAAGATTATCCCGCAGTAGGTGGCCATTGCTTTCTGCGGTAGACTGATTGCTAGCCAAGGCTATAGAACCCATTCTGTGTTGTTAATTAACTCATAACTGGAGACAAGTGACAGATTAATACCTTTCCAAAGGTTATTTGTGCGTCAGTGAATGCAAGGAATTCAAATGGAATTTGAACTCAGCTCCCCGATTTGTCGTTCTGAGTCGATATTCACTGCACCACAACACACATCCTGTACCACTCCAGTAAGTACCTGACTCTTCCTGCTATCTTCTTCTTTTACAAGAGTTACACAACTGGCCATGTTTATTAGGCCACCCCAGTTTTTTAAAAGAATTGATGCATTTCATACTATTTTTAAGTAGATAATTCTAAATGAAAATCGAATGTTTTTTTGTTATTATTACTTTGCAAAATTTTACAAGGCAAGGAAGCAAAGATGAACTTGTCTGAATCACTCTAAATTTTTTTATTCTTTCATTGATGAAACTGCAATTATTAAATATTTATAAAATCATTTGATGCACATGTTATTGTGCAGTATTAAGAAAAGAACCATTATATTTTCATTTACAATTATTCACTTGACAATAAATACTAAAAAAATTGTATGAAATACATGATTTTTTTAAGACACTGGGGTGCCCTAATAATTATGGCCAGTAGTGTAGATCTGGCTAAAAAAAATGGACTACTGCTAGCATAAATTGGTAAGAACTGCCCAGTTTTCACTTTCCAGTCTTGATAGAGTTAAAAGTCTGCCTTGTGGGTGATTAATAATTTTCCACTTTACAACCTTTTTCCTACAATTGCAAGCCTCTCTACTGTGGTAAGTTATCAGATGAACATTCCTTAGTTCCATGAGTTTTGACATTCACGGCTAAGACCTGCAATGGCATGCACATTGTAGCAGACCACCCTCATCTTGATCAAATTTCATTTGTGTGATGTGTTATAAGGGTGCATTTCTATATAAATAAATATTTTAATGAAGTCTACAAAAAGGTTAAAATTCATAGTAAGCAATTCTACTGAGTCTTACTTGTTAATACAAAAAGTTTTTGCTCATGAAGTAGTTGTAAAATAGAGAAATTAGAAATAGAACATTTGGAAGATTCTAGATCATTTCAGTATATTCGAGAAAAATCTAGAAGATTTGAGAAACATCAAGAAATATGCTAATTAGGTGCTAGCCCCTATAACAATAGGTTTTTTTATGAGAGTTGTCAGTTGTTAAAAGGGAATTTCTGGCATTATTTTGATTTGTGGATTATTATATCCATCTGAAAGAATCTCTATGAAAAGTTACTGACCAACAAAAACCCAAAAGAGAACCTCATGGAACTAAACTGGTAAATAGAGTTTTTGATTATTTTCATTGACCAAACTAAAAATTATTCTTTGTATACATTTATTTGTGGATTTCCAATAATAGCACTTACATTACTTCGCTAACCCTAATGTGTTAAAAATACTTGATCATTACTTTCCCTTTTCCCTCATAACACTTCGCCAGTAGACCCTCACTTCTATGTTTACAGTTTTTTATGACACAGTTATATCTTTGTACATATTTTATTTTGTTTTTATAGAAAATTAAATATTTGTTTGTGATTTAGCTGTGTTTTGATAAATTCTTTTCTTTTCTTCTGTTACAACTTCCAACATATAACAGATGTAAGTTCCACTTGAGCAGCTGCTTCACATGAATTACTGCTTTGTGGAAATCCCAAGAGTATGCTTCCTCAATCACTATAATCTTAATTTGTTTGTTGAAGGTTAACTGTTATTTATCCCACATATCCCCATAAACTGTTCCTCTTATTCTGTAACCCTCTAAATTGAGTAACTCTTCGGCCTTGTACAGAGTGAACATCACTGAAAAAAGTTTAGTTTTCATAAAACAGCAAATGAGAAAAGGAAGACTGTCTTGTATCAATTTTCTCAATGAAGAATGATGAAAATCATTATTCGAAAACATGCCATTTTTCTTAGTTTTGTATTTTTCACTGGGTAAACAATCTTGACTACTAAGTAGTCACTGTTATTTATTTTGGTGTATTTGTTATATCAAAATCAAGCAAGTGCAACAATTTAAATATCTGAGAAGTGTTTTAACAAAGGATGGAAAGGGTGAAACTGAAATCCAAAAGCTCATTGGGATAGCCAAAGAAGCAGTCCAAAAGCTAAGGAAAGTATTAAGAAATAGGAAATATTATTAGAAACAAAGAGTACTGAACTGTTATCCAATATCAGTCCAATATGGCTGTCAATGATGGGTAATCTCCTCACAGATGAAGAAGAGACTTGAAGCAAGAGATAAAAGGAAAAGACTGAATTGTTATATAATATCAGTCCAATATGGCTGTCAATGATGGGTAATCTCCTCACAGATGAAGAAGAGACTTGAAGCAAGAGATAAAAGGAAAAGACTGAATTGTTATATAATATCAGTCCAATATGGCTGTCAATGATGGGTAATCTCCTCACAGATGAAGAAGAGACTTGAAGCAAGAGATAAAAGGAAAAGACTGAATTGTTATATAATATCATTCTTATATGGCAGTGAATGCTGAACTGTCTCTGTACAAATGAAACAAAAATTGTGGTGATAAAAATGTGGTTCTGTAGAAATCATCATTTAACATCCGTTTTCATGGTAGCATGGGTTGGATAGGGTTTTCTTTATGACTCTGTAATTGAACCATCATGAAATATTGGAGCAAGTTTTACAGCTGTATGCTCTTACTAGCACCAACCAGTTTAAGATGCTGGAAATTCAGTGTTTTTATCAAGACACCATTTCTAGGAAGATTTCCTACCAAAGTTAAAGAGTTCAGCCTACCCTATTCTATCCAGAGTAGGTGTAGAGGTTTTTATTTTAGAGATTTCCTTCTCTTAGATAAGTTGCTAACCAAAGCTAAAGACTCTTACCCAGCCTAACTTTTCCTTTTTCTCTTAAATGACCCCTGTTTGGGGGTTAACTATTTGCCTGTAGCTGAGAGCCTAACAGACGCTACCACCCCAGGTCAGGGTGGACCTGTAAACAACAGCAATTCAGAGGTGGTTCCACGCTTCCGATTAGAGGCCTTACCGCCAGATATAGTTTATCATCATACCCAGGAAAGATGCTGAGAATACAATGGACTAAACACGTGAGCAACAACAAATTTTTAGTGAAAATGAAAGCAAAAATCATGAAGAGTCAGCAAAAATTTTTATGTTACATACTGAGGAAAGAGGGCTTAGAAAATTTGATACTCACTGAACATATTGAAGGCAAGAGGAACAGAGGGAAGCAGCATATAGCCTAACAAGTTTGTGTAAATAGGTGGCAGAACAGGGTTTAGGAGAGATAGCGAAAAGGCAAAATTTACTAAGAGCTACTATGGAGAGAAAATTGTGGAGAGCCATGATTGCAAACATCCTGAAGGGATAAACCACATAAGAAGAAAAAGATTAATCATTCTTTTTTTATTTTTGCTTAATTTCTATATATTTCATTTTTTTTTTTTTTTTTTTTTTTTTTTTTTTTGGGCATATGAGTCATGGTAAAAATTTCTCAAACTTAAATCTAGTCTTTTAAAACACTGATACTTTCTAAGCAAAGTATCAGTGATTATACCAATGGCTACAACAAGTGCACTGAACCATCTATGTCCTTTTCTTTCCTCTTTAAAACCAGTTTCTTTATACCTGATTGAGGAAGCACAGATTATCCTTTGGCGGATTTGGTTTCTTATCTTGCAAGACTGATTTATATCTTTAAAACAGTTGTTTTTACCAAAGGGTAGAGAACAAAACAATATTGAACAACAGGAGGAACATTTTACTCTTGCCTAGAAGGGTCAAGCTAAGTCTTAGGAATTCATTTTTGTTGTTGTTGATATACTGTTTCTTTTTTATCACAGTGGTAATAAACTGGAACTCTTGAGGTTCACAGTTAGCTCCAATGCATATGTAGCATCAGATATGCTCCTCACAAAAAATTGGTTCAATTGATTGATTGTAGCATTTTATAGGCACCTTATACAAAATTGATATGATTGATTGGTTTATTATAGCATCTGATAGGTTCCTGATATAAAATAGCTTCAATTTATTGATTAATTATAGCATCTGATAGACTATTGACATAAAATTGCTTCAATTGATTGATTGATTGTAGCATCCAATAGGCTCCTGATATAAAATTGGTTCAATTGATTGAGTGTAGCATCCAATAGGCATCTTAAATAAAATTAATTCAATTGATTTTCGCATATGATAGGCTACTTGTATAAAATAGCTTCAATTTATTGATTAATTGTAGCATCTGATAGGCTCCTGATATAAAATAGCATAACTTTTGTGATCAAATGAGAACCAGTGTTTCAACATGATATGGCCACAAGTCAAAATTGGTTTGAGAACCAAATGCAGTCTCTTATCAGAGTTGATATTAATTTATATTTACTAAGATTGGCTTTATATGACACAAATTGTTTTGGAACAGGTAGATTTTTTATATTTACTAATAATTCAGCCAATAAATGGCCCAATGGCCACTCAGGGTAGAATTTTACTGAATGAGGTTGTTTTAAGGGATAAGGAAGGGAAAATTTTGAAATGCATATTATAAGAAAAGATATTGGTTGATTCTGGACTTGAAGAAAAAAATGATTGTAGTTGTCAGAGAAGCATCCTCTTGAGAGTTTATTTCACAAATCAAGATTTCTGAAGAAGCTGTCTGAGTAGAACTTGCTTTTTATCAAAAGAATATAAAAGGAATAGTGATGGTTTGTCACCGTAAACATGGTAGGGATGATTCTAACAGTTAAGGCCTGAGTTGATATAAGTAAAAAATGTATCTCATCTAAACATCTGGCATAGCCATAAAAGAGTGACAGGCAAGCAATATTTCATCTGTGGGATAAGGGTCGCAGGGTGGAGAATAATTCATATTTTCATAGTAACTGTTCTGATGAGCTTTCCTCTTTGGTACCAAAACTTTACAAATTTAAATACTTTTGAACAATATCAAGGTTATACAGTGAAGATTGGGCAGCAGCAAACCAAGATATGACAGCTATACACAGAATCTTGAAAACTTATATACATTACTGGCTATAATTATTAGGCCACCCCAGGTTTTAAAAAAGAATTTGTATTTCTTAATTTTAGTATTTATTGCCAAGTGGATAATTCTAGATGAAAATAGAATGGTTCTTTTGTTAATACTGCACAATAACATGTGCATCAAATGAACTGTTCTAGTGTCCAGTTTTTGTGCTCTTATCCCCATGCTAGTCTCTTCTTATTGGCTGGCTGAAGCAAAGGCTTCTTGGCTGCTTTGTGAAATGGAGAAAGAGGAAATACTGCATTGATGGGAAGAATATATCAAAGATCTTTTCCACAACAAGAGAGAGCAACCAATAATATGCAAAGATGAGGATGAACCAGAAATATTAAAGTGTGAAGTCGAATCTGCAATAGCCAAACTGAATAGAAACAAAGCAGCTGGACCAGATAGCATAGTCATAGAGCTGCTGATAGCCTTGGAAGAATTTGGTATAGAGAAAATTACAGAAATAATAAATGAAACTTATAATAGTGGTGTAATACCAGATGACCTCAGCAAGTCTATCTTCATAGCACTACCTAAGAAGCCAAGAGCAAACGAGTGCGAACTCCACAGAACCATCAGTTTAATGAGCCATATAACAAAACTGATCATCCGAATCCTGATGAATAGAGCGAGAATCAGAATCAGGCCAGAGATAGAACAAGAACAGTGTGGTTTCATCAAAGACACTGGAACAAGGAATGCCATATTTATGATTAGGATGCTCTCTGAAAGGGCAATACAAATGAAGAAGGACTTATACCTGTGCTTTATTGATTATTTGAAGGTGTTTGACAAAATACGCCAGAAAGAATTGATGGAGATGCTCGGTAGCCTTGACATATTTGGGAAAGACTTAAGAGTAATCAAGAATTTTTACTGGCAGCAAACTGCTTGCATATGGACAGGTAATGAATTCAGCAGATATACAAAGATAGAAAGGGGCGTAAGACAAGGATGTGTCTTTTCACCGGATCTGTTCAACTTGTACAACGAGAATATTTTGAAGACCCTAGAAGTTATGCCTGGATTTGTCATTGGAGACCACAACTTAAACAACCTAAGGTACACAGATGATACAGTGCTGATAGCAGACATAGAAAGGACACTACAAGATCTCCTACAGAAGGTAGCTGAAGAGAGTGATAAGAAAGGACTACAAATAAACTACAAGAAAACCAAAAACATGGTCATCAGTAAAAAGGGCAGCCCAATATGCCAAATACAGGTCGGGGATACTAGAATCAAGCAGGTACAAAAATTTAAATACCTGGGAAGTGTTATAACAGAAGACGGAAAGTGCAACACAAAGATCCGAAGGTGAATTGGCATGACAAAAGAAGCATTCCAGAAGTTGAGTAAAGTATTAAGAAACAGGACAATTTCACCCGAAACAAAGAAGAGAGTACTGGATTGTTATGTGTTGTCAGTTCTTCAATATGGCAGTGAATGTTGGACAATATCATTAAAGATGAAGGAAAAACTGGAAACAACTGAAATGTGGTTCTACAGAAGGATGCTGCAGATATCATGGATCGAGCATGTGAGCAATGATGAGGCCCTAGAAATGATGGAAATGAAAAGGAAACTAATACTGAGCATCAGGAAGAGACAGCTGAAGTTCCTGGGTCATGCAATGAGGAAGGCGAGCTTGGAGAACCTGATACTAACAGGCTAGAGAGAGGGAAAAAGAGACAGGGGAAAGCAATGAATAACATACTTGAAGGACCTAATCAGGTGGATGATGGAACTATGGCTGCATGGTGTAACAGGAGAAGGTGCGCTAAGAGCCACGAGGGATAGGGAGATGTGGAAAGCCATAATCGCCTATGTCCTAAAGGGACAGGGAATGTAGAAGAAGAAGAAGAATAACAATAGAACCATTCTACTTTCATTTAAAATTATCCACTTGGCAATAAATACTAAAAATAGTATGAAATACATTTTTTTTTATAAACTGAGGTTGCCTAATAATTACGGCCAGAAGTTTATATATATATATATATATATAGGGTAGCAATAAAGACACTATAGAGTTACTTTTAATAAAAAAGCAAAACAGAATCTGAAAAATTTTATTCAAGATTCATTTGCAGACTTAGTCTTTAATGCTAAAGACCTTTTTGGATAAGATTTTTCCACCTCTTAACTGCATGCATATATTAACTCCTATAAGAAGCTCATCCACCCTTCATCAACACTCTCCAAGCTGGTTTGGAATTCAGAGTTCTCCTTTTCCTAGACTGAATGCCAACCAAGGCTTTCCTGCTATTTACACATAGCTAGAAGAGGTAATGAAGAGATAGATTCAGATCTTTCTCAAGGGAATTTGCAAATAAATGAATGTAACATACTCAACTTAAATTTGAACTCAGCTCTCCAATTTTTTATTCTACATCATTATCCATTACTCAACTTGCACATTGAAGTTTACAGCACTTAGTATTTCCAAGTTGGTGGTATTCATCCAGATACTTACCAGGCTCAATGCTGCTTAACTTGAGAAAACCATGACAGGAGGTTAAATTGCTAACCTTTGGTGGTAACCTGCCTATATGAAGGACAAAGTTGAATTCAACCAAGAAGAAAACAATGATAAATTTATCTTCCTAAGAAATTCTGGCATTTCCCAGATAATAAAAGAAAACTGCCTCTGTTTCGAAGGGTCATAGAAATTTGCACAAATAGTGTTTAAAATATTTACTAAAATCTTTATTTTTTCAGCACCTCTCATATAGATTTTCTCAGCACCCCCTCACTGATTAAACTGATTAAACATGAATGTGTTTCATTTAGGTCTGCATGTGTGAATATGTGGATGAATGTACAAATATATGCACTTTTAAAGTAGTTATTGCACAATTTTATTTCACAATATACAGCATTAATTAAACAAATATAATTAGATATAAGAGGTTGTATAATTTTATTGCACAATATATATTGTTAATTAAACAAATATAATTAGATATAAGATATTGCACAATATTTTGGCACAATATACATTGTTAATTAAATGTTTGAAAGCAATTTTTTATTGCACAATATATATTAATTAAACCAAATATTGTGAGATATAAATAATTTCTATTTCACTTAAAATACTATTCAGATAGTTTGTTTTTCTTATTCTAATTGACTTTTGGGGTACACACCTTTTCTGCAGCAGATACAAAAGAACATGTTCTTCCCTTCGGGTGCCATAGGCCAAAAGCAGATCCACAAATGTGAAATTCACTCCCAAAATGAACTTTCTATTGTGCTCTATTTTTTTTTCCTAAGTATTTTTTTTTTTACTGCAGACACTTTTATCTTTTGATAATGGTGACAAGCGAAATGCAAGTGGAATATAAAAATCTATCAAAAATATCAAATAACTCTTGGATTTCTATAAAGTTATCAGTTCTTATTGATTTATGAGTATGACTCTCTATAAAAAGAGTATTTTGTAATGAAAGCTGTAAAATGTCATTTGAACTCTAAAAGATACTTCTTCATAGTCATTATCGTTCCCATAACTTGGTGTGGTTGTAGAGTTGCTGCCCAGCTGAACACCTATCTCCCTACATTCTATATCTCGTTGTATACCAATGTCTAAATCTCCATGAATGATCCTCCAGTCTACTCAGCAATGTTTTCAGCTCATTTTTTTCCCCTGGCATCAGCTTGTTTTGCCTTGAAGAAATTGGTAGTGTAACTCGTCATTGCTGCACATTAGAGTGGAGTTACTACTATTATGAGTGTTTGTTGTCGTGGTAAAAGAAAAAGCATGACTTACTTTAGCTAACTAGTTCAAAACTATAGCAGAAGGGCTTTCCAAATTAATGTTGAAAAAGAATTGTGAAGCAAAACATATCACAGGATATTGAATTGAGACATTATTCCCCTTTATATAATTATGTGTTGGTAATACATTTACAAATGTGTTTTATTTGGTGTGTTAAATTGTGATATCTGGTAGAGCACATAAACGTTTTTAACATGATGATTGTTTGTTTGCAGTATATATTCTTTTTTTTTACTTGAATGTATCAGTCCCAAATTCTCTTGAGAATTAAACTGTGTAACAAGTAATTAAATTCAGAGACTATTTTTTTCTTGGTTTCATAGTAAGCAAATTTTTATATCTGTTGTCTTTAAGAATCAAACATTCAGCTGTCTGTCTAGAGGTTAAATGAAATATCACAGATAAAAGAAGTTAAATGTTTTCAATTTTTTATTGTAATGAAATATTATCACTTAGAGATCTAGACAGTCTAAAATGGAAGTGGAAAATTCTTGGTTCTTATGATATATCCTTATCATTTCAAATTTACCTTCTTGGCAATGATCATGATGTCTTGTTTGATGGTGTCTCACTGCATCATTTGTAATAGGGTCTATGTAGAAAATGCCTAAGAAGGTTTTGGAGCTTCTTGTTTCTACAGCTTGGGTTCTTTACAGTAGTTCTGCTGTTAAGGTGTACAGAAAGATTTGCAGGTATACAGAAAGTCTAAGAAGACCAATGCATTCCACAGTCCAATCTTTGGACATTAGGGAAATGATCTTGCATTTCTCAATTCTATTTCCTAGTTTTAAGATAAAAATAATTCCCCAGAAAATGTAAATCATTTAAATTTGTATGCAAAACTTCAACTGCAGATGTAAAAAACCCAAAAATATAATCAAAGTCTTTTTTCCTATAATAATAAAGATCATTGTGTATTTATTTATATGTGTGTGTGTGTGTGTGTATATATATATATATATATATATATATATATTATTGGGGAGCATCCCTTTTTGTACATAAGAATGGACTTGCCTGATGTGTACATATAATCCTGCCTTTACAGAGAATGGCAGTGTTTGTCACAGAGTGGTAGAGTTGTGTAGTTGTATCACTGCTAGTTGGTCAGTAAGGATATAGACTCATTACCCGGACATACTTCTTCACTACAAGATTGTATATATTAATTCCTACTAATAGTATTCCTGAATCGACTAACCAGTGTTTCAGTTTGTATATTTTTGTTCAATATAACTTACATTTCTATTTCCATGTCTGTTTTTGTTATTTATTATTTTGTGTGGTTTCTCAACAAGAATCCACAACATATATATGCTCTCATTTCAATTGAGCTCTCTAGAGAGGAAAATTTAAATAAAAACAGTTACCACTTCTGCAATTTATGCATAACTCTTCAGCAATGAATTGAGTTTTTTTGGTGTATATACACCGCTTATATATAACACGCTAAAATTTCCCTTCTCTGATTTCTGTGGCTTAGAGATGATCAACTCCAACTAACACCAAATCGGTCAAGTTTCAATCCCGGCCAGAAGTAAGTGGATGTCTAGCCACACTGATGAGCTATGATACAGCAAAACAGGCTTGTATATGGATGATAAATATATGTATATATATATATATATATATATATGTATAATACTGCACTGAGCTCTTTTAAAAAGTAAATGCTATGAACTATGGATCTTTACTCCATTTGTTCTTATTCTTACTAATTATTAACTTTTAAATATTTGTAAGGTTAATCATACAGGGGATCATAATATATATATATATATATATATATATATTTCCCTCCTGTCAGGCCCCTGGAGAGAGAGGCAATAGCAAGGCAGCATTAGCCCAATTCATTTTTAATCTTTTAAATTTGAAGTCCAAGATCAATTCCATTATTTTTCATATACTTTTAAATGTTATTAATATAATTTTAATTAAGGCATTAATTAGTTCAGCATTTTAAATTTTATTATTATAGCTTTAATTAAGACAGCATTTTTAAATTTCATTAAAATTTCTTTAATTAGAGCAGCAATTTTAAATTTTATTATTATAGCTTCAATTAGAACAACAATTTTTGAGAACACATTAATTGTAATCAGCTTTTCTGTGTATCTTATTGCATATTGTTAGAGGAATGTTATTGCTATTATTTATTTTTATATCAGTATTTCTCATTTTTTTAACTCCTAACTAAAATTAAAAAAACATTAACTCTTTTTTTTAGCATGATCACTCCAAGCAAGGCACTAAAACCACTAAGACACAAGGGATTAATGAGTGTAGAAGAATTAGAAAATAGAAACATCTCTAAAAGAAGAAGAATCAGGAGGACAGTGGATAGTGCATTGTATTTAAATTTTTGAAGATTAAAGTTGATTGGTAAGCATTGAGCTGGAAGAGATTTCCACAAGTGAGAAATACAAAAAAAGAAACTGTTAGCATAGGAACTTATGGTTACAGCTAACCAACTCAACTGTAAATTGATGAGATCTCATCGCCAATCTAGTACTGTGCTTAAATTCATGATGTCTAAATACAATAAAAAAGAGTCCATCTAAAACAATTACCAGGGAAGTATTTATAGAAAAGGCACAAAGAGGCAATGCTACAGCAGTGGGAAAGTGACTGAAGTGATCAGGACCAATAATATTACTAATTCTTCTTTGGAATTTATTAAAGAGTACGAGATATAAAGCAAGAGTTCCAGATCATATGTGGCAGCAATATTCTAAGCATGGAAGAATGATAGATATATCTAAAATAGATTCAGGAAAGAAAAATTGTCTATTGTAACATAGTGAACCAACATACTTAGCAGCTGACCTAGCAATGGATTCATAATAGCCTTTATACTTCATATCATACAAAAGCATTAGCCTGAGTAGGTGCAACAAGACACTTTCCTGGGGGTTAGCACCAGCCATTCTGATGAAAGGTAGAAAGGGGTTTCTCAAAAGAGCATTAAAATTGGAGGCATTAAAATTAACAAGCCATTTTTTTACTCTGGTTAATAACAGACTGAAGATTGTGTTTTTACATTAGCTGCCATTTTGGTTTTATTGAATTGATCAGACTTCCTGTCGAGATAAGAGTAAATGGTTGTACCATCAGCATAGATAACAAGTTGAGAGCTGATGTTATCAGGATGTTTGTTTGGTTTGGTTATTGGATTTTATGGCATGTCAACTCCTATTTGGGTCATTTTAATGAAAATTAAAACAAATCCAGATCAAGGATAAAATCCTAGGAGGACACTTGCATTAGTACAAAACGGTCTAAAAGAATGGCCATTCAGGATAACTTTAATTTCAGAATTTTATCAGTTCAAAAATTTGTTCAGAGACACTGTAACTTTTCAACTTGTGGAAAAGATCTGTCTGCCAAATCCTGTTGAAAGCTTTCTAGATTACCAAAGCATTTTGAGCTTCTTCATTCTTATCTAGAACTTGATAAACTTTTTTTGGAATTATTGTCAGTACATCAGCAGTTAACTTAGAAAAATAAAAACCATATTGCTTGTCTGAAAGAAGGCCCTACTATGTGAGATGCTTATCCAATTCAGTATTGATTAGAGCTCTTAGAGGTTTCCAAAAAAGAGGTAGAAAGTAATTGGAAGTGTCATACAGTTCACCTTAGTTCTTACAAATCGAAATAACAGATGAGGATTTCCAACAGGAAGGAAAGAAAGAGGCAATAGTGCATTTATTAGACAGTTTAGAGAGACCATGAACCATTTTGGGAGTACACTTCTTAGCGATTGTTACAGGGAAGTGTTCTAACAGAGGACAGAAAGTGTGACACTGAGATCCGAAGGCATATTGGATGCATTCCAAAAGCTGAGTAGAATATTGAGAGACAAGAAAATTTTGCTCGAAACAAAGAAGAAAGTACTGGATTGTTATGTGACATATGTCCTTTAATATGGAAGCAAATGCTGGACATTCTCATCAAAGATAAAGGAGAGACTTGAGGCAACTGAAATGTGGTTCTACAGGAAGGAATGCTGAGGATACCATGGACCAAACATGTTAATGACAATGAGATTTTAGAGAGGATGGAAATGAAAAGGAAACTAATACTTAACATCAAGAAGATATAGTTGAAGTTTCTGGGACGTGTAATGAGGAAGGAGGGCTTGGAGAATTTGATATTCACAGGACAGATAGAGAGAAAGAGAGATAGGGGAAAGCAATGCATGACATACTTGATGGGCTTGAACAGGGTTTGGGAGGAGTAACAAGTGAAAGGGTGTTAAGAGCTACAAAAGATAGCGAGATGTGGAAAGCTATGATCACCTACATTCTGAAGGGACATGGTACGTAGAAGAAGACAGAGATGCTTTGTGGGGATTCAGATTAGAGATGATAACAGAAACCATAGAAGCTCTCCTTTAGGCAAATAATTGCTGTCGCTATTTCTCACTATTGGTAGCTTGGTTTACTGTTGAAATTTCTAAATGTAAATTTAAGTTCTATGCTAATAGTTCCTTCTCACTTGTGGAACTCACTTTGAGCTTCTTACTTTCTTGTCAATTTCAATCTTCAAAAATTTAAATGCAACATCAATTATCATTTTCTGTCTTATGGAATCTCATGGTAGATGTTTTTTTGACAACTTCAGATTTTCAAAATTTAAATGCAACATCAATCATCATCTTCTGTCTTATGGAATCTCATGGTAGATGTTTTTTTTTTGACTCTTCAAAAATTTAAATGCAACAACAATCATCATTTTCTGTCTTATGGAACCCTGTCTTTTTATTGTTGCATTGTAAATGTTCTTTTGGCAACTTCAATCTTCTATTTCAATGTATTTAGGTTAATGTTTTTCTTTTGCTGCTATATGACCGTCCAAGTTATTTTTTCCTGATATTCTGTGTATTGTTTCAACTGAAATTGCACTGTTAAGACTAAATTCACTCCTGACAGTTAATTTTTGCCTACTAAAACTGTCACAATCTTTCTTTCATTTCTCTTCAGTTTATTGCCTTCCAATTTTTGTTTTTGTTTTATATTTGCAATTGCAGCAATAGAAAACATCTTTTACGTGGTTTTAAAATGGTTTCTGAAAATTTCCTACTACTTGACTACATCTTGTTGAGTCATCTTTCACTTCAAAGTCACAAGTTTCATCATAGTTTGTTATTCTTTGCCAGTTTTCTGCATTCTATGTTACATGTTCACTGACCACTTCAATCTTATATCATGGTTTTTCTTGGTTAATAATGTTTTTTGTTTTTTTACAGCTGTTCAAGTTGTTTGTTCATAATTATCTGCATAGTGTATCAACTGAAAATTTCACTGTTAAAATTGCATTCACTCTTCACTTGTCTGTTTATTTTGAATTGCCTACCAAGAGTATCAAAATCTTTCATCTAAAATTTGTGGTCTTCTTGTTTTTTTTTAAACTTAAAATACTTCCAGTGGTAGAAAACATCATTTGGATGGTTTGAACACTGTTTCTGGAAATTCCCTGCAGGCTGGTTATATCTTGTTGAGTCAGCTTCCCCTTTCACAATCACAATCTCCATCTTTTTTTCAGCAGATATGTTAATCCATGATGCAAAAAAGCAAAGACTTTCCAAAGCACTTTACAATCATGTTGATAAGATAGAACAATTCTTACTTAGAAATTTTTATATTTTTATAATTTCATAATATATATTTCTTACTTAGAAATTTTTATATTTTCATAATCTTTAATTATTCAATAGTTTTGTATGGGTTTTTTTATTTGGTGTCAAGCTGCTTAAAATGGTGTATCTCTGTTACTCATCACCTACAAAAACATAAAAAATTATTTTCCGATTGTCAAGGTTAACAGAAACTATTAAATGATCTTAACTTTTTAATAAAATAAAGGTGCATGTTCATTTTAGTCAGTCAGTTTAGTGCCATACGTGAAACACGCTTGGGTGATCATGTCTCAAAAGTGACTGACTGGGCAGAAGATTATCTCACAATAGGTTGCCATTGCTTTCTGTGGTAGACTGGTTTCCAGCCAAGGTTATAGAACCCAATCTGTCCTGTTATTTAACCCATAAGTGAAGGAAAGAGATGGATTAATATCTTTCCAAGGGTATTTGCATGTAAGTGAATGCAATAAATTCAACTGGAATTCAAAATCGGCTTCCCGATTTCTCATTCCGAGCCAATACTCACTGCACCACAAAGTTTTCCCAAAACCTTTGTATGTCAGTCTAGTTTAGTACAAAAATACTGTCTATCATCGCTATTTACATTATTCGGGCTATTATCCTCATCTTTGATGCCATGTTTTCAACATTTCGGCCGTGGTATGATCTGGCCTTCTTCCAGTACTAGGAATTTTTAACCGAATCTTTTATTACAATCACTGGAGTATATCAATATCATATGATGCCACTTCTGGTGGCCAGGAATTATCTCCTTTTAACTTAACTCTTCTACGTTATTTGTTCACCACTGCAGTATCCTGATATTGAACTAGCAACTCTTTGGGTCACGTTACTGGAATTAATCAACGTCTGTATCCACTGGGCCATGTGTCCTTGAGGAGTGGATTATTTACTCAAGAATGATAGTCTTTATAATAAGGTGGGGTAACTATGTTAGAAATTATCTCTACATGCTCACATTTACATTCAGAAGGTTTAGTTATTACCTCTGCCTTAAGGAGGCAGTACTGGATTCTGTCGTGTCTGTCTGTCTCTCTGTCTGTCTGTGGTTAAGATATCTCAAGACCCACTGAATAGATTCAGAAAAAACTTGGCCACATAACTGGCATAAACTAATTAGATTTTGGGTTCAATTTGGTACAGGATAAAGTTTTCAGGGTTATTTTTTCAGTTTTATTAATAAAATTTGCTTTTTGCCTTTAAATTGCAAAATACTGAATTACCTCCCTTACATCAGTTAGTTTAATCATTTAGAGTTCATATCATATCTGTCTAATAGCTAAGATGATTTCAGAATTGCCTTGGTGGAGGTTTTCAGTCCTTGAGTGCTCTTTCTAGTTCTTTTCTTTTCTTTTTTTGTTTTTTGACTTTTATGTCATTTCTTGAACTGTATTTTTGTATCTTTAAAATGTCATTGAATCGATTATATAAGGGATTATTCCTTTTTGTTCATTATTTGGGAATCATTTCTTTTCCCTGTTATTTCTAATTGTTTTTTTCTGCTTTGATACCCATTGTGTGCATTGTGAGGGTACTAAAAAGTCAATTCCCAGAATAAACCTTCCAATATCTCATTATTGAAATACTGATTTTGAGAAGTGGGTTTGAGGAAACATTGCATTTCCTTAAAAAAAATCACCTTAAAATGAAAGCATTTTTTTTTTTTTTTAGATAAAATTTCAGTAACTACAGTTTTTTGTTGATATCTTGTATTCTTCCTCCTGGTTTGTCTTACTACCAAAAAGCTCAAATTTGGATTTGTCTGTCTGTAATCAGTCACTTAAGTGCCATAAGAAATACATGCTTTCGAGACATGACTGGCTAGGCAGAATATTTTCTCACAGTAGCTTGCCATTACTTTCTGCAATAGACTGGTTACCAACCAAGGCTAGAGAACCCAATCTATCCTACTATTTAACCCATGGCTAGAGGAAGAAGAGATGATTAATACTTTTCCCAAGGGTATTTGCATGTAAATGAATTCAGTGACTTCAGCTGAAACTCAATTATCTGCAATACATTTTGCTAAATTATAATTTTGTAGGAGAAACATTATATTTTGTTTCTCACCATTAATTCCTCAGTAGACTTTTTGAAATGACAAAAAATTTTCAATTACATTAAATATTAATACTGGTTCTAAATGTTAACTCAGCACTGATGTTGTAAACCAAACAAATGTAGCTGACTTTGAAGAGAAAATAGATTGTGCCGTTATGACAGTATTTTCATAGTTTTCCATTTTTATTTATTTTGTTAATTTTGAAGAAATTTACATAAAATGGCAAAATCAAAGCAGCTAAGCATGAAGGTAAAAGCATAAATTGAAATTTTATTCAATGAAGGCTACTCTCAAATACAAATTTCCAAGAAATTGTAGATTTCTATTTGTAGGATGCAATATTCAAAGGAAGCTGGTGAAAATGTTGACAGATAAAGAACTGGAGCACCAAAAGTAACAATGACTGCTGAAGATAAACGCTTAATTATTGAAAGCAAAAGAAATAGAATGGGAACATCTTAAGATGAGATATTTTTGTATTATTTTAAAGTAATACTACTGTGAATTTGGGTCCACAATACATTTTGTTTTCATTGTTAACCACAAAATTTTTGACAAATTTTGCCTGTAGTATAAGTAATCATACATAATCATATGAGCAACATCCTGCATGCCATTGTCTAATCTTTGATACTGATTAAAAAATAACACTGGGTGAAACTGCTGTTCTAAGTATTAGTAATACAAAAAAACTATAAACACTGAATGTGTTATGAATCACTTAACATCAGAATCATTGAGCTATATCCTTTATTTTTCAATCATCCCATCTTTATTGAAGATTAAGAGTTCAGACCTCCATGGATTTATGTATTATTAGAAAATAATTCAACAAGATGACAATCCAAAATACTCATTTAAATTATGTCAAAATTACCTGAAGTTAAAATTTTGGAAATTATAACTTGGCCATCTCAATCACCTGACCTCTCTTTCATTGAATTAGTTTGAGATGAATTGTTTAGGAGAGTTTGAAGAGAATACCCAAAGAGTGAGAGTGAGCTTTTTCAGTGCTTGAAGAATGTTTAGGAATGTCTGACAGTTTGTTTTTTTTTTAAACTGTTGGAAATCATGCCAAAAATTTGTAAAGCACTAATTTTGTCAAAATAAAAATACACAATAGTTACTAAACTTTTATCTTTTACCTGACAAAAATATCTCATTTTAAAAAGTTTTTAAAGAAATTCAGTATGGCATGTAAATAAAATACACACTCACCAGTACACAAAATAAATAAAATTCAATGAATTTAATTTACAATTTAACTTGCTTTCAGTGTTATTTCGGTGTATGTTTGCATCCCTATGAACAGGGGGCTATTCCTCCTGGTATGATATGAGTGACCCCAACAGGCTCAAGCAAATTACCTGTAGTGTATATATATTTTTTATGTTTATAATTATTATTTTATTACTATTATTAAGGATCTATTTTCTTTTTCAATAATAATAATAATAATAATATTATTATATATATATATTTTGTAATTTTATTTTTATTATTATTATTATTATCTGGTTGGGTGTTCCTGCTATTCTCTTCAGGCTTCTCGACAAGGTACAGCAGAGGGTCTGTAATGTGATCAATACCAACTTGGCAGACCGCCTGCAGTCTCACTCTCACCGGCGCGACGTGGCTTCCATGTGTCTCTTCTATGAAGACTTTCACGGCTTCTGCTCCAATGAACTAGCCCCCTAGATACAAATTTGCACGAGAAACTAGATAGCAACTAGATCCCACCCTTTTACAGTGAAACCAATAAAATGCAACTTCTACTTCAACAGTTTCTTTTCTCGCACTTCCCGACTGTGGAATTTCCCTTCCACATGATTGCTTCCCCGACGGCTACAATCTCCAGGAGTTTAAATGTAAGGTCAATAGACACCTCCTAACACACTAATTCACTCCCATTCTTTCAAACACTCTTCCCATCTGCCCAACCCTCATCCTCGGTATCCTTACCCATCTATCACCTTCTTTCTGTTATTTCCTACACCTAAGCACTCCTCCTCTTTACCTTCCCCTATGTAGCCCCATGCGCAATAGTGGCAATGGAATGCCTTGCTTGGGGTGAAATGATTAAAAAAAAAAAAATTATTCAGGATATATTTTTTTAAATAATAATATTTTTATTTTTTTTATTATTAGTGTTAACATTTTTTATATATGTATTATTTATTATTATTAATATTATTTTATTTTTTTAATATTATTTAAGATCCTTTTTCTTTTTTATATCATTATTATTATTTTTATTTTTATTATTAGTGTTTAAAATTTTTTGAGATATATATCTATCCCTATTATTTTTGTTATTATTTAAAATATTTTTAAGATTGTATTTTAATATTTTATTTATCTTCTTCTTTTACAGTAAAAAATAAATGTTAATTATTTTAACTATATTTATATAATATATTACTACTAATGGTTATATTGTAATTTGTATTAGGAAGTATAATTTATAATTTATTTTTTACTGTAAATATATCCCATTGTAGATTTAACTAAATTTAATGTCTAATTCCCATGTCATGTTTTTCTAAGAATGCAGATAATTGTAATAGACGTTGGTGTCGATTTAAGACATTTATTTTAAATTTTTTCTTTCTATCTATACTGTTTGTTCTATATTTTAATTTGTATTAAAAATTATGATTTACAATTTATATTTAAAACTAAATTTCAATGTCATGTTTTTCTGAGAAAGCAGATGGGTTGCAATAGGCTGTGTCATATGACGTTAGCTTTCATTTCTCTGTATAATGTTCCTTCTTTTTCTATTTCTTTCCTTTTCTCTCTATTCTTTCCATTTATCAATTGTCTATATTTTTCCTTTTTTTCTCTCTTTGTGGCTTTTTTGAATGAGTGAGGAATTGTGTTTTGTAAATTACCATAACAAATGTCTCCTCTCAATACGGACAAATGAGTGTCTGTGTGTAATGATTTTTTGGGAATATTTTGAAGATTAACTGTTGTATCATTTGAGTTTGACAAGCCACAAGGTCAGCAGCAGTGGCAAAATATGTATTACTCATGAAATTGTAGAATATCTAGAATTTTTATATATATATATATATATATATATATAGTCTTACTGTTAGGGAGCACCCCTCCTTTCACGTAAGAATGGACTCACCTGATGTGTACATATAATCCTGCCTATACAGAGAACAGCAAGTAGTAGTTGTAAAGAGCAGTTGAGTAGTTGTACAGCTGCTTAGTTGGTCAGTAAGTTGGTGCATATTAAGTTGGAGTTGTTTTGGATATAGACTCATTACCCGGACATAGTTCTTCACTACAAGACTGTATATATTGATTTTTACTGACAGTATTCCTAGTATTCCTAATCTGTATTCCAGTTTGTATATTTTTGTCCAATATAAATTACATTTTCTATCTCTATATCTGTTTTTGTTATTTACTATTTTGTGTGGTTTCTCAACAGGAATCCACAAC
This sequence comes from Ascarosepion bandense, assembly GCA_037127315.1. NCBI lineage: Eukaryota > Metazoa > Mollusca > Cephalopoda > Sepiida > Sepiidae > Ascarosepion > Ascarosepion bandense. The sequence goes on from JBBBDQ010000419.1 coordinate 4,743,243, forward strand.
ACTTACCATCTTTTGATTTTCACTGAAATGCATGGGTGTATAGGTATGTAAGTGAATATAAATGTGTATTAAATGCATGTGTACATGTATTTGGTTCATGTCACTTTAAATGTACAAATTTTTGTCTGACAATCAAAGTCTTCGTCAGTACTTGGCTGTAAGACAAGTTCTGAAAGGCAAGTATCAATGTTATATGTGCCTGAAATAATATACATTGATATCTTCAAATCTTAATTGTGACTTACAATCATTAAAGGTTTTTCATCATTATTAATTGATTTAAATTTTGTTTTAAAATTTCTTGTGTTACCTTACTTTTGAAAAGATTTAATTAACAGTAGTATATTTATTTTGGACTAAAATTTTAAAAGATATTGATGAACTGTGATACAGTGAAACAAATCTGTCTGCAGATGACATATATAATAAGCAAATTAAGTAAATAAGTAATAAACAAATTAACAAACTGTATAATTGATTTGTTTTCTATGGTTTATCAAACTATTCAGGTTATTTAAAGCCAGAAAATATTTTTGGATTGTAAGAATTTTTCTTTTTTTGGGAAATAATAATGGTTTAGTGATACAATTTATTTAAGGGCCTATTTTAAGCAAAATAGAAATCATCTGTACTGAGAAATCATGATGCAATGGGGTAAAATGAACTTTATTTTCAGATTCGGCATTAAAAAATAGCCCAGAGACATCTGCCCATTGCTCAACAACATTTGGGTGAAAAAAAAAATGTTGACTGGTGTAATTAATACACAATTTTTTATAAATCTATTTAGTGTGTTGGTTACTTCAAAATTAAATGCGTATAGTTTCTTATGAGACAATTTTACAATACATAAATTAATGGTGAAAGGGTCAGTCAGTCAGTTAAGTGCCATACATGAAACACGCTTGGGCGATCATGTCTCGAAAGATACATGACTGACTGGGCAGAAGATTATCCTGCAGTAGGTTGCCATTGCTTTCTGCGGTAGACTGGTTGCCAGCCAAGGCTATAGAACCCAATCTGTCCTGTTAATAACTGGAAGGAAGAGATAGATTAATACCTTTCCCAAGGGTATTTGTGCGCAAATGAATGCAATGAATTAAACTGGAATTTGAACTCAGCTCCCCGATCTCTCATTCCGAGCCAATATCCACTGCACCATAACGCATATCCATTGAAAGGGTACCTGCACAAAGTAACAGAGATCAGTTGATTTGCAAGATAATATTTATTAAACAAAATTAACTAAAGAAAAGTTTAAGACAATAGTTTCTTTTTCTAAAGTAAATTGCATACACAACAAAATGATAATGAATATATTTGATTGTTACTTACTGTGCTTGTGCATTTGAGTATGAAGCATCTACAGCCCTTTTTGCTTCAGTGGTAAAAGTTTGTGTCACACAGTTTAAAAGGAGGAAAATACGGGAGAGAGGAGGGTTTTTTTTTTGGGTTTTTTTTAATCATATCACCCCGAGCAAGGCGGTAACGCCACTGATGTGCAGGGGGCTACATAAGAGTGAAAAGATTGGAAAAGAGAAAGCCAAAAACCACATCCTAAACAGGAAACAAGGGATGAGCCTCTTCACCTGTTCAATAGACGTGGGTTGGAGTGTGAACCGGGCGATAAGGGTTTCCATTGCTTTTATACCTTCATAGCTGCTACTGATACAAGGTTTATTAAGGCACTGCACCTATAATTTATACTGGATTTGTTAGAAACCAATAATTAATACTGGATTTTTATTTTGATGAAAATAATAAATTTTAATGGCATAAATTAATCATTGATACCAGATTTTTAATTTAATTTTTATAAATGTATAATTAACACTGGATGTGCATTGTGGTGCATTGGATATCGGCTTGGAACAAGAAATCAGGAAGCCAAGTTCGAATTCCTGCTGAATTCATTGCATTCACTTACGCGCAAATACCCTTAGGGAAAGGTATTAATCCGTCTGTTCCTTCCAGTTATGGGTTAAATAACAGGACAGATTGGGTTCTATAGCCTTGGTTGGCAACCAGTCTACCGCAGAAAACAATGGCAACCTACTGCGTGATAATCTTCTGCCCAGTCAGTCATGTCTTGAAAGAGACATGATTGCCCAAGCATGTATCACGTATGGCACTTAACTGACTGAATTAACACTATTTACATTATTCAGACAATTGTCCTCATTTTTGCTGCCATGTTTACAAAATTTTGGCCATTGTACGCTTCAGCCTTCTTCAGGTGCTAGGAATTTCGCACCGTCTATACAAGGACACATGGCCTAGTGGATATAGATGTTGGTTAGTCCCAGTGAGGCTACAGCAGTGGTGAACAAATAACTTAGAGAGTTAGGTTAAAGAGAGATAATTCATGGCTACCAGAAGTGGCATGGAATGGGAATGATATAGCCCAGTGATCATAATAAAGGGTTCGGTTCAAAATTTCTCGCACCTGAAGAAGGCTGAAGCTTACAACAGCCAAAATGTCATAAACATAGCAGCAAAGATGAGGACAATAATCTGAATAATGTAAATAGTGTAAATACTACCTCATCTCACAAGTATAGTCAAGTATTATTAACACCAGAATTTTTAGAAGCCTATAATTAACAACATTCTTTTTTTTTTTAGAAGATTTTAATTAATGTCAATTTTTTTAGAAGACTATAACTAATACAAGATTTTTCAGTTTTAATAACAAATACTGAATCTTCTAATGGGTTTTAATGGGTTAATTTATACATATTCAAAAGTAATTCAAAAGATTAATTTAAATGAAATAAACGTCAACTAAAATGGAGTTCTATAGTTCTTAACTGTTATTCTTGATTAAACAGAAATAATTTCTCATGTCTTATTCATTGATTTGAGACAGAATATAATGATTTATTTAAAATGGATGATTCCCACATTTCAATTAATTGTGGCATCTGTCTGGCCCACTGTACACTCATTAATATTTGATCTGGACCATAGATACAGAGAGGTTATTGACCTCTGACCTAGATTATCAGACAAGTTTCAAAGATCTGCCATTAGAAAGGAATTTAATTAAACATAATTTTAATTATTCCATTTCTAAAAATCTACTTGCACTGAAAGGAAAATTTTGAAAAAGGACTTAAAGCTAAAATTTTCATTATTGATTATCTTTGTTTTCTCCACTAAATATGTCTAAGATTTAATTATAACACAACGCATACATACATATATATATATAAACATGTTACGGAAATTAACGAATTTTAACGAAACTTGGTTATAAGCAACTGACAATTTGTAATGAGTATCGGTAAAAATAATGTTCAAAATAATATATATATATATATATATATATATATATATATTCAGGTTTCATCAAAAATGACAGACAAGGTGTGATGATAAAGTTTTTTTATGTAATTTTTCACGTGATCATATAATTTTTTTCTTTTGAGGACATAAATTATAGAAAAATTATTCAAATTTTTTGTTTATCTTCGGCTATACTTTTAGCCTTTTTAGTTTATTTTCGGCTATACTTTTAGCCTTTTTCAATGATGAATATTATTTTACGTGTAACAGAAAATATGTGGTGTTATGTATGATGTAGAGAAATGTGTATGTATTATGTATCAAAAACAGTAAGTACATTGTTAGTGTGTTTGTAGTTGATATTACTGAGTGTTGGATTTTTCTTTTTTATCAATAAAGCCTCCATTATTTTTAACCTTTTTTTTTGCATCTGGATGGTGCTATGATATTTGTGTTGTCAACAAGTTTGTTCTGAATAGGGTTTGATAGATCTCCATGTCTGATTAAGTGAGGTCGAATTGAGCTCCATTCAGAGAGATGCAGCATGAGTCTTTGAGTCAGTTTCATCATACATAGCGCCATATGCATTCTGTTATACGTAAAATAACATTCATCCTCAAAAATATCTAAAAGTATATATATATATATATATATATATATATATATATATTGTTGTCATCCGCAGTTAGATCTGTTTCGCTGTATCACAGCTCATCAGTATGGTTAGACTCCGATTGCTACATAACCCAGGCTTGAAACCCAACTGATTTGGCGTCAGTCGGCGACTCTACCCCTGGGCCACGGGGCGTTCGGTGGAAGAAGACAGTTTTTTTTAGTGCATATCATATTATGCGCCCAATAGCTAGAGTGGTCAAATTTCATTTTTACTGAAATGAGCGATGCGTACACGCTAGAGTGGCTACTGTTTTTCAAAATCTACCTTTACATTTTGTTTCAACATTGAAATGATGACGTCTCCTCAGGTGGTGTGGAAAGGAATGGAAATATTCACAGCTCTATATTTCATATTGAACACTGTTCTAAATTTGAACATTGTAAATTTTTCTTCATTCCTTATTCACTTGGCAATATATATATATATATATGGGATCACACACATCTGCACAATCCAGTAATTTAAAGCATTAACTTTTTAATTTTCATTTCTTTCTTCCAACATATGACTGAATTTAAGGTTTGTATATTTTATTACCCACACAAATAATGTTGGCAATTCTCCTCATATTTTCTCTTGAGAAAAATCTTTCCATATTATTCAATCAAATGTCATTATTATTAGCTATGGCATCATAATAGAAAGTAAATATTTGGGCAGTACTTATACTCACACTGTAGTGGCACATATATTTTAATTGGCAAAGCTCCAATGTTCCTAAGATAAAAAGAAAGAATAAGTTTTCTGGTACTAAATAGATCCATTAACCAAAATAGTGAAAAATCACTTCCCTGCAGCCATATTGTATTCTTTGTGTTTTGTCGACATCTGTAGCTTTGAATATAAATGTTTTTAAGGTAGATAAATCATTTTGTTTTGTTTGTTTATCCCTGTAGACTGCCAAGACTTTTGCTTTCATTATTTGTGTTTTTTGTTTCTTGAAACATTTTGTTAGGCTGAGGTTTGTATTTTCTTTAATGCTTTTTTGCTGACATCCGTATCTTGTATTTCAATGCTTCACGAATATCTGTTTTTCTTTTTGCACACAATTCTTCATATTCCAATCTTTGTCACCTGCAAACTTATTTCACTTCAATCTTGGTCTTTTGTCACAGGCATGTTGCTAGTGTCTTTCTTGTCACATACAAATGCTTATATCTTATCAACTTAAGGAGTCTTCTTTACAAACTGTTATCAGTGGGACTTTTTTTTTTGTCAATGAGACATAAATAATATGCTGTTCTTTTTGTTTTTTTAAATGGTAGGAGTTATATATTTTAGGTTTTATTTTATAATAATTCTTATCAACTTTAAATGAAATTTTGTATGACATTTTCATTTGCTCCTATAAAAAACTGCATATTAGAGTTAAAAATACAATTTTATGCATTTTTTCCCCTTGAACCAGAATCAGTATATCATTTTCTGTTTATCAAAATACACATAATTATTTACCAAATTAGAGATTTAGATAATTAGTATCATTTATGTCAGTTATCATGTTACCCAGTACTACCCACAGCATTTCTGGGTAATTGGGAACTAATTACCCATACTCCACCAGGATTTTCTTTCAGTAAGATTAAATAAACACACACACATATAAAGTGGGTAGACAGAATAATAGAAACACCTTGAAATTTCAAGCAAATTTATTTCAATATGGAGTAGTACAGAATCCAACAAAAAGATAAAAAATAATCAAAGTGTTTACAGTCTTTCACATGTGTTTTCTCATAGATGTGTGTAATGATGTGTGTAATGATGTGTGTAATGATAATGTATAATGTGTGTCCAGATAATTTAGTTAGAAAATACAATAAGTTCCTGGGGTTTTCTTACCTCAAATTTTTGTTGAGTGCTAATAAAGTAAATGTTACTATTATGAAAAGGAGATTAAATTTTTTTTTATACACATGTTAATGACCTGTTAGTGTGAACTGCTTGTCCACGTTTGTGTGTGTAAAGGAGAAAAGTGGGATCAGTTCTCATTGATTTAGAAAGAGTGAATTAGTGATAATTATAATTGTTTTTGACACTATAATTAAGTTTTATTTATTTTTTTATGAACATGACAGTGTTCATAAATATACTTCCACAATATTAAACTAACAGTAAAATTAAGTCAAGTTAACAATTATAATAAATGGAAGTAATTTTAATATATACATAAATTTAACTGTATCTTAACTTAAGTTTATTTAACTACCAATCATAATTTAAGCTTTCTTTTAACATATCTCCGATATAGTGGAGTAATGGATGGATCTCGAACTGAAGAATCAGAGAGAGGAGTTCAAATTCCACTTGAATTCATTACCTTTATTTATGTCCTAATACCCTTGGGAAAAATATGAATCTGTCTCTTCTTTAACTAGATATGGGTCAATAACAGGACAGACTGGGTTTTATAGCTTTGAGTAGCAACCAATCTAGGAGAAAGAAAACCAGCCTGGAGAAGGTTAGGCTATCTTGCCCAAGATACACCACGTCTACTGCAGCTGCAGTACTGTGGTTCTCCTACAACTCTGGGAAGTCACAGGAATCATGATCGTATGGTATAAATATTCATCATCATAAGTGTATCCCACAGAAATGCATGATAGCCCATCTCTATGTAATATTTTAGTTTACCTGTACAGTAAAAAAAACAAAAAACTTATTTGAATCATTTTTTAATAATGTTTTACTTTCAAGATATTAAAACATTATTCTGTATTTTCTGGTTTATATTCAATAATTTGTGAATATTAAACTAAACAAATAATATTATGTTCTTTCTTGAATAATTATGGAGATTTTTAATCAAAAAACATAACATCAAATTCTGTTTCTATACCACCATATGAGTCCATTTCATAGACATAAGCATCTCTATCATTGAAAGAGTTAATTACCTTTTTTTTATAATCATTTTATCCCAAGCAAAGCAGTACTGCCACTGGTGTACAAGGGGTTTTCTCCACTTTCATTTGTCTTCCATTAATAAGAAGTAAGTTCAATTTGAACTGTTGCTTTGTGGAACCAACTCCAAGCAGGATGTTTTCTCAATGACTACAATCTTGATCTCCTCAAATATAGGGTTAACTGTTATCTTTCCTGCACAACGCTTTACCTTGAATGGCTTTTGGGCCTTTTATTGAGTTAGTATTACTAAAAAACACTAGAAACTGTATTTTAAAGCAGCTATGAAATATTTAAAATGCATATAAAATATCATTTATAGGAAGTAAATATTTTATGCATTGTTTTCTGGTGCTGTCAAGATCTGTAAAACCATTTTACGTGTGTGTGTGTGTATATTAAATTTGAATTTTAACATTCCCTAAAAATATCAGGATGTAGTCAACAAAGCTTTGTCTACCACACTGACAACACCAAGTTCTTGATAATAACTGAGAAGGTCTAAAGTACTAAAGTGAAAACAGAACAAAACATAAACTTTGGACAGATTACAAACAATTTTGATTTGGGTGTACAACAACTTGTATATATTTGTCTGGAAAAACAATTCCTGTATGCAGCAGAATTAACAAATGTTTTAGATGACAGGCTGATCCAAGTCTTATGAGTCAAATTTGGTAGATAAAACTGAAGCCATCAATGGTTATGCTCGAGCAAAGTCACAAGTCATTGTGACCGAGTGTTCAAGGCAAGTGGCCTTGTTCAACTGCTGTTCATGCCAGAATATGTGATCTCCACCAGAAAATTTAACGATGATAAAATACAAGAAAAAATTAAACCAACAAGCCTTGTTGGTTGAATTTAACAAAACCCATTTAAATGAATTCTTGCTGCTAAATACACACAGGGGTCAGCAACATCCAGCACATGTGCCATGCCAAGCAATTTCCAGTGGTGCACAAATTGTGTAAAACTCAAAGTAACAGAGTATGTTGCCAATATTGAGCAGTTGGCTAAGACCATGCAAGGGCAAGGCTCCTATTAATAATAAAAACTTTAAAAACTTTTAAAAAACAGTATATTTATATTAATGTGTTTTTTGGTTTGTTTGTTTTTTTTTAATAATCATATCACCCCAAGCAAGGCAGTTTACTGCCACTGGTGTGCAGGGGGTTACATAGGAGGAAAGTTATGAGAAAGAGTGACTGGTTATTGGGGGTGTCAGGAAGTGGGTAAGAGAAGGATGAGAATACTGATAAGAGTGGAGTGGACAGAAAAGAGCATGAGAGAGAGGATGCAAGTTAGTGAGATAAGAGATGACTATTGACTTTACATTTCAATTCTTGGAGATTGTAGCTGTCTGGGAAGCAAATAAACAGAAGGGAATTCCACAGGTGTGAAGTGTGAGAAAAGAAACTGCTGGAGTAAAATTTGCATTTACATTTTATTGGTTTCACAGTAAAAGGTTGGGACCTAGTTGCTAATCTTGTAGCTCAAGTAAATTCATACATAGGGAGCATCAAGGAGCTAAGTTCATTGGAGTAGAAGCCATGAAAATATTTGTAGAAGAGACACAGGGCAGCCACATTGCGCTGATGAGAAAGTGACTGTATCTGAGCTGCCAAGTCGGTTTACATATTCTTGTATATATTGCTATATAAAACATATTGTAGAACAGGTATATTGACTTTGACTTGTATAAAAATACATCTGCTGTGGGTACACTAAATAATTCTTAAAAAACCTGAGTTGGCACAATGTTAACAAAAGGTTACCATCTGCTGATAGAAATGATTAATCATTCAACTGAAATATAATTCAGCCAAACGCAGACGAATATTGATTTTTTTTTTTTAATATAAAGCTCACTGTCTTTCAGGCAGAGCCACATAGAGTATATATTACACTTTTTGGATCTTATCAAAAATGTGCCAAACGCACATGTAAATAACAATTTCTTGGTGTTTCAAATTAGTCAGTTTCATTATTTGTGCTAATTTATCTACATATACCACCTTTGTATTGTTACGGAAGCAAAGGAATGGGTGGCCCAGATAGCAGAACTGTAGTAGTTGCCATTACTGCTGTAAGGTTAATCACATCTTCACCCCAGCAATCATAAATTCAGGAAAAAAAGAATACATCTGACTTTGGGAAAATAAATGTTTAATTTATTTACATATGAACAAAACATAAACTGCTATCTGGTGCTACCATGAAGGGAGAGTAAGAAAGAGAAGGTAAAATAGTGTCAGTTGCTGTGAGCTGATGTCCAGTGTCAATGGCGGCATTGATGGTAAGGGGAAGCTTGTCGCTCAAACCCTCGAAGCTATGTCTCTGCATGACACTGTCTCTCCCCTCTGTCTGATGTTTGATTCATGCAGGTTGTTTATAACAAGACTAAAGTTTGCAAAGACTTGTTACTTTTTCTTGGTTTCTCTTCTTTCCTGGGTTATCTGTTCAGTCATTAGGCAGTTCCATCTTCAAGTGGTCAATATATTTTTTTAACATCAGTTTACTAAATGAGTAATGAAAAATAATGGTTTTGTTATTGGAAGGTATGTGTTGATCCCATATGCAGAAGTCAAATCTGTTTTTTACTTTGGTCATCAATAAGTCAACATCCAGTTAAACAGGAGAGTGTAGGAAGCCCAACAGTGTAGATATACATGCTTATCACCTGGAGACTTTTAGTTACAAGTATATTTATCATGTTTTTAATAAGGTCCAAAAATATTTACAATATCTATCTATATATATATATATATAGAGAGAGAGAGAGAGAATAACATTTATCATAATATATAGAATTTGTTTCCCGCTGGTTCCTCTCTTAGCCATAAAGCAGTGATTTTCATTTTCTAGATGTTATAACTTTTAAATAGTTTCATTATGATATCAATGTGACAAACTCATATTTATTTTTATTTTGCTATTATTTTAAGGCTAATTATAAAATCTGGTAATAGTATATCTTAAAGAATATTTTTATTGACAAATAAACGATTGCTATTAGAATAGCAATTTTTTGTTTGTCAATAAAAGGAATTTTCAATAAATTTCAAGTTCTGTAAATGTTACAAAAATATATCACAAGTAAAAAAAATTTTAAGATGAATGCAGGCATGCTACAGAGTGGAGGAGGGCATAATTTGATTAGCCTGGTCCCGCCCTACTCCTGTGACTAATTTAATCAATGCTGCTACAAACTTGGTAACTTAATGACATTTCACCTTGTTTTAACTTCTTCAAAAAGGCAGACAAATCCTGTCGTTCATTTAAACAAGGGAAGCAACTTCCGATGCACAATTTTTTTTTTTGTATTTTGAGGTTTTTGATAAAAATAACTATATCTTCTTCATCATACTCATAACAATAATAATTACTACTACATCATAAACATCATCATGATAATAATAATTACTACTACATTATAATCATCCTAATAATAATAATTACTACTACATCATAATAATCATAATTACTACTACATCATAATCATAATCATCATAATAATAATAATTACTACTACATCATAATCATAATAATTACTACTACATCATAATAATAATTACTACTACATCATAATCATCATCATAATAATAATAATTACTACTACATCATAATCATCATCATAATAATAATAATTACTACTACATTATAATCACAATAATTACTACTTTATCATAATCATTATTATAATAATAATTACGCCATAATTATCATGATCATCATAATAATTACTACTACATCCTAATCATCATCATAATAATATTTTATTAATAATTTTAGATATAAGTTTTTTATTCATGGGAATAATACATCAGGTAGGTAATTAATAAATTATAGTATTTTAGAATAATATTTTGATTATTAAAAAATATTAAAATCAGAATAAAAATCAATGTTTGTTTTAAATGCATATATTACATTATTCTATGATGTCGTATAGCATACTAAAGCTGAGAATGCTAATCCAAAGTCATCATGAATAATAGAAATAAATTATTGCCTGTAATCTTCTCCTAATCTTATAATCTTATGTCTTTCAGAACCAGTTTTCTCTTCCTGCCCAGAAGATCATGTTTTACTTTCATTCAACATAATTTTTCTTTCTTTTAACTTTAAATTATTCTTCTTCTACATTTCAGATGTTTCAATTTCTTTATTTCAATTTGTCTTTACACATTTATTAACATGCTTTGGGAAATAGTAAATTATTCAGTGCATAAGATATATAGATCTTCTGTCCGATCCTTTTTTGATCTTTCTCTTTACAGGTTTATAAAATTATTGAATTTATGCATTCAACAGGTGAATCCAGTTTCTGTAGTCCTTTTTACCATGACAAATTAGTACATTTTTATTCCATTTTGTTTTCAGTTGCTTTCTTGTTTTTGTTTTTTTTTTCATTTCATCCCAAGCAAGATGATAATGCTTATATGATACAAGGGGTTACTGGGAGTGAAAGAAAATTAAAAGATTTTAGGAGAAGGAGCATGAAACCCAGTCCTAAACAGGAAACAAAGAATAAACCTCCAAAACACAGGAAAGGAGAACTTATCTACTCCTATTTAATTATAGCTTTATTTTATTTCTCAGTTATAAAACTTTAATAAATGCCACAAATAAAAAAATTTGGAAGAAAAAGTAAAATTACTTCATGTCAGGATTTTACACATTTTAATCGAAATGTTAAAAGTTTTTCATTACCAGGATATTTTGAAAAAAGCTCTTAACCTAAGTCTGCATCTTTTGATGATTTTACAAACAAAGTATTTTGCTAAATGGGAAATTTGTTTTATTATATTATTCGAAATATCTTTTATATTATTAAATGTAAAGCAATTACTGAAAATTCATTTATATTGCATCATATTTTTTTGTTCAACCACTTTGTTTTATTATTCAAAATATCTTCAGTAATATTAAAAATTAATTTATATTACATCATATTTTTGTTCGACAATTTGTTTTATTATTCAAAATATCTTTCATATTATTAAAAATGAATTTATATTGCATCATATTTTTTGTTCAACAATTTTCTTTTATTTTATTTGTCAGGAATTAAAATGAACATAGCTGTAATTTAACTGCTTATGCAAAACCAAATTATTTTAATTTAAAATTTTCCATATGACAACATGTTTCTCAAAATAGCACAAGGCATAAATGCAAGCAAATAAGACATTTTTTCAAAACATCTTGACAATGAAAAAAATATTTATTAAGAACATGTAAATTTAATTCTTTCATTTGTTTATTCGATCATGTTTGTCTTTTATTTTTTCTGAAAACAACATTTTAATTTTTTTTAATAGTTCTAATAGCACTGTGAAATTTTGCAAAACAAATTTTTTTCATTTTTGGTGGATAAAATTATGCCATTTTAATTTGATTAAATCTGACTCTGTTTCTGTTCTTTTTGTAGGACTTCGATGACTAAATGCAACTTTTGGCAATAAGCATTTGACCCAAGCCTGACCTCCTGTGGGTATCCAAATGTCTATATAGAGTTACCATTGCTGTTGCTATCTGTTTCCAAATATTTCCGCTACCACTAACAACATCCATATAACTTGACTCCTAGTTGTAAAGTCTATGTTGCCTTAATTATTTTGTTTTCTAATTTTTACTTGCTTGAGGGTTGATTATACAAAAAAAAATATATTTCTGGTGAGTATAAGAACATTTTGGGGGATGAAGGTTATTTACAAGAAGAAAATATCGTTGGGATATTTTTCATTGCCAGAAAGGAATACAGCTGGAATAATAAAAATTATAAAAGATAGAAAAAAAAATGGAAATATATAATGACAAGAAAATCATATTAAAAAGCTAATAAAATAGGGGAAAAAAAAATTTGTGCTTGTTTTTGATTCAATAATCATTATAAAAGCAATCACAACTTTTGACAAAAATACAAAGATAAGTGAATAAAGTAATTTTTAGCAAAAAAAATCTCTCTAGATATTAGTTTGGGTAAATATATTTGCCACTGGTGCTATTATAGTATGGGATCTACATGCAAAATTATAGTGTATAAAACTATAAAAGTTGTTTTGGTTTATATACCAAACCAATTTTATACAAAGGCAGATAATAATCATTAAAGAAGGTGGCTTTAATTGAAATTTAAACCTGTCATATGCCCACCAAGTAATATGACAATTGCCTGTTCTTTTAAATTTTTCTGAAATGTAGATGCGACTTTACTTTCTTTTTTTTTTTTTTACTATTATTTATTGTGGGCAGGCAGTAAACTTCAAAGAAGGTGGCTTTCATTAAAATCTGAACTTTGTCATTGAGAGGGTTGGGGGAAAGCACCTTAGTACTAAGCTTGCATTTTGGAAACTATAGACTATGTTATAGATCACAAGCTGTACCAGCATCTTGTCATCTTTAGTAGAACAACTTGTATTCATTAAGGAATTTTGCAATCAGCAGGTATTAAAAAACAAATACATTTAAGATATTTACTCAAATAAAAAAAAATGATAAATGACATATTTTCAATTGCAAACATCACTTTGTCATCCTCTTAGGTAACAACAAAAATTAATATTATCTACATCAATATTCATTTATATTCTTAATTTATAATATAAGGTGAGCAATAATAAAAATAATTATATATATATATATATATATATAGAGAGAGAGAGAGAGAGAGGGGGGGGATAAACCTGCTCAGTTAAAATGACAGATTTTTTGTGCTTATCAATGCTTTATTTCCACCCTGATATCAAGCACTTTACAATAAAAACTTGCTTGCCAAACACATTTTATCAGTAAAATCACTGAAAAACAACAATCTTGGTGCTAAACATTATCACAACTCAACACTATATATATATGTGTGTGTGTGTTTGGAGGATAAAAGTGAGACAGTATAAATGCTTTTTATTGACAATGCATTTTGCATTCATAAGGTAGACGTCTTCAAACAAATTTGTGTGTTGGAATCTTTTGGTTGAAATGAAATTTATTCTTTCATTCCAATGAGAAAACTCCAACCTAGAAAACAGACATTAACAGTTTTAATATAAAAAAAAACAAATCTGTCTTTCATTCTGACCTGAAGATGTCGACTTAATGAATGTGAATCTCACAGGAAAAATTAAGGACGAAAAGGACAGAGGAAAACAGTGCAAAACATACTTGATGGGGCAGTAAATGAGTGGTAGAACAGGGTTCTGACCATGACAAGCATTTGGAAAAGAAAAGAAATAAGAAAGAACAGTGGGAAGGAGAGTTAAAAGAGAGAGTAGATTATATTAGAAGGTTGTTGTCTAGCCGTTGTTACAGAGGGCATGGAAAAAGGGGAAGGGAAAAAAGAGAGATGGCAAAATGGGTTCAAACTCAATCAATGAAAAGGACATTTAAACATTACATATGTTTTTTTTTTAATCATTTCACCCTGAGCAAGGCGGAAATGCCACTGATGTGCAGGGGGCTACATAAATGTAAAAAGATTAATTAGAAAAGAGTGAGGAGTACAAATTAGTAAGAAAGGAACAATAGAAAGTTGAGAAAGCAGGTGTGATGACAGATACATAGGTGGAGAGAAAGGGAGGGTTATACGGGGGTGGGGAGAGAGCTAGAGTCCAGTGGTTAGTAGATGAGTATTGACTTTGCATTTAAATTTCTGGAGGTTGTAGCCATCAGGAAAGCAAGAATACGGGAGCGAGTTCCACAGGCGGGAAGTGTGAGAGAAGAAGCTGCAGGAGTAGAATTGTCGTCTGCATTTGGCTAACTTGACTGTGAATGGGTGGGACCCAGTTGCCAGTCTGGTTGCATGAGTATGTATAAAGAAGTTAAAATTAAGTGTGTCACAGGAATGGAAGTGGGGGAAAATGAAACAGAGAAAGGAAGGGAAAAAGAAAAGCAGGGTAGAAAGGAGAAAGAGTTAGAGGAGAGAGTGGGGGAAACAAAGAAGAAATGTAAAAAGAGAGAGAGAACCACCCCTTGCACATTGGACAAGCAGCCTGACAACTTCCAGCCAAAGAGAGTGGAAAAAAAGGGACAGATACATAAAATGTAAAACACAAAAAGAAAGGGGGGGGGAAGAAGGGAAAAGGAGAAATAGAGAAAATAGATAACATGACATAATATTTGGTTTTGCCAGAAGTTTTACAAAAACATTTTTCCATTTAAAATAATATGGTCAGACTATTGTTGGGATTAAATTAATTTAATTTCAAATAAATTTTACCACTAGAAAAAAGTGGAGAATGGAAAAAGAAATATTATATTGGAAGTGGGTATAAATAAAGAGATATTGTTAAAAATATCTTCTAACATAATCTACTCTCTAACTGCCCCTCCCTCCCAATATTCCATCTTATATCTTTTCCTTCCTTTTACGTGAACTTCCGATGTGCGAATTTCTTCTTGAGCTTTCCATGATAAATTTGGTTGCTAACGAAGTGAGTATTACTTGTGGAAATGATTATTCGACATGTGATTTTCGAAGTTTTATTTTCAATAAAAATCATAAAATATACATGTTGTCCTACATTGGTAGCATGATTCAGAGTTTCATGTGTTATGCAATCAACACATACATATTACAAACTGATTGGACATAACACATGAGACTCCAGGTTGTGCCACTAATGTAGAATGATAGATATATTCATTAATATATATAATCAATAGCTCTGTTTATAATACATTGATCACTGTTTTATTAATACCTGAATAATATGTTTATACATGTCTGTATTCCCATATGTATATTTATTAATTCACACACCCACACACACATATATATATATATATATAAAAACATATTGATATACATGCAAGTAGACACATTTATAATGACATTTATAGTATTCATAAAACAGTTCTCAATGTAATATAACAGAGCTATAAAGTATACATTAATAAATATACATATTTCTCTATATCTATAGGATGATTGCATAGAGAAAATCATACTATAGAAGTAGGAATATATATATTTTTTATTTTATTTTATTAAATTACTTTAATTCAAAACAGAAAAGTAGGATGGTAAATTTCAAGAACCTGATCCTAATTAATATTAAACATTTTAATATTAAAAAATGCTGAGGAGGCATGAAATCTCTTTTAGGGATTTCATGTTGAAATGTTCATTCAACATTTTTGAATTTTGAAAATTTATTTTAATTTATATATATATATATATATATATATATATACACCCAAATGAATAAAAACAAAGAAAATAATTGCAACATTCAAAACATTTATTTAAACACTGCTAAATATATAACAATAGAACAATGAATATTTATTATTAATTATTACATTAGAACATGTGCAAACTACAAACTACTACAAAATTGTACATTTTGTTTTGACAGTAAAAGAACAATGTCTCATTAGGTCGTTAACCATTGTCTCTACCCTTTCTTCCCTCTCTACATTTTCTCACTTTTCCTCTTTATTTTCCTCTTCCCTTTCTACTTCTTCTGTATCTTTCCTTTTCCTCTTTCTTTTCCTTTTCTTAATAGAAGTATAATTCTTTTTTGAAAAAATACCAAAAGATTTGAGCCCAAGCACTTTAACCGATGCCATTATCTGTCTGTAATTCACTTCTGGCCAAAATTTAAAATTTTTCTCCCTTAGTTGTTTCCGTTGGTTCTTTCCTCTCTATATTTTCTCACTTATTTTCTTCTTCACTTTCTATTTCTTTTGAATTTTTCCTTTTCCTCTTCTTGATTTCTCATCTTATTTTCTGATCCTTTCTTCCCTCTTTCTTTATATCTTTTTATCTTGTATGGGAAAAAAAAATCCCAAAATAAAGGGAAGTGTTGTTCTTAAAAAAATTTGTTTTTAAATAAAACGTTTATTACCATCATTGTTAACTGCTTGATAATTGTAATAATAGATTATATTTTAAAACATCTACAAACTACAATTTACTACAAAACTGTACAGTTTGTTTTGACATTGAAAGAACAATGTCTCATCAGGTAGATAATAATGATGGTAATAAATATTATTATTTTTTATTATTGTTTTATTTTTTTTTTACTTTAAGAAAACTCACTTCCTTTTATTTTTGGAAAAACTTTTTCCCCTTTTTTGATTTCTCTTTTTGCTTTCTCATCTTTCCTACCCTCTTTACCTTGTACGAAAAGTTTTTATAAAAATAAAAAGAAGTGATTTTTCTTAAATTTTCTTTTAAATAATATATATTTTTTTAAAATTATATATATATATATATATATATACATAATGCCTCTCCACATTGTTCTGTTCCTTGTAGCTTTTAATAACTTGTCCTTTTGTTATTTCTTTCAAACCATATTCTACCATCCATTTACTCAAACTCACCAAATATGTTACACGCTGCTTTCCTCTGTCCCTTTTTTGCATCAATCTGTCCTGTGAGTCTCCAGTTTTCCAAGCCTCTCTTCCATATTACATCTCCAGAAATTTCACCTGCCTCTTCCTGTTGCTAAGTATAAGTTTCCTTTTTGTTTCCATTTTCTCTAAAACCTTGTTGATGCAGTAGATGATGTAGAATTTTGAGTAGAATTTAGTCAGACAAAAAATTTAATTTACATTTGCATTGTAGTATTTTAGTCTCTCATACTAGCAGAAAGATAAAGTAATTAGAGAAATTTACCACAGAGTCAAAAAGTAAAACAAAATTATAAAGAAGAAAAGATTATACAGTTAAATTTATGAAAATGAATACAACAGTTGAAAGCCACTTTATTTTTAAAATTTTCCATTAGCCTGATAACTTTTAGATGACAAATAAAATAATAAATTACTTGTTTTTATTAATTTACTAGCTATAGCCTGGTGTTGCTTGAGTGTAATGTAAGTTTTAAAACTAATAGATGGTTCTGGAGCTCAGACTCTTTGGACATTGGCATGAAAGTCTAAAAAGCAATAGTTGTTTCCAGTTAAAGCGAAACCGTAGACTGAAAGGAAAATGAATGGATGTAAGTCAAATTTTGATTTCCTGGTATTGATATCAAATTTTCTGCACTCTTGTAAGAACTGCAACCTTGAAACTTCTGAATATCGTTTCTTATGACTTTATCTATGAGTGTATCAAATTTGATTAACATCAGACCACTCCTTCTATAACCCGATTTTTTTCGATTATCGATTTTCGATATTTATCGGGGGTACCTCGACACAAAACCTAGCTAAGAACACTCGCAGACACTTAAAAGTACAACTGTGTAAATTTTCAAGAAAATTGGTTCAGCCGTTTCGGAGTCTATAGGTAACACACACACACACGCACACACACAGAGACAAAGTTCCATTTATAAATAAGTTTAGATTAGATTAGATTTAGATCTTTTTATAAATTCCCTTCAACTACAATGTTTTTTTAGATGTTACTTTACTTTAAAATGGAGAGGCAGTCCAGACAACACAGACACATGCCTGGGTAAATGACATTTATATCAAGAAATGACGAGGGTAAAAAACTGTATACCCATTTTTTTTTTAAAAAAAAGGAATGAAAAAGTCACAAAACTTAGAAACGCTGTAATCAATGCCAGCTAACATATCTCTGGTAATAACTCTCTTCAAATAAAAAATGCTTACGGCCATATCAGATTAAAACATTGGTTCCTGTACGATCACCAAAGTGAAGCAAATTCATGCCTAGTAACCACGAGGGAATACCAAGTGCTGTGATGGATAATTACTTGGAATTGTTAATCAGAGAGCTGAGTTCCAATTCCAGTTGGGTTTGTTATATTCATTTATGCACAAATACCCTTGGGAAAGGTATGAATCCACTTCTTCTCCACCCAGCTATGGGTTAATTAGTAAAACTTACTTGTATCACTAAATCATTATTGTCTCAAAAATAAAAAAAATTTTCCAGTCTAAAATTATTTTCTGGCTCTAAATAACCTGCAATGGGTTGCTAAACAATAGAAAATGAATGAATCCTTCAAATTAAAAAAAATATGCATTAATTTGGCAGCGAATATTTTATGAAGATTTTAACATAAACAGTCTAAATTTTTTTTTTCGATTTAATGAATAAGGGGAGGCAACTCTATACTTAGTTTAACTAATTCATTTGCTATCAATTGATATCCTGTAACACTTTTTTTTATATACATTGGGAACATTTTCTTGATTTCAGATGAAAACTTGTAAATTTTCCAAAATATTTCAGTGGAATCGTCCTTTCTAAAATTGTAATTTAGATCTGTAGAAAAATAGTTAAACTGATACCAGGAGGATATAGGTTAAAATGTGTCTTTCTTTTATCCATCTAATCACAAGCTAGCAAAAATTTAATGTTAAATGGTTTTTGAACATACAAGCTTGCAATTTAGAAAAATTAATTTTTACAGTAAGTATGGAAATGTTCAAGATGGAAGGGAAAAAGATAAAGATAAA